>CM050165.1:208871279-209221279 GCA_027410445.1 Discoglossus pictus
CTTATTGCTTCGTCAGCAAGTAATCAGATCATTATGTTCATTCCTGACTACCTTGGAAGGGATGTGAAGAATAGTATTGATGTCACTCTATAGTTGCTTTGCCCTATTGAATTCTTCAGTATGGAGACTTGTCTTAATTGAAACTTTGAACAAGAGCTGTCATTAAGCGTCACATATTACAGAGAATGCTCGTTACTATTGTGACAGTGGCTGATGTACATTGTGAAAAAACCTTTCACTTTTCCAAACTAAATGTGACATTTACGTGTCATTACATCCTACAACTGATTTTGTTTTGTGCCGAAGTATAAGACTTTAATGGAAGCGTGATGGGAGACAGGAGTAATTTGTCAGACTGAAAAAAACCTTCATCTTGTTAATTTGTTTTGATAACTGATGATTGCGAGAGGGCTGACTGCCGTGTCAATAAGTGATGTTTGCTACGGTTAATTCTGAAATAACATTGTTTTGTGCTGTTCATGCTAGCACTTTTCTTATGCCAGATATTCAGAGACTTATGTCATAAATATTCTCAATATGTATTCCATCATGGAATTGTATCTATATACCACTTGATCTACCAATGCCCCAAATAGTTATTCCGCCGTCTGCTCTATAAATCCATTTAGGCAAAATAGAATGGTAAATGTAATTTATAATATAATTGTGCATGTCAATCATAAGTGAGTTTATAAAAAATGTAAAGAAAACAAGTTTTTTTTTAAGTTATTTCTATTTACATAAAGAATCAGAAGTTGGTTGAAGTTGTTGCTGTTTGTATATATAGCCCAAGACATCTATATACATTTTGTATAGCCCAAGACGTCTATATACATATTCTATGAACCAGCAGAGTAGTCACAGGCATCAAGGTTTTGCGTAGCTGAAAAAAAATAGTGGTTTGAAAATTGTATATGTTATGCCTTTTTGTAACATTTCAACTTCATATTATTTACAGATTCATTATACTTGAAAACAGTAAAATTAACCCCAATCACTTCTAAGATATTCAGTTACCAGATCTATTCACATAATAGTGCCTGTTGTGGATGTATGGCTGTTAAAGCACAAGCTGCTTCTTTTGTTCATTTTAAGAAACCCTGCCAGGTACAAGGGAATATTTTGAATGTGTACTCTTAAAGACATATCTAAGTGAGCTGGATTATGAATGCATCTGATAGAGGAGAATTCATAGTGTATGCAAACATATTTTTATTTTTTGCATGTAAAGTTGCAAATTAGGGTTAACACCCTCCAAACCCAGGCTAAATTAGCATCAAATGTTAAAATTATTTGTTTTGGCCAATCAGGTTATCTGAAACATTTTTGATTTAAACTCTGGGGTTCCTGTTTGTGCTGTAAAGTAGCTTGGGATATGTAGATATCACAGAATGTGCTATGGATTGCTGCTGACATAGACAAGAAGCTGCAAGGAGATTGTCTGAGCAATCAACAACAGGTAAATAGTGTGTTTATATTGCTCCCGTGATGCTTCATGCCGCTTGGGGGGGGGGGGGGGGGGGGCGCAGATGCCTGTGTAGACGCCCCCTGAAGGTGCCAACATAATCCAGTAGAGAGATTTTTAGGTAATAATAAAAAAAAATGAGATGTGCTGCCTTTTGCCCCAATGCGTGCAGAAGTGTATTAATCCATGAAACTTGGATATGCATTTAATACATTTCTAAAACCATTGAGGCAAAGTATAAATGATCTATATTTGCATTATACTACTTTTCTTTTTTTTTCACTGAAAAATAAAAATACCATTTGAAAGAAGAGCAAGTCCCCTTTTATATTTACAAGGCTCAAATCAGGAATATTATGAATTTAATAACTGGAAAGCTATGTTCTGTAATAAACAAAGTGTTATACTTCTGGCCACAGCAAAATGCTCAGTCTGTCTCCTTTATGTTAATTAGGTACTAGCAGCCTCATTAAATTGCGATTTAGACAATCGAGTAGGGCTCTGTTTAAGCACATAGCATTTTTTTTTACAAAAGTTTTTATTTAGTGAAGACCTTGCTTTTGGATAGAAGTTCACTAACTATAAACTTCTGTAAAATAAATATGCTCTGTGCTTATATAGAGCCCTCATAGAATTGACCGAATCGCAATTTAATAAGGCTGTAGATGTTTTGTGAGTTCACATTTTATGATTGTTCTTTGTTTTATCTTAAGCGTGTTGTCATTAAATTTTTTTAAAAAAATTTTTATGAGCTTTGTTTGTGAAATTGGCTGTGTGTGATTGCAACTACCAGGAAAAACATGATGCCCTCACTGCCACAGTTTATCTAGACACTATTTCTGTAGAGATTTATTTATTTATTTTTCCCCTAGGCCAAAAAAACATTATTCTGATTTTTACATTGACAAACAAAATATTGAATCTCAACTTTTTTTTTGTTGATATCTGTATCGTCTGGCTTTGTGAATGTCACCAAGTAGACCATGCACTACAGTATCAAGTTTTCAAACTTTAGAAAGTTTAACAAACATGTCCTATGGCTATGTCTGTGCCTTCATTTAGTTTTTATGCTAGAATGTCTCAATAAAACAATCCCTATTCTATTTGTTTCTAATTCCCAAATGCAGACTTTTATGTTATATATGTCATATTTATTTATATATATATATATATATATATATATATATATATATATATATATATATATATATATATATATATATATATATATATAATTTTTTTTTTTTTTTTTCAGAATACCTAAACGT
The DNA here is from genome assembly GCA_027410445.1 of Discoglossus pictus. Classification (NCBI taxonomy): domain Eukaryota; kingdom Metazoa; phylum Chordata; class Amphibia; order Anura; family Alytidae; genus Discoglossus; species Discoglossus pictus. The sequence continues at coordinate 208,874,013 of CM050165.1, forward strand.
ATAAGCATTTGGTGTATCTTTCAAATTTGGTTACATGAGGGGATTCCTTAAGAGCTAGCACTAAGGGTGTCCATGGACTGTGTAAATGCTTTGTTGAACAGCTGAGTCAATGAATGTCTACAGAATGGGAAACATGCTAAATAATTTGCATTCCTTTGTTGTAGCCAACCCCACATAGCTACAAATAACAAGAGCAGTCTCCATTCATCAAAACAAAAAAGTTTACTCCTTTGTGTCTCGCATCCCTAAAGTATGTTCTTTAAGATTGATTTTTGATATTGCGATCGTACGATCCTAAACTTTTTTTTTTTTCTTTTTTTGTCCCTTCGAATTTGTGAACGTCTTTTTGCATCCCATAATTGCTTCCTACTTGTCGTCATTCCATCTGTTATCCTAGCTGTACCATACTGCACATGTATCAGGGCTTTCTTTTATAAATTGCTCATTAATCTCACAAAAGCTGTAACTGTTAATGTTTGTCACCACCATGTCTCCAAGATTATTTTCAATCTATTTTAGGAAAAAGGATCGCATTTGAAAATGAAAGTATTATATAGAAATAAATTAATTTAGTAATGCACTATGGTCCATATTGTGGTGGTTTCTAGTAACTATGTAGTGCAGGCCGTGAGAAAATGTATACTGTATCTGAAAATTAGGAGCAAGCGAATCATTTCACATTTTGCACACATGCACACCAGGTAAAAAGTTAGGAGCCAGCAGTAAACATTTTAGGAGCCATGACTCCAAGGATTTGACAAACTCTAATATAATATATGGCCTAAGCGCACTGTTGCATTTTTGGGAAAAGGAGCTCCGTTATTCATTCTTCTTTTGTTCAAGGCACCTACACAATTGATAGTCAGACCATGTGCCATGCATGCCCTATCTATCTGCTCGAGTATTATACAACCAATCTCATATGATGCTCCGAGCAACTCTTCTAAAATTATCCCTGTTGAGATATTTTGAAAGATTGGTTGAAAATACAGCCTCTTAGCATATTGGCTGACAGTTCAGTGGCAGCATAAAGTACAGTATCTAATAGCAGTATCTCTTCTCCTAGATGCATTATGTACTCTGAGTTACAATGTTTGGCAAGTGCTTTGAAATAACTTATGTAAAAAAATCTTTCCCTCAAAGTATTTGTTATAGAAACACCAGCATTTATATTCATCCCCCTCATAAAATGTATTTTTCAAAGCCTTTTTAAAGTATGCTCTGGGTTTCGAAGCCAAATGTGCATTAAAATCTCTGAATTTCTCTGCTGTTCTGAAACGGAGTTAGATATCTTTTAGGGTGATGGATATCAGCCTGGATATCTTTGCATGTGGAGATGTTATGTACCTTATTTTACTGAATAAGTCTAGACTGTGGATGTTTTTCAGCTGAAAATAATTGGTCGTTGTCTGCGATCTGCATTTTTAAACTGGTGATTTTTTTGAGAGAGGATGATAAATATGTCATCTAGACTTAATGCCTTAACTACATTTTAGTTGTCGATCGTAGATGAATGCTTTCAAGGGCTACACCAGGTGTTTTTTTATGTTTATTTTTTTTTTTTAAGTGTTGCGCTATACAACCTTTTACCTGATTATCATTCTTGAAAATCAGAGATGCATTATCATTGGTTTAATCATGGTTTGTAAAATAATAAATTGCTGTGCTTGGGTACCCAAATTGGTTGTAGGTGAGCCAACTTACATTCCTTATTCAGATAGTTCCATATATATATATATATATATATATATATATATATATATATATATATATATATATATATATATATATATATATATATATATATATATATATATATATATATATATATATATATATATATATATATATATATATATATTCTCTTGAAACAGCTGTACATGCATAGGATACTCCGCCAAGCTGTGTAATACAGCAGGCATAAGCTTAAAGGAAACCATGTTTGATAATGGCTACAGATTGAAGAGTGAGGCATTTGTGGGCACATTTGCATGTCCCAGCTCAGCTTCCCAGAATGCAGTGTAATAACTGTTTTTCTCGGAACTCTGAACTAGAAGCAGGTTTTTTAACTTGTTTTAGACATTCAAGTATGAACACATGTACTTTTTATTTACTATAAAATAAATAAAAACATTGGGCTTACGTTTTCAAATTTATTTTAACGTGGTCTAACATTACCAGCAGTGTCAGCTGTCTCTAACAGTAGCTTTCAAGCATATTGCACAACCTATGCATGCCTCCCACCCCCCCCTTTTCTTTCATACCTCTCCCATTTTCTCCCTTACTCGAGACATCTAGCCAATAGGCATGCAGTTCTATGTACACAATGTGATTTGAATTGCAGTAGGCAGAACTTGACTAGCCACATAGAGCTCTAAAAGTTGATTCCTCGATCTACTATATTGAATAATTCTGCCTGTCTTCAGACCAATACAGTGATTTGTACCATTATACATATGTATCTTACATGCAATAATCCAATGAACCTGGAGGAACACATTTTTTATTAGATGCATATATTGTAGGCTCTTAAAAGCAGGGCCCTAACTCTCCTTTGTGCAATGTTCATTTGAATGTTAATTGTGTTTGTAAGTACCCCATCTACAGCCTTGCTGAATATGTTAGTCTAATACTAGTCCTTGCTGTTTCCCATCACAGTCTGTCTTGTAAAGGTTTACTTATGTACTGTTGAGGCAGAAAGGAATAGCTTTTAAGCGCTTATTAATAAAATAAAGTTCACAAAAGTAAATACATATTTATATTTCTAGTAAAACCCAGAAACCTTTTTTCTTTTTTTTTTGCATTAGTTTCTTATATTGCATATATAAAAATTGGAGAGGTCATTACGCGTTGGATATTTGTGTAATAAGTGGGGTTTATATAAACATGGTATTTTTGGAATAACTGAAAAGGGTTATTCTATATTTGTCATCGTGACTTAAGATGAGTGTAAAATAAGCTTTCATAGAAGATGTGCCACATTCGTTACAGGATGTTGCAGTTAATTTATGCAGCAATATTGCCAGCCTGTGACCTCCATAATTTCACCACTGTACTTTTCCTATTTTTCATTTTCTTGGCTTTGCTTAGTCGACATCAAAACTCTACTCCTGGCAGAGAGTCAGAGAGAAGGAATTTGGATCTTAAAGCACACGTTTAAGACGTGTTTGACAGAACTGAACAGTTCTCCCCAAAAATAAGCAGTTTCTTGGCGGAGGGGTTCTTCTGTGCCCTGGCACTGTTTTCGAACAACAGCTCGGAGATAATCCATGGCATCTCTTTCTGCTGCTGAAAACTGGCTTAATTTATCTGTAAAGCTGGCTTTGTTTTTGCATGACATTTTTAACAGCCTATCATGTATTTATGCATTATATGCTTGATCTAATGGGGGGGGGGGGGGGGGGGGGTGTTAGTATATCATTAGTTGCATGCAGTAGCTACTGAGATTAGATCTGTGTGAGAATTGGGGGGAAACCGCTAATTTTATTTTTCTGTGAACCTTTTCGTGCAAAACATTGACTAGCCAAAAAATGATTTAATTGTTTACTTCAGTTGAAATAAGTAGACAGTTGAATGCTCTCTGATGGATTAATCATGGCTTGAGTACAGCACAACGGATCCAGACAAGTGTAGTACTGTATGTACTCTTTAGCTCAGTGGCAGGCAACCTGTTTCACTTCAAGAGCTTCATTTTCACCCCCTGAATCCTTAATCGGGTGATACCTTTTTTATTTTATTTTAAAGCCGACCTGTCTGAAGCATAAGAGCAAGCCAAACTCTTTTTTTATTTATTTTTTTAGAGCCAAGTTATGGATTATATTAGGAAATATATGTATAAATAAAAAAAAAAAAGGAAATGGCAATGAAATAAAAGGAGCCTTTGGTCCCTGGCTCCACTGGGATCTGTCAAGCCCTGATTTGGGGGGCCGATTGGATGTTTTGTACGAGTGTAAAGTGAGAATGGATTGTATATTGTTGAAGAGTGGCATACTCTTCCACTCCGGCAAACAGACTTGGGGCCACATGGCAAGTGTCTGAGGCCCAGCTGTTGTCCACCACTGCTCTAGATTATAGTATAGTACATCACATGAGCAGACTTATTCATGTGCCTTCCCTTGGTACATTTAGGTGTCATTTGAAGATGCTGAAATAACGCAGATTGTCATATTTGTCAGTAGAAGGTGATACCTCCTCTGCATGTCTAGAATAAAAGTTTGTGTTTTTAACCTTTTTGATAATTTTTTTTTTTTTTCTTTAATAACCAAAAGAAGGAATCTGAAAAATGTTGTTCTCTAAATGGTTTCATTAAGAGCCCAGTGAAATATATTGTTTCTTAAAATTCCATAAACATTACATTTTTAAGTCTCTTTTTTCACTGGGACAACATATAATATACTAACAGACACAGTAATATTGGCTATATCTGTATTATAAACACAAATATTACTGCATGGGCATGTTATGTTTGATCAGATAGAGCTTTGTGCCTGTGTTATTTGTTTTTAAGTTATTATTAAGCAGTCACAGCATGCTATGTAGAGGAGAGGGAGAGGAAGGAACATAATCTTACTTGCAATAACTTGGGAAACCTGTTAATAAAGATGTTGTGAATCATAATTATGCTGTACTGTTATCTTCTACCCCACATTACTCATACTTCCCACCTAGGATTATATATGGCAGTTCCATTTCTAATTGAATATGAATGAAGGAATACTATAGAGTCGTATTGGTTGTTGTATTTGACTCGCTCCAATGTATGTATATAGCTATAAGTAGGATAGAGTAGAACCTTTACATCTCTCATAGAACATCAAATTGAGTCAAATATGTTTCTCAAGAGAAGTCTTAAAATTTTAAGGCAGGGGTTCCTGTTGCATATATAATTAGACTAATAGATAGTCTTGGGTGTTTATGTAACACTAGCGAATTGCCCGTCAAAAAATGACGGCTATGAAATTGTGAGGTAGCTAATGCTGTTTGGTGTGTAATAATGAAATATCTAATACATTAATAAATGAATATACTTTACCTATTTTGAAGCATTGTGTTGAAGAGCTGGCAATGTGTTTTGATGTTGCTGCAGCATTAGTGGTGTGGAGCTGCTGTGTAAGCGTGGTGAATGTGTGCAGTGTAATGCTGTGCGTGCGCGGGACCAAACCGTTAGCGTAGTCGTGTACTTCCGCATTGTCGTAAAATGGCGGGCAATGTGTGGTATGCGTCTTCGCAGATTATCCGTAGGTCTTTTGTGGTGTTTTGCGTGTTTAGAGTGCTGTAGCCTCGTTTTCGTTTTGTTCGGATGACATTTTTTCTCGCGCAGCCTTCGGTGCTCCATGCCAGCAACTGACGCCCGCAAGCGTTAGCAACAACTCGTACGCTCACAAGTATATATGTAATTGGGGTTGGTTGCAGCCTTTGGAATCGGTCATGTAGTTTATGACTACATAGCAGCATATGATTGAAGGATAGTGGGAAACTGCAAAACTTGATCTATATGCTTAGATGTTCAGCTTGTATACAATTCAAGACTCTCAGAGTACAGAGGTGAATATAACAATACAATTAAGGAGCCTATATGAATGTATTTTGTTTAAACAACCAGCCAGGATGGATATTCAAACTCTATCAGAAACCAAAAAAGGAACTTAGGTGGCCAAGCTTTTCTTATCTCAGGTATACATACTTTTATATAGAAAAAATGATAATTGTTATGTGGGTATTTCATGCAGATTTTATGGGACTGAGGGCCAAATGAGACATAGAATACTTAACATAAAATAATCAGAAATCTGATTTATAAAAGTACAGGTGCATCGTATGTTATTCCTCATTTTTATTTTCAGACCAGGCTCATGTTAAAGGCACTGAGTATGCTTTAATTTGTTCCCTGCCAATGTTCAAAAGCCTACTCATTGATTCACCTGTCATGAGTTAATGCTTGATGTTACTGTTCTTGTATATACACCCTGAATTACAGGTGCATTCATTTGTTAGAGAGGAACGCCTTTCCTCATCATTATGATGACTTATTATTTCATTTATCACATTATGACAGGTTGCTCTACTTTTTATGATCCAATGGGTGTTGCCTGAATGCATTTTGTTGTCCCTAAAATTTCCAGTGCTTTGCCTGTCCTGTGCTGATATTTTTGTAATCTTGCTTGAAGTGTCAGTAATGGCATTCTTGGCAGTTGTCCGTCAACTTATGTGGAACAGTCTATCGCCCCATCGACTACTCTTATCATGGGTTTCCATCTTGGTGTAGATATAGTTCACTTAGAGTTGGATGACTGATGTTTATCAGTGGTCTAGAACACAATGGCAGATATGTGAATATGACTACATAGCTCCAGGCAGTCTCCATTGTCCAGCTTACATGAAAAGTGGTCTCTACCTTCTTGTGAACTATCACCACTGAATTAATTCAGGAATACCAGTGAAATAAAAAGGAGCATCATTGTGTAGTACTAAAAACATACAGTGCTGCATAGTTTGACTCAAAAACATAAGTATGAGTAGCATAATGGCCTTAACAGCCCCAGACTAACTTATTTTTGTTTCACCATGTCTAGCCACATGGGCATTTTTACAGTCTCAAATACTTGAGTTTAAGCTTTCTGCTTGCCATGGGATATGTTGTTGATGAAGATTTAGTGGAAGACCTAGTTCTGATATATCCCCATATCATTTATTAGCATGCATTCATTATTATGAGTGAATGAATCTGTAACTTTGCAAGTATGAATTTTTTTTTTTTTTAACCAATTGATAGGCAGCATTTGGCAGGGCTTCTTCCTTTAGATGTAAAACTTGCAGACTTACAATCCTTTTGTGCTTTAGTGAAAGCTTTGTATATATGTGATTTTAAGCTCAAAGACAGGGCCCTCCTTTTTTTTTCTCTCTCTCTCTCTCTCTCTCTTTCTCTCTCTTTTTCTCTCTCTCTTTCTCTTCCTCTGCTTTTAATATTGTTTTAACTTGAACTTACCCCTGTATAGCACTACAGAATATGTTGGTGCATTACAATTATTATTATTAATATTATTATTATTAATCATCTAGTGGCACCTTTTTAATAATTACAAAAAAAGCCTGTGTCTGCATTAAAAGGACAATTAACACAATTCTTTTATGCATTTAAAAGAAGTTGCGTTTTTTACATGAAACATGATTAAACTTCTTTCAAAATAAAAGCACAGAACATTATACTGTAGGTTTAATGAGCAGACAAGTATAACTGCTGGACAAACATTCAGATCAATTAAACATTTGAATCCTTTTTTGTTTTGTTTTTTCAGTAGTTTGAGAGCATTATTATTAGATAATGTGCCAGTGTAGTTTTTTGTTTTGTTTCTCCAGTAGATCCTCTTTCCAGATGCCTCAAGGAACACAAGGCTTCTAATGTTCCTTGCCCTGTTATTAAGCGCAGCTGAAAACCATTATATTTGCTTTTGTTTTATTTTGTATTATGTATACTACCCTGTTGTTAATGTAGTTTTATAGATAGGACTTGTAAAATGCACATACACCACTATCACTCAAGGCCTCTGGGATAAGTATAAAGTCCAAGCCCAAATTCTCCTAGGGCATACATGTAGCTAGAATAGTGGATTAAAGGCATGGTCATACAAAGTTCAAGGGATGTGATATTTCCCAGCTGTAGTTTTTGTTCTGTAGAACAAATTGCAGTGTGTTATTTGTTAAAGGTGCAGTTTCTCCCCGTCTTGATATGTGATATTTGTCTAGCATTCTGCAACTATGGCAGCTTTTGGGCATCAAAAAAAAAAAAAATGAAACCGAACAAGAGTATATATTGTTTTAAATCTCAAAAAATGGCAACTTCTCAAACTTTTCAGTATCATATCTGCTGTGTTTTTTAATTTTATTTTTTAATTTATTTTTAAAATTGTTCTACCTGCCAATGTACAAAGATAAGAGTGGAGTAAGACCTATGTATCAAAGAAATCGTATCAGTTGGACTTTTTATATTTCTGATATGATACTTATTGTGCACAGATCTTGCTGCAGTTTTGCCTTTATACCAATGCCCTCTTGTTTCTTAAATTCTTCTTTATCCTATACGTGGCTATTCTCAGAATATTTAAGGGGCGCGATGTGAGCTATTTTGATATGCTTGTTGCTTTTTCTTTCTTTTCAGCAGGCTGTTAACGTGTTCAGGCTTGTGAAGAAACACAAGGCAGTCTGTTTCACCCTGCACTCTGAACAAACAGCCGCTTCTTCTCTCTCTTCTACCTCTGCATGAGAGGAGAGCTGTAAGCTCCCTGAGACCATTATTTATTTCTCCTGTTGGAAAAAAACAGATGCTTCCTGGTACAGTCTGAGCCTCTGAAAGAGGGTGACCTTCCTAGTGCAGAAAGTTTCTCAAAACTATTTTTTATGTGTCCTTTCTCATCCTGCTATTTTATGCTTATTTTACTATTGTCTCTAACAATCTATTTAAAATATCTTCTAAGCACAAAATAACAACAGCGTGACACTGTTCATGTGTCTGCTATTACCCAGAATCCTGTTTAAAAGTTTTATAAAAGCAGGCTTTTAGGTTTGTACTTTAGGACAGAGGGTCACTACAGGAAAGCAAATGGCAGTCCATGCCTTCTCAGTCTGGGATCAGTGTTTGTGTTCAGTTTTGGCTGTTTGAAAACCTTGATAAGAAACTTTGACTCCCACGCCTTAAAAGTAAACGGACAATGGAATAGGTTATAAGTTCTAGTAACTTGCATATAGCAGCCTCCCTCCTGTCACACTTTTCCGAGCAGGTCATAGCTTACCAGATGCCTGGTAAGAAAGGATGCAGTGTATAGAAAAATAAAATGAAATCGGTGTGCAATCTTATGACTTGGACTGTACGTGGATCCCTTCGAGCACGGTGGGCAAAAACCCCCTATTAAGATATGTTCCTAAAACTTAGGAGCCAGGCTGTTAATTTCTTATAGAAATATATGAACAATGCCCTAAAAGTTAGGAGGCATGGCTCCCTGGCTTCTGGTGTTTCTCAAGCCCTGTGTGACTGTTTATGTGATATCCCCCCCCCCCCCCCCCCCCAAAAAAAAAAAGGAAACCAGGAGTAACACTTAGAAGTAATCTGTTACAACCACCAACCCCAATATGCCTTCTGTTTATTAATGCCATTCTAAAGAAAACCATAATCACAATGCTGGAGAATGATTATGCAATAAAAAAATACCTCATGTTAAGGTGTACTTCTTTAGAAACATCTGCATAGCATGAATTCCATATAAACCCTTCAGATTAGAACACAGACATCAGAAATTCTGACAAACACATCTCAAGTGTATGACATTCACACCATTAGTACCAAGATATTAAACTCTAAACCTTTTTTCTTTTTTTTTGTAATTGTATTCTTTTTCTCTGGAAATTATACCATTCCAAGTATGGTAAGCTGAACGTGCCACTTTTTTTCCAGATGGGCTTCATAATTTTTCACTCTTTCATGCATCATATCATCCCTTCACTCCACATAGCACTTTAATCACCTTTTCTGTAACATAGATAATCCCTTCCCATGTACTCTCTAAAAGGGGTTGCCTATGACTTAGATAATGTCTTATATAATGTTCCTAGTCTGTGTGTGTGCGCTTATGGTTTAAAGCGGTTGCTTTCTTTTACAAGGTCATATCAAATAGCATGTAACCCGTTTTAATATTTTGTTTGGAAAATGTCTATAATTGCAGAGTCTGCATTGGAAAGACAAATTATTATTTTGAGTAAATGAGGCAATGCTGTTGCTTTAAAGGTCACTCGAAAAGATTTGATTGCCTTTTTATTTTGTCTCTCTAATCATTCTGCTCATAATTCTCTTTGAGCTTAACCTATCCACAGTGAAATAATCACCACTTAACAAAAATTACTCATGGGAGCCAATTTCAGTGTCCTTTGTGCTGAACTAGCCTGCCAGAGAGGGTAAGTTTATTTCATCGTTTCAATGGCACGGAGATGTTTTATCTGCTTCAAAGCTGCAAGAAGTACCAAGAATATTATTCCGTGAAGACAGTTAATCGGCATTACCTTGATGCTGGGTTAGACATTGAAATTTCAAATTAGTTGGAAAAAAATGACATGTCCAGTGCCTCCCCTCAGTGAAAATATATATATGATATCGCCTGAGCTCTTCGATTTTTATGTCCGTCTAGATGTGTGCCTCTGAAATGTTGGTTCTCTGTAAGATATCAGCAATGGCTTTGAAAGTGTCAGTTAAAAAAAATAAATAAATAAACATATGGAAAAAAGTTTTCTTGTTACTTTGTCTTTGAGATGACAGATATGGACAGAACACATGGAGCTGTCAGACCTTACACTGCTGTCAAGGCCTTGTGTAGTAAGGCTCTCTGTCTCCTGAAAGTGTGTGTGTGTGTTTTTTTTTTTTTTTTTTTAATGTTTGAAGATTGTGTGTGGTTTCTTAATTGGATGTGGGTATTATGGAGGCATCAGTACAGGTGAATATGGCATTTTACTGAATTCTGTGTTTTTTATATATATATATATATATATATATATATATATATATATATATATATATATATATATATATATATATAAGCGAATTGCCCGTCAAAAAATGACGGCAATGAAATTGTAAGGTAGCTAATGCTGTTTGGTGTATAACAATGAAATATGTAATACATTACTAAATTAATATACTTTACCTATTTTGAAGCATTGTGTTGAAGAGCTGGCAATCTGTTTTGATGTTGCTGCAGCATTAGTGGTGTGGAGCTGCTGTGTAAGCATGCTGAATGTGTGCACTGTGTGGTATGAATATCCGTAGGTAGTTAGTGGCGTTTTGCGAGTTTCTTGTGGTGTTTTGCGAGTTTAGAGTGCTGTAGCCTCGTTTTCGTTTTGTTCGGCGGCCATTTTTTTCTCTCATTTACAGTTTTTTTTAGTCTCTAAACTCTTTTATTTCGAGTAAAATGAATGTCTAAGTGGCATTTTTGAGGTCCTGGGTGCTCCCTCTTGGTGTAGGTAAGGTTTTTATGTATGTGCTGTGTGTATGTATTGTGTTTTAGATTTTTTAATGTTCGCGAGTTGCGTCCGAGTGTTGCGAGGCCGTAATGTGTGTGAACGTGTGTCGTATGTTGTTTGTGAGTGTCGTAATGTGTGCGTCGTGCTCTTGGGGTTGCGACGTGAACTTTGCAAGGGTCGCAGTTGCTGACATGGAGCGCCTTCGGCGCTCCATGCCAGCAACTGCGGCCCTCACTTTGCAAAATCCTCAGGTGCTGCCAGCAACTGAGACCCTCGCCCAGTGCCCTCGCTTCGCAAAATTCAGAGCCTAGAGGAATACTTTACTCCCTGTCTTTTTTTTTTCAAATGAGAGGTTTGTAGTGCTCCAAGTCTGAGTTTTTTTTTATTTTGCCATTCTTCATCAACCGTGCTTAAAATCTTTCTCAATACTTTTACAGTACTGCTTTAATTGCAATGGATGTAAGTGATGTAAGGACTCCTAAACATAACAAAAATAGAAATGTTCAATTCACGGATATGTCAAAATATATAATGTGCCCTATTTTAATTTTAGCCTATCATGAGGAGTTGAAGGTGTCTATATACTATTTCCTTATATAAGCATAGTACTTACAACAAGCACGCATGGTTTGTATAATTTAAGGGTATTCATGATGCACTGTATTTCCAAAAGTTTATAGTAAATTTAGAAAAGATAAATTGTTATCTAACTTGGTAGAACAAATAGTTTTGCTGCTTTGCTTCACAAAGTAAATAATTGCGTCCATGCTTAGCACCTATTATTGTTGTATAGTCATTCAGTCATGTCCAGCTCTCCGTGATCCTATGGACCACCACAGTCCAGGCTAGTAGTGCTTAGCCATATGGTTTTTCGTGGTAAAGATACGGGAGTGGGTTGCCAGTTCCTTCTCTAGTAGACCGTGATTTGTTTGACCTCTCTGCTATATCTCAAATAATTTTGAACTTTCCTTCTGTCTCTGGCGCCTTACCATATTACATTAACCATTGTATTCCTCTTATTTTATACAGGTTTTCACATTTTATTTTTTAAACTTGAAATATTATATACTTAACCATTGTAAGATGACAATCCATGATGTTGCCTACTGCAGAGCAACGTGTCACATGTCCATCATGGCTGCCTACATCCCAGGATTATCCTGCTACAGTGTTCTTAGCCTTTTTGTTAGATATAATAATTTCTTGAACAGGAACAACGTTCAACATAAATGACAATTTATTTCAGATCTCTTGTGTAACGCCTGCCAATGCTCATCAAAAATGAAGGAAAATTATATCCTAAAACATTGCTTTGCTGTTTTCTTGGAACTAGCCTATGTGTCTACATAAGGGACAAGGTGAGAGCTCTTTGCATCTAGAGATGGGTTTTCTTTTTTTGTTTTTTTTTTTAACTGACTGCACACCCAGTATAACCATATCTAATGCTTCTTTTTTTATATTTATATACCAGAGAAAAGATTTTTAGTTATTGGTCCTACTGCAGCAAAAAGACTAGAAAAAGCAATCCTTTTCCTGTCTCCAGTTATGTACATTATTTCTTCCAAGTGCACAGCACTATCAGTAGTAATATATGTTAGTAGTCTATTACTTTATATTTTTGTTGCTCAAATTCACTGTCTGTGAGCTGTAAATGCTGCCAGAATGAGCTGATTAGCCCTGCTGAGAACACAAAGCTAAAAGTAAAACCTGCCGAGTAAATTACTTTTAAGTGTATCGCGAGTTGTAGTACGTGCCAATCTTTAAATTCCACCTGCAGCCAGATTAGTCCCTGTGGTGTGACTTGGGCTTTCAAACAGGGGTCTGCATGGTACTGTAATGGACTATGACTATGTCACTGTTTGCCACTTGCTATAATTGTCTATGTACCTAAATATTCTCAGGTGCACTGTCTGTACCACGTATGTATCTCATTATTGCATTCTGTGCACAACATTATTAGAAATCTTAGGAGATTATGAATGTGTTGAATAGTGTAAAACAATACCTTTTTATGTTATACGGTCTAAGGGGAAATACTGTACTTCTGTTTTCCAGACACCTCTGGGAAATAATTATAGCCACATTTTGGTATTGTCAGTGAGCTAGCAAGTAAGAGGAATATAACTGCATTTTCTATGACTGGCAGCAGTGAATGCTGGTTTATTGTGAGTCCAGAAATTAGTATGGATATGTTTTATGACTTTTTGATTGGTGGCTAAGCGTGACGAGCAGTGTTGTAGGACTGGGGTTCACTAATGACCACATGTAGAGAAAACACATATGGTATAGTGAAGGTACAAGGAAATAACAAATGTCATAAAATATTTGGTCCATGTGCAATGTGCAACAGGAGGCCCTGGAGATGCATGCAGACTAGTGTTTTCTCTGGAGTGTGAAAGCATGCCCCTCTTTAATAATGTATAGTCCATCATATCTCACGAAAACACATATTTCTCCTCTATCTATACTTTGTCATGTTTTTCCCTTTCCCAGAATTAATTTTACAATTTCCTTTTGAGTTTGAAATGGATTTTCACTAATCGGGCTATTTTTTGATTTACATTTTGTAAACGTTTGCTCTAACAGTTTCTCTGCTTAGGCCACATTCTTCCAACCCATGGTGGTTCACTTAGACCTCTGCTCCATAAATGTATAAATATCACCTAGTTGTGTAATTTACCCTGTGACCCATTCTCCAGTTTGCCAGCTGTCTTGGAATGTGATCTTTATCAGTGTCTCCTACTTGGCATCTTTCTGGAGTGTGATATGGGTTGTGCAAAGTTTTTGCCCAACAGTTTGGGCACATCATGTCACTGTAGAAATCCTGGCTAAGACTTTCCTTTTTTTCTTCTTACATTCCAATGAATAATGCTGAAGTTCATTACAATTGGCCTATTAAGTCTGTCCGTATACTATTATCTATGACTCTGGATATGTGGAGAGCAATAGACCTGATATCTCATGATATTGATTAGAATTTGTTATTTTATTTATTTCCTATATATCACTCACTACCAAAATATGGCTTTTGGGTTGATTACCTTTAGTGGACCTTCTAACCTGTTCATACATGGACAGTATTTACACCCTAATTTTAAAGCATTGGGATCTAATGCATGCACTCTGGGCTGCATTCCACTTTAGCTTTGATGGGAGTTTTATTTTAGAAAGCCTAGAAATGTTCCCAAATTATCTGGATTATGTTGAATGTATCTATATGTAGTTCAAAGGCTTCAGGACAGAAATGCGCTTTTGATTTTTGTTGGACAGATGGCACCCATCCCATTTGTGCAAATGGCACAACATTGTAACCATGCATTCTACCACCTTGTCTTCATATCTGAAGATTATTGAATATTTGCAAAACAAATAGCACACCCAAATGGGAAAAAAAGCTCTGCAGTAGTTTCTTAAGAAAAAGTAGTTGTTTCTTTTTTTTTTTCTTTCTTTTGAAGAGACTTACAAAAACCCTTTAACAAAAATGTTGTTATTATATATATATATATATATATATATATATATATATATATATATATATATATATATATATATATATATATATATATATATTCCTTCTTTCTGCCCCATGTTTGATGATTTTATACTTTATTATTATCTTTTATCTTTATTTATATTGCGCCAACATATTCCGTTAACAGATTTAACACCTTGTAAAGAATGGAGGACCCTGTTTTTGAGCATAAAATCAAATGTACATAGAGCTTGTTTCCAAGGCACTGACACAAGATTGAAAACTTGCAAACTTACAATCTACTTTACATTTACTGCTTTTATCACTTCTTATACTGATGTCTGTTAATTCTCAGAATTTTGCTTTCTTCTTTTTTTTCCTACAATTTTTTTCCAGTAAAAAGGTAAACTGCCCCTCCATTTTTAATTCTCTGCTCAAGGCCAGGATCCGGTTGCACAGCAGACCAGTATGTGGAAAGTGTGATTAATGAGTTTGTAGAAGTGGTGCAGGAGTGAAGGTCTGGACTTTTCAGTACTTCTACTTGCAATAGACGGTTTAGTGCTGCTTACAAAAATAGTCACCTTTTCTCTCCATTTCATCGTTTGTTACTATTATTGTATTGCACCTTTATTCATATTCTCTCTAATGACCTTTAAAGGCTTTTTCTTGTTATGATAACAAAGCAAATTAGA
This sequence comes from Discoglossus pictus, assembly GCA_027410445.1. Taxonomy (NCBI): domain Eukaryota; kingdom Metazoa; phylum Chordata; class Amphibia; order Anura; family Alytidae; genus Discoglossus; species Discoglossus pictus. The sequence goes on from CM050165.1 coordinate 208,889,178, forward strand.
ACCATTTAAATTTACTTTTTCACTGAATAATCAAGGTTTCTCTACTAATTGCTTTTTTGTACTCCTACACAGAGGGCTGAAATTTGTGTAGATGTCTTTGGATATATATGAAGTATCTTTGTGTAAAGCATGACAAAAAAATTGTCTTTTTAGATGATGATGATGAGGCTGATGAATAATAATATTACTTACGAATTGCCCATCAAAAAATGATGGTCATAAAATTGTAAGGCAGGTAATGCTGTTTCAAAATAACTAAGTCAGAGGTGCTCATCAGAGAACGAACAAACCTTTAGTAGGTTTGTTCTATGGACATGATAACAAACTCTGAGAGCAACCTCTTTTAGCTCACTTGTGCCCTTCACAGGGAGAAATATCCTGAAGTATATCAGTCTGGTCTCGTTCACTATAGTGACCCAGCCCCGAAATACCAGACAATTCTACCCTGAACATGAGAAACCGCAAGCCCCAGACGTATGTTTCAACCTTTATGGGCCTCGTCAGGTGAGGTGCAGCTAAGCAAGGGGTCCACTTCTGGAGTCCCCTATCACTCTTGGGGAGACTAAACCCTATGGGTAATTTGCATAAACAAAATAACTAAGCCAGAGGCGCTCATCAGGTAATGCTGTTTGCCACACAATGTAAGGCTTTTGGTCCTCTGAGTCCTCATTGCGAGCCTCTCCCCTTCGTGTACTTTTGCGCCTCTGAGTACCCTCTGCGCTCATTGCGAGCCTCTCCTCTGCTAATAAAATATATATATATATATATATATATATATATATATATATATATATATATAATATGTACATCTGTGTTCGCATTTGAATGTCTAAAGCGAGTTAAAAAACCTGCTTCCAGCTCAGAGTTCTGAGAAAAAGTTATTACACTGCATTCTGGGAAGTTGAGCTGGGACACACAAATGTGGCCACAAATGCCTCGCTCTTCATTCCGTAGCCATTATCAAACATGGCTTCCTTTAAGCTTATGCATGCTGTATTTCACATCTTTAATGCAAAGCCAAGGTTGGAATAAACACAGGCTGAGTATCCAATCCATGTACAGCTGTTTCAAGCTTACTGGCTATCATCCGCATGGAGCGAGATCTCAGCCTGTGTTGTGGAAATTATGAGTAGGTAGTTCACCACAACAATCATTTATAATATGGTGGGCAAAAGAGCGATAGAAGCCCTCCACCGTACAGTAAATAAATAGTACATCTGTGTTCACATTTTAATGTCTAAAGCAAGTTAAAAAACCTGCTTCCAGCTCAGAGATCTGAGAAAAACAGTTATTACACTGCATTCTGGGAAGTTGAGCTGGGACATATAATTAAATAATAAATTAATATACTTTACCTATTTCTAATTAATATATCCTGAAGAGCTAACAATCTGTTTTTTCCTGCAGTATACAATGTACATTTAGACTATTGCTGAGGAGAAAGTGTCAGCAATGTGTGACGTGTGCAGTATAAATAGGCTGCGTGCGCGAGGGCATTCTCAATCATTCCTAATGGTGTATTTTGTACCTCGTACCTTCCTGGGTAAAAGTCTTATGTGCCTGGTGGTGTTTTGCATGTTTTTTTATTATTTTTTATTGTCGCTTAGGCAATTTTTTGGAGTGCTGAAACGCGATAAATTCAGTTTTAATTTTGTTTGCAACCTGACTTTGTGTTTTTTTTGTTTTTTTTTTTTGGTCCCTCTTTCTTTTGCAAAGTGTGTTACAGGCCGTAATTTTTCCACGCAATTTTTTTCAAACTTCTACGGGTGCCACATTATGAATTGTATAATTGAGATTTCTGTTGATCTGTAGTCCCTACGGCGCTCATCTCCACCAATGCATTGAGCACCTTTGGCTATTATTGTGCACTTAGCATGTTACAAAGCCACATAAGTGCACATTATTGATGATATTGTGGCGTCGCAAGCCTTTCTTATGTCTAGCTAAATTTTTATTTTATTTTTTTCTTTGAGCTTTGTTATTTTGGTCAAGGACATACATGACTGGGTGCAAGCAATTTGTGTGTGTGTGTGTGTGTATTTTTGAGGGGGAAAAAAGGCTGTCTGCAGTCTTATCCGGACCACAGCCAGGATTATGGCCATGCTTTTCCTTGTGCCACACAACCTTTATGAGAATTGGAGAACCTTGTAGAGGTTATCTGCCAGTTAGAAATTACATCATTACCTACTCATGGTTGAATATGCCACATTATTTATATATATATATATATGTATGTATATGTATGTATGTATGTATGTATATATATATATATATATATATATATATATATGTATGTATGTATGTATGTATGTATGTATGTATATTATTTTAATGTCAGCAGCCGGGCTTGCCAAAATCCGTTGGTAACGCAACAGTGGAGTTGAGCGCAAAATTTACGAACTTAACGGCCAAAAAACAAAACGTCACACACACAGCAAGGGGGGGACACCCAGGACGTCTGGACTTAAATTGACGTATAACATCACTTCCAATTTCTAAAGTTTAGTCACTCAAATCCCTTAAGTGAGAGAAAAAGAAGGCCGCCCAAAAAAAAAAGGGGGCTACACGACCTCCTAAACACGCAAAACTCAGTCGCACACATATGACTTCTACACAGGACCGTACCAGCTATAAAATACACCATTACGGACGATGCAAAATAATCCAAACCCGCCTAACACATACACGATCGCCTCCGTTTTACACCACTAACTTGCACGTACTAACATTCACATTACGGTTTCCTGTCGCGCACGCAGCCTATTTACACTACACACTTCACAGATTGCTGACACTTACACCTCAGCTCACCAAGAATGAAAATCTACATTATATGCTGCAGGAACATCAAAACGGATTGTTAGCTCTTCATCATATTGGTTGCTGCATATATTCATTACAAATAGGTAAAGTATATTAATTTATGATTTAAATAATTCATTAATCATCATAAAAAAATACATATACAGAAAAATGTAAAACCCACCACAACACACGATCGCAATAAACGCCAAAGCCGTTCACTTCACGCCTCACAAGGAGCAAAACTACACCAGGGGAGAGACTCCCAATCGGCACCAAAAGCCCATCAGCATGGACCTTACAATCAACGCCAAAAGCGCTCTGAGAACCCCCCCCCAAAAAAGAGGCTCGCAATGAGCGCAAAAGGTGCTCATTGCCAGCCACGCCATCAGCTCCGAAGGTGCTTACCGTGAGTCTCGCAGTTGGCGCCGAAGGTACTTACACAACCAAGACCCTTACTTTGTGTGCCAAACAGCATTCCTTGACTTACAATTCTATTGCCGTCATTTTTTTATGGGCAGTTCGCGTGTGTGTAATATATATATATATAATATTATATTATATTATATTATATTATATTATATTATATTATTATTTATTTTTTTTTTACCTCCTGTTCAGAGACACTGTACTCTGTTGTCCTATTTATTCTGTAGGACGGTGAGATCTACAAGGACATTGTGAGGCTCTTGTATAATGAGTGAACATCTGGTTTTAGACAGCTTGAAAAGTTTACAGAATAATGTTAAGCATTTCAAAACTTTCTTGTATTAATGCATTTAATATTGAAATATAGAAGAACATTACTATTATTTGTGCTTTACAATTCAAATATGTATTGAAATGTATTTTTATTGTACTGCACCAGGATTTTTTTTGATGTGATTTACATTGTTTATACTTTATTTATTTTTTTAAATACAATGCACGTTTGTGGCACATTTTCCTCTTGAGCACACGTTTTTGTTAGTAAAATCAGCTCCCGATCTAAATCAAGTTATCTAAATGCAAGCCAACATTTAGACTAATTCAAGTAGCAAACATGGAAGTAAACTACAACTCCACTGCAAAGGAAATGTCATGCTTATTCAATGTCATTATTTTGTTCGCTGCTCATCCAATTTTTTTCCCCTCTCTCTTTTTCTGCTCTGCTCATTGTAAGGTATTTTTTAACCAGGGATGATTAAAGGTAATATTCAGGGCTATATTTATAATGTTTATTGCTTCCTTTCACCTTGCTTTAAGGTCACAAACAGCTTTATAGCTCTTAGGCTTTTAAATGTAAAGCAAACAGACATGCAGCAACATGAGCGAGAGGTTATTTAAAGCTGATGGAGTCCTAGCAATCAAAGGTATTGTCAGTACTTAAAGGCGCGTTTGAGGCTTCTTTGTTTCCTATTAAATCGCCCACTCTCATGATGCTTTTACTATACTCTTCTTAATGTCATGGGAATGTAAGGAATAAAAGAGAATTCAAGTACAGCTTTCTCAAAGGCTTGCAGAAAACAGAGGACACTTTCCTACATTGGTGTACTTCAGGGAAGCTGTGAGCTATACCATGTAGGATCACGTAAGATGGGCAGATCATAGTAGAGATGTCATACAAATTGTGGTCAACTGGTGAAGAAACTGGCAACCCCCTCCAGTATATTTGCCAAGATAACCTTATGAATAAGCATGACGAGAGACATAACGATAGATGTTCCTGGCATGCTGTGGTCCATATGATCACTGAGAGTCGGACACGACTGAACAACCACCATTACAGGCCACAGAAATAAACAGCCTGCTGTTATATTACCAAAGTAACCTGAGATTTAGTTCCACTGTTCATAGAAAGCAGAGGCTGTTTTATATAAATTGTGTAATAATTGCTTCCTAGATAAAACTTTGATACTTGTAATTCTGCAATTACCATTATAAGTGAGCCCCTGCCCTCTTTAATTTCCTTCACCTCACTTTTTTTTTTTTCTCAATAAGTCCATTTCAATTTCTCCCTTTCCCTCCCAATATTTAGTTTATCTGGACAAATGACACCCTCTGCTCGCCCATTTTCCCTATAGGAAGGAGATGAAGTCTCTTTAAATCCTTTTCCATAACTCATTGTTACCTATTTATTGTCAGATTACTACAGTAGATACCTTGGTGTGTGCATTAGTGACTATCTGATAAGCATGTTCACATAGGAGAAAAGGTTCATTAGTGTGTTGTTGATAAAACAATATTTTTCTAATTTGCAAGTGCGTCTAATCATCCAATCTGCAAAGGTTCTGTGTTGATGGCATCAGGTAATCTCGTTCTGTTGATTTGCTGCAGGAGTGACAGATTTATATGCTGTGTGCTGAAAGCTTTTTATTTTTATTTATCCATTTAATTGCAACTAAAAGTATAATTTAATAGCAAAGTAACAAAGTATGTAAAATATATATATTTTTTTATATAAAAGAAAGCGAAATGGATTTATAGCTACATTTTATTCTACTTGCACTCGTTTACATGAAATGAATAGTAATAAAGCCAAACGGAATAATACAGGGTGTGAGAGAGATATAGATATTTGTAAATTGTGGCAAGTTAATATTTTCCTCTTTTGCATTTGAATCTGCTTCCTCCCCCCCCCCCCCCCCCTTTCCAGACGCCTAGTACTGATGTATTTGTTTTGTGTATTTTGCCATCTGTTCCACAGTATCCCACATGTTGAGTGATTATGGTTTTGGAAGAACATATATGTCTTAAAAATGTTATGCAATTGTTTTTTTATGACTTTGTTCAAAGGTTTTTATGATGTCACAAGAGAGATCGTGTGTGTGTGTGTGTATATGTTGTTGCATGTTTTTGTTAAATCGCCAAAAATGGAACCGCTAGTATGTTAGACGTACACACATTTATTCACGGATACAAAATAAATCTAGAAGTTTGAGAATAGTGTTTATGTATATTAAAAGCACTTATAACCAGGCGTGTACTTTATGAGCATCACAACTTTTTCAACTGATTTTGGTTTTGCTTGGAGAAATGTTGTGGTAATGTAAGAATTCCCAGCCTTCTGTGGCTGTGTGATAATTCTGTACAGTTGATGGTTTAAGAATTCTTTATTGGTGTCTTGCCTGATGGTGTAAGAATTTAATTCTAAAAAGCTCTCTTTAAAGGGCTACTTTAGTGTTCTTTATATACTAGAGCCCAAAAAGGGGAAACAATATTAAACTTTTTTACTGTGCATTGAAACCATGAATTACTATTTTTTATACTGCCAACCAAGCAGTGTGAGCCCCTTATCTATCCACTCCCTGAATGATGTATTGCCTGTTTGGAGAGCATTACCCTCCGGGGGCTCCCACTCTTCAGACATCACATACTTGCAGTATGATAGTGGGAGGCACTAGCTTATGTTATACTATGGCCTGGGGTTTACGTTTTTTGAAAACCTTTTTCAGACCACTTGGTAAAACCATTTGCTACTTCCCCTGGGTAGCTCCCACTCAGGAGACAATACATCACTCAGGAGGTGGAGAGGTCTTGGGTTTATACAGCCTGGGACATGATTTTAAAAAGTAATTTTAATTGTTTAAATGCACAGTAAACATTTTTATGAAGGTTTCTTTTTTTTCTTGTTTCTTAAATGGCCCTACCTAACTAGTGCTCTTACAAAAGGGTCTCTAAAGAATAAAGTAGTCCTTTTTAAAATCTGATTATCTTGCTCATTATGACTTCTAGTGTAAAGTCAGAACTTTTTATAATGGAGCACTTTGCCCTACTTATTGAACAGTGCCTGCTTTAGAATAACTAGAAAATGATTTCCTTTTGTAATAAATTATATTTTGTGCAAGGTAATATAGTGCTTTTCCATGTATAATGTGTTTGTGGTCCCACTACTTTAATATAGGCATGGATTGTATAGAGATTACTCCCTCGGCTCAGATTGAACCTCTCCCTCTGAGTCATGGTTGCACATTCTATAATAATCCTGTACAATTGTGATGCAACTGGTCGAAAACACCTTTTTATGTTTGTTCCTTTTCAGATACTTTTTGGTAAATATTTCCCTATGTAATGATTTAATGACAGTTGTTTTTAGCCTCAATCATGTGACGCAATGTGTTTTAGGAACATAAAAAAAAAACCAAAAAAAAAACGATGAGCATAATGACGCAGTTCCTCAAGCCTTTAGCAAACAACTGAAAAAAGGGAAAACATGTGTACGTTCAGGTAGGGCTTGGCAAACGTCTGTAACCAGGAAGCCACGGCTCCTAAAATTTGATTGCTGGCTCCCATTGTTTTTAATTATACATATTTCTGTGTATAATCCAAACCCTAGCTCTTAAAAATGTTTTGGCTGTCTCCTAGTTTACCAAGAGACATTATTTGCATCTCTCCGAGGGTTTGAGAACTGTAATTGGTCTTGGAGTTATAACAACTATTCTATTAAGATATTCTTCTGTCCTTTTCCTCCACGTAGTTTTCAAGTAGAGTCTCAAAGTTAATCCTCGAAGAGTTAACTTATTTACAAAAACAATTACTATCTCCACGTTTCTAGTTCTGAATTATTAGAGTGTAGTATATTCTCCTCCCTTATTACTATTCAACAAAGAACTTATAAATTAGTCCAGTCTTTCTCAGACTCACCTCATCTTGGACCCCTAATTTTCCAGATGTCCCAGCAGGAGGCCCACCGTCTGTATCTCACATCGAATTCCGCTGAGAAGTGGCTCATGGTTTGAATATGGTCAATTTTCTGTAATACCTCTCTAAATGTAGGAGTAGTGTGTTTCCAATGTTTGGCTATAATGCATCTAGATGCCAAGAATATCTGATTGGTTAGGAATTTCTCTCTTTTTGTTAGTTCCTTGTTTGGGAGTCCTAATAGTGCTTCTTCTGGTTTTTGCTTTATAGTTTTCCCCCACAATTTCTCTAGCGTGTTGTATGTTGCCTGCCAAATATGTCTAATTTTGGGACATTCCCAAAGCATGTGTGTTAGCGAACCTATATGTCCACATCCTCGAAAACATTTGTCGGAGTGTGTTTTGTTTGATTGGTGAAGTCTCGTTGGTGTGAGGTACCATCTCAAGACTGTTTTTAGTGCGTTCTCTTTCAAGGTGATGTTTAAAGATGACATATTGGCCTGTTTGATAACTTGATTCCATTGTTTGTCGTCTAGTGTGATATGTAAGTCGGATTCCCATGTTTCTTGATAGTGTGGTTTGTTTGCACAAGACAGCTCAGAGAGGTTTTTGTATATAACTGAAATGTTGCCCTTGCCTCCGGGGTTGTTAATGCAACACTGTTCATATATTAATTTTTTGTTCTGGCTATTTGATTTTGTAGTCTGAAATATCGTTTGTTTAATTATCATTAGATTAATCCATTCATTGTTGGGTATTTGATTTAATGTGTCCGCGACTATAGTCAGGTTTTTTTGTATCCACCATTTCATCTGGGAGCTTTTGTTGGCGTGGTCCGCCTTCTGTGATTGCAAAAGAGGGGTTAAGCCTGACCCTATATGTAGCATGGGGGATTTTTTATTTATTTCCCTCCAAGTTTTCAGTGAATTGCGGATACAGCTTGTAAGGTTTTGTGTTTTCAATTCTGTGTGTACGCTTAGCCACAAAGCATGTGATAAAGTTATATGGTTATCTTCTAAAATTTGTCTTTCTATCTCGACCCATGCTGGGATGGCTTCTTTTTTATACCAGTTGGTCATTTGTGCCAGTCTTGTGGCTTTATAATAATTAACCAGGTTTGGGAAAGCTAGGCCCCCTTTTTGTGTGGGTGCGTGCATCGTATTTTTATTAATTCTTGGTTTCTTGTGATTCCAGGTGAATTTGAGGAGAGTTTTTTGTAGTGATTTTATGGCTGTTAAATTAATTGGCGTCGGAATCGCCCTAAATAAGTATAGAATTTTTGGGATAATATTCATTCTGATAGCGTTTATTTTATCAATCCAAGATATATTGTAGGATGACCATTTCTCTATGTCCTGTTTTATTCTACTGATAATTTGGGGAAAGTTTGCTTCATATACTTGTTCTGTCGAACCTGGGATATTAATTCCCAGATAAGTCCGGTATTTTTGAGCCCATTTCATGGAAAAGTTTTTATCTAAATTGTCTAGCTCTTTTCTGGGGAGTGTAATGTTGAGCGCCTGACTTTTAGCCGCGTTGATTTTAAAACCTGAGATGGCGCCGAATTTCGTGAGTAATTGGAGTAAGTTAGGTAGGCTACCAAGCTGACTCTTAAGTTTTATATATTTATATATATATATATATATATATATATATATATATATATATATATATAGTCTGTTTGTTTTATACATGCTAAAAGTTTTTTTTTTTGCATTCGAAGCGGGTTACCCTGTTCTGGAACGTTTATGAAAAAGAACACTGTGAAACCTTTTCAAAAACCCTCTTTTTTTAGATGAGACAAAGAAAAACATACTTTTCATGTATCATGCTTTTAGTATTAAAATGAGTAATAAAAATAAACCCTTTCACCTGTTAACTTGCTTAGAAATTATTTTTCTGTATGTCGGTGTAATGCTGGTGGTTGACCAAATGGAGTAGAATTCACTGTACAGTGGAAAAGCGTAGAGACCAGCTCGAGAACCTGAGTCCAGATCTGGTTAGTTCTATTCAAATCTCAGCTTTGATACCCACTGCCAGCTCCAGACTTTAGGTCACTGGGGGAGGTTGAAGCTGTGGCAAACAGAATGGTCACTAAAACTAGCAGAAGCTCTGACCAGGATGTTGTCAAAGGAAAGGTAAAAGTCATAGGCCAAGGACAATTCTTTATAATCAATAGAAGCATACCGTAGATACAGGTGTCCTTGCTCAGCCAGTGTCTGTCCAAATGAATGCCCTTAAGGAGGTGCTCCATTCCAACCACCATTGACCATGACTGTATTCTCCCAGTTTAGCTTTCGGCACCCGCGGATGAGACATCCTGCATCAGTAATGTGGTGCATCACATCGGGTTGAGATAGAGGAATGGCAGTAGAGACCAACTCTGGCGTACAGTGAGGGGCCCAGGCATGGCGAGGGTGGATTGATCTTCTTTACAGATTGATTCCCCCCCCATATAATTATTTTTTTTTTTATTACTTTTGCAAGTATATTTCACCAGACAATTATGCATCATGTGTCTTTTAATCACAACTTGCAGTTTTGCATTGCTGCTGTGAAATAAATTAGGCAATATTGAGGTTGCACTGTATGCATCTATAAAGTGACATCTAAAGCTTATGTTGGAAGAAGAAAAACCTTTTTTTTTTTTTTTTTTCTATTCTCAGCTTTGCTTTCATTATTTTGTTTATCATGCAAAGATAAGTATACATTTATTTACTAAAAACCTGTTCACTTTCTTGGATCGTTTTTTTTATTTTTTTTTATTTTACTACACAGGCTATATATATATATATATATATATATATATATATATATATATATATATATATATATATATATATATATATATATATATATATATATATATATATATATATATATATATATATATATATATAAAAAATCGTTATTTCTATGTATTTTAGAAATACTGAGGCCAAAAACATGGTATCTTATTCTTGGGATCTCTCATTGCTTTTGTCATAAGGAGTGCTAATGTACATCATGGTCCCCAGAATGTGATGCTTGTCTCCTCTGTTTCATACAACATTAATAAAGCATATTACACTGTTTCGGGCTATTAAGGAGCCTCCTTTCCAGTGAAAAGGGCACTAAAAATAAATATGTAATACTCTACAAGACTCAAGCATTTTTTGCAGCATCTGTATGTTAAGCGTATAAAATCTGCATAATTGTAAGCCATGGGGCTATGCATTATGCCATCACCATAAAAAGGATGATATTATGCAAACTGCCCTCATGAGAATGTTATGACAGAGGGAAGATGCATATGGAACTTCTAACATTGACTCTAATGTCATAAATACATTTAACGATGCTTTAGTGACCTGATTCAGTGTCTTGCGTTAGAGCTTGGCGCGGCTCCCACTGGTGCCTTGCGTGGATTAATCCTCCGTCCTGTGATGAGCATTGCTGACTTGCATAGTTTCTTTTTCTTTTTGTGTGTATTTGATTGATGCTTTTTATTGTTGATACTGACACGCAGCTCCATGCTACCTAGGTGAGTTGGAGGCAAGTTGTCAGATAGCTTAAGTCCCTGCAGAGCCTGGCAGTTCGGCAAAAGGGGAGGGAGCAGGGAATACTAATGACGGGAAGTTGATTTCTCTGTCTTTGCTCACTGGCTGTGTGGTTGACAGTCCCAGAAAGCATGCTGGAGATGCAAGACATCACCATGTGGGAATGTTAAGGAGTTAATGTGCTATGTCTTGGTGTTATTGTACTGTAGCCTAGCAGATGGTATAATTAGTCTGCAGTTGTGTAGTGTTTCTTTTTCTAATTTTTTACCACAGAGAAAAGATGGTTGTATGTTAAAATGGATGAAGTAATAAAATAAAGTAATATAAAAGAGATACCTATTTATGAAGTGTCCCAAAGAGTATGTTGTATGGGAAAGATGAGTGTTCCTTTTTATATGGATGTTTTTTTTCTTCTCCTCCTTTATGATAGTGATATTATGCACAATGTTTCATTACTATCATTTTGATTAGCTAAGCCAAGACTAATATTACATAGTCAAAGTTTGATCAGCCTTGGCATGACTGTTTGAGTGTCCTGAAAGCATTATCCTGACATAACTTATATTTTTTATTGTTTTTTTTTGAAGAATGCATTTTATTCTTCCATTGTCCCATGAAAAATGAGTATCTTTTTAGATGGTTGGGTGACATTGCTTAAATTATGTGAAGGCAGGTCTGGAGATATAGATGGTGAAATATGTTTAAGAGGTAGTTCTTCTAGAAAATTGCTGTGATTTCATGTCCAGTGTAAAAAGCTTTTCAGCCTAATCGTGGTTTAGTTGTTTACTTGGACAAAGCTTCAGGGCTGCGTGGAGATTACATAAAAGCAGCCCATCTTTATATTGTAAAGCTGCTCCAAAAGGATCCTTTTATTTTTGTCTGTGGAAGTAAACAACATGGCCTAAATGAAAGCAAACTGCTGCCTCTCAAGCTTTAACCCATGTGCAGTGACAGCCTTTCTGATAATAGTGTTTGAAAGCTATATTTCTTATCTTGACACATTCTTCCTTCTTATTGCCTGTGTCCAGTTCTGCATTACAATTTGTCTTATTTCCGTTTTTGCACATACTGAACTCCATTTTTACTTTGCCATAATATGCATCTGATTTTCATTGATCTTCACAGGAAGCTGCTTTTACTCAAGCCACCAGCTTGTTGCAGGGATTCTGCGCTACTTCACATTTGTGGTGGTTGTGTTGTTGTTGTTTGAGTCTAAGAGCAAATTGCCAATGTCTACTAGATAATGGAAAAAATAACGGAGCAATAACCGCAAAATGTGGCAAGTTGTGAAAATTTATAATTTTGTAATATTAATTTTGAATTCTCTGCATTGGGGGAAGTTGTTTGTAAGAGAGAGAGAGATGTACATTTCTAAAGCGCTATGGTTGCATCCTTCGATGCAACACCCTGCTTCTGATGGGAAAGGGTATGGTGTTAAATTCATGATTATCCAGTTATCAAGAAAAAGCTCTTGAATTCTGCCTGATCCATCCTCTCCCCCATTGATAACCCCAAATACGCATCCCCATCATCCAGCTCTGATTTAAATATATAAAAACACAAACTGGATTTCTGTACTCCTAAACAAAGTCTGTAAAAAATAAATTCCAGCCCCCCCCCCCCCCCCCTCGTTCAAGGCTTAAACATTTGCTACCTGTGCTATTATTATTATTATTAATATTTGGTTTTGATTATTAATAAACAATAATAGTCTCTTTACAAGAAAGTAGAAACTATGGCCCCTCTTCTAAAATGATGCTTATGGTTCTTTACTGAGTATAACCCTGGCTCATGCGTATAAAATAAACAATGTTTCTAGCCTGGCTGGTTCTCTTCTATTTTTCTACCAAATGTTCTTTTTACAGTAAATGTAGTGTTGTTCTTGCTGATAATACAATAAAACAAATTTTACAAACTCTGAATAAAAGCAAGCTGTATATTGTCTCCAAAAACTGCATAGAATTTCGCCATAGATTATGGCTATATGTATAAAAAATGGAGCCACAATACATTTTTATAAAGGTTTTTTTTGCTTTCTGGTTTCAACACTAACAATAAAGAAAAAGACAAATAACTTTCAAAGTAACCTGTCCCAAGCAATGTATGGAACATATTTCCAATATTTTTGTATAATTGATCCAAAGTTGGTGATTTTATATGTGTTCTCCTGCAGCAGTGCCTCACCATTCACTGGTCTCACAATGCACTGCTGTATAGCTCTTGATTGGTTAAACAAAATGAAAGCAGTTTTTCCAAATGTGGGAGGGTGGAGCTATGGATTATGCCACAAATTATATTGGATCACGGATTATAAAGTGAGCATTTGATAAAAGTATGCAAGCTCTCTTTAATTTCGTAGCAATTAATATCCCTCAACATCTCTGAAACCTATGTAAGCTTTTGTCTGTGCATATTGAGACTCTGGCAGCTTTTTTTTTTTTTTTCCCCCAGTAAGTGTACATGTTCTAAAATGACATTGCAGTGTCAGGCTGTGATTACATCTTTATTGTTTGTGCCTGTGCGAATGCAGTAATGATGCCTACTTAGTGTAGTCCTTTTATTGGTACACATCACATCTAGCAGCACGAGCCGCGAGGCGCCAGAGAGCAAGCGTGGGGCATGTCTGTTTTTATTTTTATTAAGTTGCTTTATTGGCCGTCTGTGTTAGAACATGAGAATAAATATTGTTTTTTATCAGTGGAGAGATCTTGCAGCTAATAAGACTATTTCAATGGAAAAAAACAATCCAACACTTCTAAATAGTCACATTGTGTGTGTGTTTGTGCTTATTTGAGATCTGTCAACATGCAGTATGGCCTTTTCACATTTACGCTGTCTCTTGTGCAATTTGTAACAAATGTAAATCTGAATAGAGTCTTTTACAAGTAGTGTATTAATACACAAAGAAAATTGCATGGTATGGAGCACTACTTTTTGATTGGGGTTCATGTATATGCTAAAAAGGCTGATCAGCTATGTTTTTTATTTCTTCTTTTCTTAGTATTGCATTAAAAACCCCTGCAGAAATCACTTTTTTTTCCTGCCTGCCTATTTATTTAATTTAGTGCCCTCTTGGGCCAGGCTGTTAAACTTGATGTGTTCTTGCAGGGAAAGCAGTAGCTGCAGGCATTTGTGAATTTTATGTCACACGCTGTAATTGAATTAGATAGAGAAATGTAAATGTGGCTTGTTGGCGATTTCACCCACGGACTCCAGAGCAGAGCCACCTATGATGGGTTTATAATTGTGTATAGTTAGGCATAAGGAGAGTGCTTAAAGGTTTAGTCCCTGAAAATCCTCTATTGCATTCACATCTAAATATTATAGTTTTTACTTTCCACATATCATGTCTGCTGGGATTGGCCTTTCATAGGTTTCTTGGATAGTATGCTGTATTGCAAGTGAATGCATAGCACTCTACAGCATTTTTTATATTAGAGTAACAAATGCTGCAGGAAATAAAGTCCCTGGGAACACAGGTCCCTATGAGATTACATTTACTGGACAAATATGTTGCAGGCTTTTTCTTGGAATAAGGCAAATAAACATAGCCAGACTGTGACGGTTATTGTACTTTTTAGTTCTAGAAAAAAATGTTTTACTGAACTCCGATGACTCCTTTTGTGTCTCTTGAATCTAGTTTTCTTAATGTATCTTTAATATAGTATTGGGATAATTAAATAATGATCCTGCCTCCTGGTGCCGGGCTAGCTCGCTTCCCAGTGTACTCCCTACATCAGTAACCAGCCCTAACCCTAAGCCCCTAACCCCATACACCCCTTGCCGGCCGTGCCCCTAAGTCCCTACACTACTTACTGGCCACATGGAGACAGCTACATTGGGACGTCTTCAGCGTGCTTCCCGTGCGTGCACATAACTGTGTGTGTGTGTGTATGTATACATACATACATACATACATACATACATACATACATACATACATACATACTTTATTTAATTAATTGCTTCACCACTGATTTAACATACATTTTTTGTATTGCTTGATGATTTCAGTGCATTTGTGAGCAGAACATACTCTCTAGATCAGTGGTTCCCAAACCTCTCCTCAGGGCTCTGCAGGCAGGTTTGGAGGAGAAAAGCTGTCCAAGAGCACTGTCCAGGGGACCGGGGGGGGGGGGGGGGGGATTAGGACATCCTTCTGGACAGCAAACTGGGTGGGGAGAAGTACATCTTCTGGAAGCCTCAATGCTAAGTTCAAATGCAAGTTTTAAACTCATGGACTTATTTTTTTACATACATACTTTTATTGCTTTCTATAAAGAAATTAAACCTTACTGTCTTGCTCACTACAGGATTGGGAAATAGCTTGCCTATCCTTGCTCATATTGTCTTTTACTACACTGTAGCTTTGCATCAATCTGCATTATGATTGAAAAGTTACATATTTCCAAATAGACCTGAATTTGTTGCTGGCCACTCACTGGAAAAAAAAAGTGTTTTTTTTTTTTTTGCATAAGGACTCCCTCATGAGCTACACGACCATTCCTTGCTCCCTGGTGCTCAGATCTATTATATACTTAAATCTTATGCCATTTCATGTTGCCTTTTGATCTTCCAAGTATAAATTAGTCCTGCTGTGTCACATGTATTACTATGAACAGTGCTGACATCTTGCAACTGAATCATAATTTTTATGACCCAGAATTCTTCCACTGCCCTGAAGTATCGTGTTTGCTTAACCTATCTGTGATTAAACCTCTTCTTGATGTATTTGAAGAGGCATGTGAGTTATATCTAGGTCATGACAACAGTCTCACAAATCTAGCTCTGGTATATTATTTGATGGTATCTGACAACCCTCCATTGCTCCTAAGCAATAAATATTGGTGCATGAGATATATTTATATGTGTGGCAGAGATACTTTCCTTTTTAGCTGTGTTTACAAATGGTACTATTCCAATCCCCCCCCCCCCCCCAATTAAATCTTCTAAGTAGTAATAAAATGCATCAATTCCCTTATTCTCTTAATTATTACATCCAGTGCCCTGCATAAACCACAGTTTGTCAATGAGACAACAGGAGCGGTGCTGGCTAGTTTTCCCCACTGGTCTTGTCTGTTTTGGCAGATAGTCGTAATATGGACTTTCAGCCTTTCTTTCCTCTGGGAAGGAAGCAATAATTTCCATGCTAATTGTACGGCTTACATTCTACCTGTATGGGCATGTGTGAACTGCACTTGCAATTGCAAATTAAACTTGCTGATGCACTACTATTTATTCTTAGTAATAAATTCATACTTTATCTTTTGTGTGTTTTTTTTTTTTTTTAAATAAACCTCTTGTAATTTTATGTGTAAAATAAAAAAAATATATAGTTAATCTTCACTTGAAGGGTCCTTGGATTACTGTTTAATGGATAACTGCACAATGGGGAAAAAATGTTTAAAACTTTAAGCCTAACTAAGAGTTTAATTAGAAAATATATTCATTTTGAAGCCTCTGCTGGACCCTGGGGAATCCATGATACATATGTGGAAGTTCTGTGTGTGTGTGGGGGTATTTTACATTTCTGGAGAGAGAGTTGCATTTCCTGATGCAAAGGGTCTACATTGGAGCCAGTGAAGGGGAAAGGATATGGTGTCAATTTCAATAAGATAGTTATCTTAACAAAGGCTCTCTGTTCCTTCCTGCTCCATCCGCCTCTCTATAATGACAGAGCACACTGCCTCGTGATTCCGCTCCGAGGAAGAGATATAACCAGTACAAACTTGTTTCCTGTAAACAGATTCTTAAAAAAACTCCCAAAAATATCCATGTATTACACAATTGCTAATATTGTTTGTTTGGAACATACTTGGCAAGTATGCATGTGTTGTGTGTTTATTTTTTTTATTTAACTGCAATGGTCTTTTTAACTTTTTATTTATTTGTATTTGTCCTAAATTGGCAGCATGAAATACATTACTGGAGTATGTGAAAGGGAGACCAAGAAAAAAACGCGCGCAGGACTGATGTTTGTGGGGTAAAAGTGTGTTGACAGTGCTTTTTGAAGTAAAATGTGTGTGTGTATATGTGGTATTTTTTACTGCTCCAGAGAACAGAACAAGACAGAGTCCCTCAGTAGGCCCACTGCAGCCTGTTTCCACTATTTGCAAGGACTGGCTAAGCCATGACCATGTATTACTTTGACCATTGCATCCATAATTGACATGTTGTCATTTTGTAGTTCCTGCTTCCTGCATCTGGACCAGGCCAGAAGGGAACCTATGAGTGAAAGAAAGGTGCTTCTTTGTTCCGTAATTCTTCCTGGAAACGAGATGTTCTTGAGATTACACACGAAAATATATAATGTGTTTCTATGTACCAGTCATCTGTGTTTGGGTTCTGCATGTTGTAGTAATAACAAAATTAAAGTTGTATATTCTGGCAGCTTGCCTACACTGGCTCATTGCCCACTCTACTATTTTATTTTTAGAGTAATTATGTTTGTATTTGATCCTAATTTTATCTGCATCTTGGGAGGCTTGGAAACAAATATATGCATCTTCTCACAACATATGGTATTGCAGAAGTTTTAGAAGTAGGTTAAAGAAATATATACTTTTTTTAAGAGATTTTAAATTATCAATAACCTTATGGTTACCTATGCTGTGAGAGAATCCGGGTTTGCAATTGTTGATTGATTTTGGGAATTTGTAATCTTACAGAACAAAATATATTATCTGAAAGGTTTCATTTTTAAGGAAGGACTTGACAAACGTAGGAGCCAGCCAAACATCTTTTTTTTTTTTTTTAGGAGTCTGGTTATAAATTCTATATTGAATCTGAGATTTCAATGGGGGAGACCCCCCCCCCCCCCCCCCACAAGCTCATTGGTTGCTATAGGTAGAACAGAGACACATAATCCTCAGCAATTGGACAGTGTGGGGGCAGTCTTGCAAAGACCTACACATTTTTATTTTATAGGATGTCTCAGTGAAAAATGCATTTGAACATGTTTTTAATTGAGAACAATTTGGACTACAGCACATTAAAGTGCCCCTTTTTTTAAGTAAGTTTATAAATGGTATTGATTTTAATAGGACCACATGAATTATGAGAAGTCATATTGAAGAAGAATTTAATTACCTCAGTAAGGTTAGTGATACGTTATCAAATACATATAGTGTCTAGTTTGGGTGACGTGGGCAAAAAACAAAATCAGGAATAAAAGTATGTAGAAAATCAGTCTGTCATATGTTAATAAACTCCTTTTTTTTTATGTTGAAATTTAGTAGCCGTGAAGCATGGACATAATTATTTAGCTAATCTGCAAAACTACTAACTTTTTTTTTTTAACTATGTGGAATACCTAATATGAGTTTTTGGAATGTTTGTTTTTGGATTTGTTATAAATGAATATTTATTTGCACATTTCTGTATTTTTTTTTTGGTATGAAAAAATTATATAATTTATTCCTAGCAGAATAGCAGCTCTATAATTCATCTATTGCCTTACTAAAGACTGGGTACTCATCAGGGAATTCTGTTGTTAAAACTAAACATTCTCTATAGGTCTGTTTCTTGTTATTTAACACCTGACTCTCGGGTTCTTTACAATGGATTAAAGAGATTTAGCCTAGTCTCTTAAGACTGAACAATACATTTTAAACAAAATATTTACAGGTAGAACGATTCATGTTATGCTCCACTTAGAATGAGAAATTGTAAGTAAGTGCTTTTTGTGGGGAATACAAAAAATAAAATAGATATATCACTTATTTGTTTTCTGTACGGTGGAGAGCTTCTATCACTCTTCAGCCCACCATAAGATATCATATGTTTGATATGATTGTTGTAGTGAACTACTCTCTGCAAAAATCTACCATAGAAACCAGACCCACAGTGATGAGATCCATTAAGATGGAAACCGTGCTGTCTATGGGTAGGTTTTCTGGTTCATACATAATCCATCCTTAGCTATGCTTTTAAAGCTGCTTCATACAGCGAGTTTCTGCTTTAAAAAGGAGCCAGGTGTATATAGTGGTTTATTGGATTATTAGACTGAGAATACATTGTGGAGTAATTTGCATGTCCCCGCCTCCAGTGTATCAACTTATTCTATTAGACATTCAAGTGGAATCATAAATGTGTATATATATATACATTTTTTTTTTTTTTTTTTTTGCATACAGTGTCTGAGAACTGAAAAAATGTAGAAAATTGAGCTGTAGTCATGACAAGTATATATCTTACTTACCCATTTCTTGAAGAAAACTGTTCCATGACAGATTTGTCTTTAAGATTATCTAATCTCTCCATTAATAAGTCTTGTAAGAGCAGGAGAAGTACACCTAACCCAAAGATTAAGTATCAACTTTTTTGAAATAAGGACTAGAAATACAAACAATCTATCCTCAAAAGAAGAAACTCAAAGTGAAAACCCACTAATAACACCGCAAATGGCACAAGGCTGATTGAAGTTAGAATTCATGGCAGATATACTGGAGTGGGTTGCCAGTTCCTTCTCCAATGGGCCACAGCATACAGCTCCTGGAATCTTAACCACTGGACCATTAAGGAACCCATCATTACACACAACTTAAGGCTTAGTAGGCAAACTAAAGCATTGTAAATGGTATTGATTGCAAAGTTGTTGATCAAGTTTACAGATTATTATTATTATTATTATTTTTTTATCTGTCTAAGCATTAAGCGATTTTTCTACACTTGATTTTTATTTTCAGTGGTTACAAAATGATGATTTCTAGAATTAAAAGTGGTGCCTATTCTCTATCTTCACGAGAATGAAAATATAGAAAAGCTAAAGGGTTGTGAGTTCATTTTGAGGCTCAATTTGAATTTCGCCTGTTAATAAGTGTTCCAGTTTGTCTAGAGAGCCAGAGCAAAGCTGAACCCTGTGAGCTGCCATACATAGGGCAAACACTTGCTAGCATATAGACAGATGGTCAGCTTGGATGTAGGATGCAATGATATACCTATCCTCCCTTGTGAAGGACACCATTCTATTTTGATTAACAAACCACTTTAATTTCAAAACAAATCAAAGGCTTTGGACATGTCCAGTTGCTACAATTGGAAGGGTGCTAAAGAAATTAAAATAGTTTGATATTGCTATGTAGAACTGAAAAATATTAGTAATTTTTAGCTGAACACTAAATGGTTACAATATTGTCATAGTACTGTAAATGTGTATAATCAAGATTATCTATATGCACATTTAAAATCTGTACCAAACATAAAAATAAATAAAACCAAATAAATGACAAAATTACCTGATTAAAACCAAAGTTTAATTTTTTTTAATGATATTTGTGATTTGAAAACCCTTTAAGCAGGGAAATATGCCAATTTTGCATTGTTTTAAAGTCTTTTTATAGTTTATATTCCATTACCTTGAAATCATTGAAACACTTAAGGACACTGGTTCTGTCTGAAGGTTGTGACTTCTGCATAGACACCTGTGCCATGTTCTGCAATCATTCATTGGCTTTGTCTTCTGCATTTTTGATAGTGTACTGAAAAAAAAAATGCCATAACTGCTATGAAGCAAAACTAATGGTCTCACACCTTTCATTTTCTTTCTTCATGGCCATTCTGATTAAGACCGTGCCAAGCTATTATTAAACTGATTCATAGTCCTTTCTTGAACTTGATACTGTGATCCATAGTTATTCTCTCTTAATAAAGGTTAATCGCTATAACATTATTGAAGATGCATAGCCAGTTTGGGGCTAACTCACACTTCTTTCTCTACAGAAAATAATGTAAATTTTAGAAATAATTATCTCCTGTTGTATGATGGACAGGATAGACCAGAAGTACTAAATGGTGAAGTGCAAGCAAACTCGTATGGATTGCCTTGGTTCATATGTAAATCTGGGTGGCAGATACATTAAGATTTGACACCACACTTAATTCTAGAGCCTATATGTCGTGTGTACAACATGAATCTTTCTTCTTCTATATGTGTTTGCTTTTATAGAGTGTGCAGAGCATTTCCCAGGCACATTGCTGTGCAGTAATCAGACCTCTATAAAGGGAATCTTCTGTAAGGTTTCTTACAGTTTGGACTACAGATCAACGCATCATTGCCATGTGGAGGAATCGGAAATTTTAGATATGTTTTTTCATGGCAGATATTTTTTTATCACAATATATTGAAAATTTGTTTATAAATATCGTTACTGCAAAAATATATAATTTAAGGCTGGGCCATTCGGTGTCCCTTTTTAACATTTAAATTGCAATCGCAATGTGGAGGTAGACTGACAGTCACATAGCATCCACAGTAACCAGTTAAAGGGACATTGAAGACATTATTTTCTTTGCTGTATCTGATAATGCATCAGTAAGGTTTCTTTTTCCAAATGAAGCTCTCCTCAAAGCCAAAATAAATTATTCACACGCGGGTTTGCCGCTGTCAGCCACTGAGCAGTAATATAGATGTATGACTGTGCCCCTTCAGAATCACTACCTTGTCTTTGTGAAGGGGCTTGTGTACCTCAATGAAGCTGTGAGCTAAACCATGTGGGATCACCCAAGATGGGCAGGACATAGCTGAGAGGCCAGACAAATTGTGGTCCACTGGAGAAGGAACTGGCAACCTACTCCAGTATCTTTACCAAGAACACCTTTTGGATGGGCACAACCACATACAAAATGTGCCTGGCGTTCTGTGCTCCCATAGGATCACTGGGAGTCTGACACAACTCAAAGACTAAACATTGTGACTGTATGACATATTTGTCTGCCAATGGTATCTATACACATACTTATGCTTTGTGCCTTTCTTGTTCCTTTTTAGTGAAGTTTAAACCAGTTTTGCTTTATTTATTTATTTATTTTTTATTTTATTTTTTTTATATAAAACACAATTTTGGTAATATTTTAAAGAATGCTCTTTTAAATCCATGAAAAAAATAATTGTGTTCCATGTTCCTTCAAGAATAATTCTGTAGATTTCACATAACTAGGATACTTGAGGATAGAAAACTATCCATTTAATTTCCTGAGCAGATTTAGTGAACTGTCAGATATAGATGCTTTTTGAATAAAATAGTGGATCCCACTATTGTTTGTTTGTTTTATGTATTTTTTTTTTTTTAAAGGTATATGCAAGTGAGCTGGTTTATTAACCTTCCTGGCGGTATGATTATTTCAGTATTTTTAGAATGTGTTAAAGCGGTACATTTTAAAATACGGACATAATCATAGCGCCTTTGGACACCATTACCGCCTTCCCCTTGTCGTCCTAATCCTTCTTCTCCTCCTCAATTTCTCCCGTTTTATCCTCTTGATACTCCCTCCTTATTCTCCTGACCCCCCCCCCCATCTACCCCTCCCCTTCTTCGTCTTCCTCTTTGTCTTCTTCTCTCCCCCCCCCCCCTTCCATAATAAATAGTATATTTTTGGTATGTGAATTGAGCTGCAGTTTTCCTTTAGATTTCTGTAATGCCCAGAACAAGGCATCTGCCCCTTCATTTACTGATTGTTTTATCTACACCCTAGGTGATACTTGCCCCAGTCAATTGCATGCATGCACTCAGACATGTGAACACCGACCAGAAACACAAGCTCTCTTCCTTTACAGGTCATCGCAGAACCATGAATCAAGCATAAATGCTCATTTGCCTAAAAGACAAGTTAGAATTGGAAGAAGAAACTGAAATGTTTGGTTTCAGTAAAATTATAATTTGTCAGAATTTAACATGGAGAGGGTGTATCACGTCTAAAGACCAACCGTGTAACTGCTCAAGCATTTTTACTTGAATATCGATTTTCATGGTCCTTTTAAGGACCCAGTGTAATAGTCATCTATGCTGGCTACATTCAGCATTGCCAGTTGGCTGCATATCGCATGCTCTCATTGACTGGGTACACCTTTTTACCAAATCATACCCTGAGAAGCCTAGATTCAATCCTGAGGGTGTAAACATCACCT
The DNA here is from genome assembly GCA_027410445.1 of Discoglossus pictus. Taxonomy (NCBI): domain Eukaryota; kingdom Metazoa; phylum Chordata; class Amphibia; order Anura; family Alytidae; genus Discoglossus; species Discoglossus pictus. The sequence continues at coordinate 208,912,043 of CM050165.1, forward strand.
ACAACATATATAATTGTTTTAAGGCAAAAACGGTTTGCATTTTTTTCATGCAACCATTTTTGCTAGGTGGGTCATCATGCTCCTCTACCGGATGCATTCCTAACCCACCTCACTCTAATATGCCTTTTAATAACATAACAATATAAAAGTGAGGTCAAGTGTACTAGTACACAGCTGCTTTTTAGCCCTCACATTTTCCTTTTTATGGGACAGCTGGAAAAACTTCAGAGGATCAAGCTCCATTTGTAAATGTCTGTTTGTTTTTAGCATTTGCATTTATGGGATGAGACACATTGACAAAACACTATTATTTCTTCTGCTAGATCTCTCACAAATTATAACTATTTAGGAATGAAAGCTCCAGTGGATAATGTGAACATTGGCTCCAAATGTTTCTTCCCTCCAGTATTTAGACTTCTTGTCTATTACATACTTTATGCCTTATTAAGCTTTGTATTTTAATGTAAGTGGACGTTTTCTCTTAATTATATGGAATCAACTAAGCACCTTTTCCTGTATAGAATATAGAAACTATTGTGTATTGCTGAAACCCCCTAGAAAAGGATTTGGAAATAAAAAAAACTGATGCATTGGATGTATTAAGAATTATTTGCTCCAGGAGCTCACAGAAGAATCTAGCATGTCTGTGAAAATAGATGTATTTTAAGAGTTTGCCTTCAGGTTAAACTATGAATAAAGAACAAGTGAGGAATGCAGGATGGTTTTAGCCTTTTAATCAAATCGTCTACATTTCCCAAGGCTTTCCTGCCAAAGCCAATCTGCTGGTCGTTTGGTATCATATATATATATTTTTTTCTAAGGGATTATTGTACACCTTCCTTCAGGCTCTCTAATTGCCCATACAGAGTGTGTGTAGTAGATTGTTCACCGTGATTCCTAACCCTACAATCCAAATCTATAGTTAACATTTATGAAACTCCTTGTGCTTCTTGACTATATAATGCTTTTATGGAACTATAATAAAATAAATACCTAGTTTTATGCACCACAGATTATACTATTGTAAATGCCTGTTTACGCGTAAAATTTCTCCTGACTAGAGTTCCAAATATTGGGTGGTACTCCACTTTTTTTTGATCTGGTTACCTTCTAGTGCATCAAATTTTGAGATCCATAACATTTTGAAGAAGGTGATAACACATGTAGCACACAATTTGTTTACTTTTTTTTTTTTTGTTTGTTTTAACAATTTGACTCTATTTAGTACATTTTTAAGTAGAGACATTTCTCATTTGGCCATCAATAATTATGAGCAGTGCAATTTGTATTAAGTGTCATGCTGTCCTCCTCAGCCTGTTTGACTACAAACATAGTGTTAAAGCGAGTTTGCCAAATACAAGGTCACGATTTGAACTGCTATTTCTACCTGGGCTTTATAAAATGACTCTCTAGCTTCTCATTTGGCTGCTTGGCTTCTAGGTTTACTATAAAAATGTCAATCCCTGCCATTTTATATAAGTTTTTTTTTTTTTTTTCTTTAACATGGTAATGGCACACAACCTTATTGTACTGAGTTAGTACATTTGTTGGGCTGGGGATTAATCTGTATATGGAATTTTTATTTTGTTTTACAAGTTAAATAAGATCTTCACATTAGAGCATGTGCACTTTTTACGAAGGAGAAAAACAAACAAAACAAAACACTGGTTAAGACCATCTGTTCATATGTTATTTTGTTATGAAGATGACCACATTTATTTATAAAGCTTCTCCATAAACATCTCTAATCTTCATCTGTTTCTTCTGATTTACTATTCATTTATGGCAAAGGGAAAAAAAAAAAAAAAAAAAAACACATTCTAAGTTTTGTTCTAATACTCGAGCATATCTGAAAGGTTTCCATGTCCATGTGTTTAAAAAAAAAAAATCCTGCATCTCTAGCATCTGCGGTTATATATACATGCAGTATGTACAGATCAGTCTTGTATGGTTTTTCATGTTATAAAACAAACCATAAGCTATAAATCTATATTTGTGACCAACTCATGATGCTGATTATGACGATACAATCTATTACACGTCAAGAGAATTATCACTTTATCTGTCTTCTCATACCAGCCCCATCTAACTTCTCTTTTGATCCTTACTTACCCATCGCTTACTGTCCCTATCATTCCCTGGTGTATTATTATTTTTTTTTTCTTTTAGAACGCTCCCCTTAGTTTTAACTTTTTTTAAGATGGAAGCAAACTTGTCAATATTAGACCACATTTTCAGGATATCCCTGCTTCAGCACAGAGAAATAAATTAAAATGATTGAGCCACCTGTTGATCCACTTCTACTCAATCAAAATATCCTGGGTCTGGCCCCCAAGACTAATGTTCAAGTGTGTTGTTAGAGTGTGTTGTTAGAGTGTGTTGTTAGAGTGTGTTGTTAGAGTGTGTTGTTAGAGTGTGTTGTTAGAGTGTGTTGTTAGAGTGTGTTGTTAGAGTGTGTTGTTAGAGTGTGTTGTTAGAGTGTGTTGTTAGTGTGTGTTGTTAGAGTGTGTTGTTAGAGTGTGTTGTTAGAGTGTGTTGTTAGAGTGTGTTGTTAGAGTGTGTTGTTAGAGTGTGTTGTTAGAGTGTGTTGTTAGAGTGTGTTGTTAGAGTGTGTTGTTAGAGTGTGTTGTATGTGTGTGTGTCTATATATATATATATATATATATATATATATATATATATATATATAAAGTGTATTTCTATAGCATAACACTTATGCAAACAGAGTTTAAAACAAATTGTACATTTTGTAGGTAGGTGAGAGTAACTGAAAAGTAAATTAAGAAAATACTGTGTAGGATTTTGTGGTTAAGGAAAATTATCGTTTTTAAGAGGTCTTTTCTGTTAATGTTTACTATACATTTTTATCATTGGTGTATCAGAATATTGTAAATAGCACTATCAGCAAAAGTCTGGTGGTCTCCACAAATAATTTTGTGCTATTGATTTAACCGGCTGCTAATATTAGCTGTTAAAAGATATTACTCATTGCCAGTGAAGGTTTTTTTTTTTTTTTTTTTTTTTAATTAGGACATTTTCTAAAAATAAAAGTATCTTATTGTTTGTTTTTATTTCTATTCTAAATGTTGTTTGGGCGGGGTCTTTCTTCAATATTAGAAGGCTACTGTAATCCAACATTTTCTATAATCTAGTGTGTTAAAATGACAAAAGGTTGCTTTTGTGTGAGAAATGAGTGGCCTATAGTATAGAAAATTCACATTTTAAAGTGAAACAACTTTGTTCCTTTCCCCTCTTCATTTTCAGATCAGATGACTGGTTAAAGGATAGTTGTACTCCCTTTTCATGGTAAATCTATTGAAAAACACGGTTTACCTCCAATAATGGGCACTGCTGTACCCCTCCCACCTCCCAACTGTCTTGATAAGATTTTCCATAAACCTTCATGAATTGCTTTCTGATTCAGCCAGCTACAATAGTAGCTCGCTGTTACAGTTAAATAATTATCATGAGATAGAGAGTAAGTATATATTGATAAGAAGGCCAGTCTTATTGTAGGATCTCTTGAGCGGAGTGGCAGGCGAAATTTAGTAAATTTGTTTTGCTAGAACTAAATTACATTTTATTAAATGACTTCCAACTGCAAATATACATATATATTTTTTTTTTATTGATACATTGATTTGCTACGATAATTGTAATTTTCTCTGTCTCTTATTTTTTAATGTTTTCTGTGACATTTTGGGCAGTATGTACATCCTAGTGCTAGAGTAAACTTGTTTTCTTTTTAAACTAGATATTGTATCATACCTTTTTGTCAGGTGAACTATCTTTCTGTTATAACACACTGCCGTTGTCTTTTTTGCATCTCTACAAGTTACAGTCATTGTCATTATGTATGCACAGTGAACACCACATAACCTATATCTAGGAAAATCTAATAGTTGTATTGCAATTGCAGTTGAGAGAAATGGTAATAAAAAATAAATAAAAAAAAGAAACAAAAGCTTGGGTGTTTTAGATAAGAGTTTATCTATTGTGACAAGCAGTGTGGGCTCCAGGGTGCTCCTCTTCCATTGAAATAATTTACATTTATTCCATTATGTGAACGAGATCTGAGCAGCGCGTCTTCGGTTTTATCTTTAGTTTAAAACAATGTATTTTTTTGCCGTTACAGAGAATGCAAAATAGAATAGTCTTTGGAGGCAATGAAATAGTTTTGACACTGTATTTATAGATGTGAACGTCTAATCCACACTGTGGTCGGAGACATGAAAAGCCAATTAACTTATCACAAATTGCAGAGACAACAATGTGATTCAGAGCAACATTTCCTGATTTTTGGGGAATTTCTGTCAAAGCACCACTTGTTTGAGAAGTATGTACCAAACTAACAACATTAGTAGCTGTATAAGACATGGACGTAAAACATTTTTGTGGGAACATCTGAATCTTTTGAAGACTCTGTTTAAGTACTGGAATCAATTTTGTGTTTGTTGCATCACACCTTCATAGACTAATCGTGTTTTGTCTTGCCTATCAGTGAAGAGAGGGGTAGTCTGGAAGCGGACACCTTGCATCATTCACTGCAACAGCTCTCCAGAATGTAAATGTCCTCTCCCATACCTTCTATCAATGTATCATGGATCTCTCCAGAATCCTGCAGAGGCTTTAACATTTATTTTTTCTAAAGAAGAGCTAAATGTGTGATTTTTTTTTTTTTTTTTTTTTTTTTCCTCATGCTAAATTATGCTTTTTGTCAGACTTAACGTTTACAGACAATTTTTTTTTATTGTGCGTTTGTCTTTACGGAGCCCTGCACCAGACTCATTTAGCACATAACAAACTTACACTGATGAGTTCCATTTTGTTAAAAACGGGTTCTTTTCATTGTGCGGTTATGAAACCGCAGTCATAAAACGTGAAAGAAAGTAAAAACATTCAACTAATAACATTGGTTAGGCATGAATAATGTGATCACAGTTGAAATTGTTCACTTCCTTTAAAAAAGGCCTTGGGACAATGAGAATGGTGACAAGGGCTACAGTATAGTGCCCATTAATGAGCTAAAAAATGTGTATTTTACACACTGGCTAAAGCTTTTATTTGCTGCCGTTTGCATGTTCAACCATATTTTTTTAGTTCACCGTTAATTAATATTGAAAACACATGGGCAAATTGCTTACATTGGCCTTTTAACCCTTCCCATGCTGCTGACCTGACATTCAGCCCTTCATTTTGTGCCAGAACAACAAAAGTAGCAAGAAAGGCTTTAATACCCTCACCAAAACAGTGACCCCCAGATATTGCTGGGCCTGTAGCTTTACAGCCAAGTATCCTCCTCATCATGTCTGTTACTGCTCAGACCATAACAGCGTTTCCTGCGTGATTTAATGCTGCTATTAATTTCGTCATGATGTATTGTGTGTTGTATATAAAAGCTGCACTCATAAAAAAAAAACCTAGATGTTATGCGGTCTTCCCCTAAAAACGTTTGTCGGTTAAAGTAGTTTATGGACACGGTCATTTCTAGTGGAGTCCTAACCTTTGATGAATTGCAACTTTATTAAATGTTGCTAGTGCTTTCCATAGCCATCAAGCTTCTTACCAAGAGGTCTCATGTGGACTCCTACACAAGATCAGCGGTCATTTTTAAAGAGACCATCACCCCAATAGAAAGTTGTATTCGCCTTCTTTTTTTCCTGCAGTAAATCATTCCTGAGAAGTACAGCATTGTTTTGCAGCAAATGTGAGGCTCAACATGCTAATATGTGGCTCAGAATACTTAAAAAGGACGGGGGATAGGTTTCTACCTGACATCATGGAAGGGTCATTGCTTTGGACACGTCAAGAACTGACAAGCAGATTCTAAATAATAATAATAAATGTTCATCAAATCTTCTCATTTGCATAAAACATCAACTTGATTTTGCGGCCCCTTTAAAGGAAGAGTATCTGGTGTCCATTGACACAGTGATGTGAACAAACCCATTGCATGCTTCTCTAAACGGTTTTCTCAACAGTTGTATTGATTTTCATTAATTAAAAGGTGTGAAAGCTGGACCATTAAAGTGATAACTTAAAGAGCCAGCGTAAGTGCTTTTCATGTTAAACCTATTTTTAGTGCACCATTAATCGACCTAAAAATCTGTGCGCAAACGAAAGAAAATCAAATTAGCCAGAAAATAGAATATAAAAAAAATGCCTCATGCATGACCATTGCTCTATACCTCAGCACTACTGAAAAGAAGTGAATGATTTCAACCGAGACCATGTTATTTAAGCCTTAAGAAGGTAGCCTAAACAATATTCTCAGTTGAAGTCATTAACTTTCTTTCAGAAGTGCCCAGGGAAATGGGCGAGATGGGGAGGGCTTCAGCAGTGGCTATTAATGAGGTAAACTGTATTTTAAACTATATATTCTGGCTAAAGATTTACTTCATGCTCTTTGCACATGTTTTTAATGTTAATTATTTGATACCGTAATTAAAAAATAGGTCTAACATGAAAAGTCTCTTCTTCGTGGTGCTTTTCTGTAACCGTGTCCTTAAAGATGGTCTTAATGGCATGTGGATTATGGAGTGTTGCATGTTTCTGGGGGATGATATTTAAGTTGCCCATTTTCCTCCCCATTCAATGCCCAGTACTAGCCGTACTCATAACTCACAAAACGATCAGTAGCCATTTAACACTAAATTCCAGAAATTTGCAGTAGCTATTTTGAATGGAAGATGTAGAGTACCTAGTTATCTGCAATTATATTTCACTCCAATGCCACTTGGCGAGTGTTGTTTATTATTTGTTTTAAATATTTAGTTTACAGAAAATATATATGCTATTTATTTTTATAACTATATATGTAATTTCAGTGGTACTTTAAAAAAAAGCATAGCGAATGAGGCTACCTAAGACGGAGCATTGTGTAATTTCAAGATGTCTGTACATTGAAGCAGAGCGCCATTATATAGCTTAAATCAAAGCTGTCACTCATAGATTCTTTTTTTCTTGTTTTTTTTTTTTTTTCATTCTACAGTGTTTTTTGTTACAAAAGTAGGCTGTTCAGTACTACTATGCTACCACTTGGATTTCAATGGATTGAGTTTTTGAATAACTCAAGTGCTCTGCACTTATTTCTATTGCAGCTGCGTATGACTGATGAGTTGACCTTCGATCGCACATTGGCTTTGTACATTAAACTAGACATTGCAGATGCTGCCTCTTACTGATGAGTTGTTTTTTTCTTTTTTCTTTTATAAGACATTTATAAGATAATTTAGATTTATTTAACCTACACTAGAGTGAATGTTTACTTGTTTAGTAACGTTTTTTTCACTGTTTGTTTGAGCTTTCTTCATTTTCTCTTCTAATGCGTCTAATCCTATTATGTTTTCTCTTCACACACTGAAGCATTTATGAAGAGCACAAACCTACCTATATATGACTCATAAAGGCATTAAGAGCTTTTAATCTTGTAGCCAGGTCATATCTTTTTCTGTTTTTTTTTTTTTTTTTTTTTTTACGGCTTGTTCTCAAGAAATACAACTTTAGTTCTGGGTCTGAAAGCATGTCTTGTCAGATTCTAATATATTTAATGCTACTCATTAAGAGTTTGAGTGGAAGGATGGTAACAGAATGAGTTTGTTGATTTTAAAAGGGAGGTATTGCATTACTTGGTAGTTCTTCACTTGGGTCGCATCATTATGTCAGCCTTCCTAACTTTCCAAATCTTTATATTTTGCATAATTACTTTTTCTTGAAAATCATCTCATATTTAAAGTTTAAATAAACAAAAAGTGTATATGAACGCACAGTGAAATAGTCAAGTACTTCCTTTGTGGGTCTTGTTGGTGATACCTATGTGTTTTTGTCCTATATTCACAATGTAAACTATTTTGAATAGCTAGAATTGATAATGGGCGAAGTGATCCTTTGGGCAATATTGACCTATAATGGCTCTCACCACAGTGTAATTCAATATAAACGTTATTGTCTTTAATTCCACTTCCTTTAAAACATTTGTCCATTGTCTATTATTCTATAAAAGGGTATGTTGTAAAGATAGGACTAAAGTGGTTCTGTTATAAAGACAACTACATTGCATATTGAGGATGGAATGCGTCATTTGACTTTTTTCAACCGTAAATATAGTGTAGCTTGGTAAATGTTAGTCATGTTTGAAGCTTTGAAAGAAAAATGGTAGCTTTCAGTTGTGTGTGTCTGTGTGTGTGTATATAAAGGTGGATGCCTTTTTTTAGATATTTATATTAAAGAAATTGTAATCTGATTTAAAGATCATAAGGATAGAAGTTTGCTTTATCAGCCTTTTTACTATTTATTTTTTGGTTGGACAGCTAAAGATGAGCTTGAATTATGAAACATGGTGTCCCTCCCCCACACATAAACCCCATCCAACAAGTAAATGGAGGACCTTTACTCTTCTTTTTCTGAGATTCCTTGGTCATGAAACAGCCACTTATCATACATGGAGGATTACCAAACTGCACATTCTAAATCCTTCTAAATCTTTGCATTGTCTGGACAGTGTCTCCAATGATCTTGCAAATTGCCATTTTGTTAACTTTCAACGCAGATGCCATTGAAATTGCTGATCTTTTGACTTGTTTGGATTTTATGTTATCTGATTACACAGAGCAGGTTCAAGATGATTATGTAAAAGCATTTAAGACATTTTGAGTGTTATTTACTCATACAGGGTAACATTTATATGGAGAGCGTCTCTAGTAGACAAATTTGTTTTTCCTTTGACCTGGTATTTACTTAACATTCATATTTAAGCATCCACATTTTTTAATTTTTTGTAGAAACTACTTTATTTAAAATTTGGTATGAAAAGCTCATACATTTAATCACATACTTGATAAAAATACATTTATTTTACCACCAGTGAAGGTGATATAGAAAATGTATTGTACACAACGACAAATTTATTCTGTCCATATGCACCAATCGGGATTCCCAAATGCAATTCGTGGTCACTTACTTTTTATATCTATTTAATATTTGTTTTCCTAGTAATAACAAACTATCATCCAAATTGTTACCCTCTGTTTTATGTGATGGTTCCCTGGTGGTCAAGTGGTTAGGATTTGGTGCTTTCACCACTGCAACCTCGGTTCGATTCCAGTCAGGGAACCAAGAGGTCAAAGGGTTGGGCCTTGTCAGTACTTGGATGGGAGACCACCTAGGAAAACCAGGAATTGTATGCTGTGGCCCACTGGAGAAGGAACTGGCAACCCACTCCACTATCTCTGCCATGAAATACCAAGTGGATCAGCATGGTGTGTTGTGGTCACGGAGAGTTGGGCACAACTGAATGGCACAATCTACCCTCTTACAAATTTTTTACAGTGATGTTTCTGATAAGAAAAAAAAAAAGATAAAGTAGTTTAATAATCATCATATTAACAAATATGACCAATAATGCCCAGATAATCTCACAACCTTTTACTAGTTACTTTCCCCAGAATATATCACTGATTTTCTTCAGATCAAATTCGGATATTAACAGTTACCTTATGTTAGAGGTAATTACTACTTCAAGAAACACAAAATAAAGTCTCCAGTTCAGTGTATTTTTTCTGCTTGAATTGTTGCTCTGTCATTTACAATCCTTAATTTATAACCAAGAAACACAAGTGTACAGTAGATCTTTGGGTTTGTACTGTAATCCTCTGAGGAAGAAGACAAAATGAGTGTTAAATTAACAATTAATAATAAATAGTCCACATTAAAAAGATTAATATAGATCTAAAAGGGTTGAACTTGATGGACTAACTCTTTATTCATCCTCCAATACTATACTATTAATAATTATTTAATCAACAAATGAATTAACTAATCCGCATATTGCAGATCAGAGGAGATCTTAACAGGTTGAACTTCATGGACTGAAAGTCTTTTTTCAACCTTAATTACCATGGGCCTCATTCTATTATCGGCCGCAGCCGTTGCGGGGCCGCAAGGACCGGCCGCAAGCTATTCTGCTATTCTATTCCCTTACGGCCGGAGGCTCCGGCAGGCTTGCGGCCGGTGCCTTGCTATCTCTTGCGGCCGCTCGCGCCAGAGGAAAGCCTTTGATCTAAAACGGCCGCAAGAGTTTTGCAATTCAATTCCTCCGGGAAACCTCTCTGCAAGGCTAAAAGCGAGCCGCAGCTTACTTGCAGGAAAGAGGTCTCGCTAGCACCAATTAAGCACATAAAATAGCTCAAATAAAGCCATCCTGCACTTTGAGAAGACTATAAAGGGATTTTAGGTGTTAGAAAAAATAGCACATAATTATCCTGTACTCAAATCCGTAAAATATTTTATTTTTAATATCCGTAAAATATCCATGTAAAAAGTCCAGAGGGCTTGGAGCACCTCAGACACGCCCACGCCGCAGCCGGAAAATAAACAGTTAATTTGAACTCGGGTTTGGGCTGATGTGCAAGCTTGAGAGTGGGTTCCTTTTAATCCTCATGTCCCCTAATATGATCCCTAGCATTTACAGAGCTGTACAGTGCAGGCTTGAATTTATTTTTGAGTTTTTATATTTCTGAGATTACGGCCGGTTCCAAGATATGCGGCCGGCCGTAAGAGGAGATCCTTGCGGGGCCGTATAATAGAATCGCGAGTTAACTGAACCCCCGCAAGGAATCGCAGCCTTACGGCCGATTTATGGCCGATAATAGAATGAGGCCCCATGTAACTATAAAAAGTTGTTGTGAATTCCACTTTGCTGATGCTGAAACATTGCCCGTTATTTTATTACGATTACCTTCTTAGCATTCCACTACCTGAAATTGACTTGTTCAAAGGACAGCAATTAAGAACATTTATCTTCTTAAATGATTTAATGTGTGATCCGTTGGTCGTTTCAGTTAATATACTGGAGGGCGCTTGAAACATTAAAAGGGGTAATGACTGCCTTACAGGCAGAGATCTCAGTTGTATGTCATCTTGTCCTAAGACTGCAGACAATGATAACTTAGCTGGGAGGCCAAATTCAAGGCATTTATCAACTGTCTGAGGAAATTTACATTTTTCTTTTCTGCTTTGTGTGATGTTTTTCTATGAATGTCATTGATAAAGAAGCATGTAGGTTGATCATATATTTTCCAGAGTAAATCTAGTAATCAACTGGAAGCCTGAATTTTCATTACCTAAAGCGGCAACCCAGAACCACGCTCTGGATCACATGCTTTCCCCCTCAATCATCCCATGCGATCGTAGCAACGCAGGGGGTGGAGCAAGGCGTTCTGAGTGTACCACTTTAACACTTGGGGGCACCAAAACGACCAGACCACCAGGGCCATTAATCGGGCTGTTATTCTGGTTTACTTTGTCAAATAGTGGCTGATGAAATAACAAGCAGGTGAAACTCAAATCTAAGAAATTTGGGGAATGCTCATGTTTGAGATTCTAGTCTAGTTACATTCCATCCCGTTTTTTTATCTTCTCTCTTCCCCCTTTATTTACTTATTTATTTTATTTTTTATTTTGTCCCTTGCGTCTACTTTTTCTCTGCTCTTTGTCCTTAATTGATTGATTTATTTATTTATTTATTTATATATATATATATATATATATATATATATATATATATATATATATATATATTTCCCTCTTCTGTCATGATCAAATGTTTGTAAATTTGAAGACTAAGCTTTACTTCCTCATTAATAGTCATACTAACTTGTTACCATTTTGTTAGAAATTAATTAAAGAACCGTCAATAGAAAAATAATGCATCTGCAATACAACTGAAAAATAGAAAGTAGATGCACTTTTTATGTCTTTCGTTTACATTAATTTACACAACTTCATTTCATTCTGATCCCTTTTGCTTAATGAATGTCATTTTTGTCATCTCTGTTTTACACTCATGAACGTCTTCTTTTTTTTTTTTTTATTGAAAAAAAGGAAAGGCTAACTAACTTTATAGTGATAAAATCAAAATTTTAGTTAGTACAAGGTTTAGATAGCATTTCAATCCCGATGGAGACTTTGTCACTGCCTGTTCAATTGGCATTTTGAGGTCCGACAAACTGAGAAGAATTGGATGTAATTAGTCAATTTTTAATTATCTGTTGTTCCACACAATCTATTAAGAATGAGTAAAAACAAATCTGCAGGGATTCCCAAATACAATCATCCAAATGTAACCTATAATAACAGGGTTAAAAGCTCTGGAGATGCATACTGAACATGCAGTGGCTATTACGTGGACAGTATTAAAAGTGGGCGATTGGATATTAAAAGGTTGAAGACCACTGGTCTATACTGTTGTATATCAACTATGTTTTTGTTCTGAAGCACAATTAAACTTAGCCGGTTGTCTTCTCAAATTTTGCAGCTCAGTTCAGACATCCAGGTTTTAGAAATGATGTGCTGGATAGGGAACCTTAAACACCAATGGAGTTCAAGAAAAAAGCCACTCATTTGTCAAGCAAGTACCAAAATAATAGCATTAGCCGCTGTGTAAGCCATAAACATGAAACATTTTGGGGTAAAATCTGAATTTTTTAAAACTCTGTTTGAGAGTGGGAATTAATTTTGTGTTTGTTTGCATCAATTCCCAAGAAGCTAGCTTGTGGGGCTATATGCCTTCCAGTGAAGAGACACAGAATATGTTTTCTTTCTTTCCTTTTCTATAAATTACATCATGTTGAGATACTCTTGGATTGGCATAAAACCACTGCTTCTTATAGTGTCCTAGGAATTGACTGAACATCACTAGTGGTTTTATTTCTGAGCGCTAAATCATTGGGTGGCAAGGCAACAGGGAGATGTCCAGGTGAATTTTTTTAGAAAAATAGAAGAGATTTAACACTACACCACATCTCCCTTACAGGTCCAGAACTAGGAAGTTTACATCAAAGGATGCAACCACAAATCTCCTGAAATGTTAAAAACGCACACCACCACTACATATCATTAATTCCTCCTGGGTCCTGCAGATCCTAAATTTTTATTTATCTTTGTCTGAGCTTTAATTTATGTACAGCGCTACAGCAGGTTAAAAAAAAAAAAAAAAAAAAAAAATCTTTTTTAAAACACCTTTTTAATGGAGAGATTTCATGAGAAAATATGGTACATCAGAGATATCCTCAGAATAGAATACAACCTAGTAGTGGCAAACTCCAATTCTGAATTTCACTATTTTTCTTGAATATACATAATTTACTCTTGCAATATTGTTGGCTGGGATTACTGCACCTACGCAGAGAGTGCCTTGAATCCGGCTTGATTGCTGATGGGAATTTAACACCCCTGAAGTACCATGCAAATATGGATGTGCGTCGATAATTCCTTATTAACAAATAGTGATAGTGCCTTCTCCCCATTATTTTGAAGGTAAATCATAATAATAATAATTGTTGCTATGTTTCATTTAAGTATACCTTTTACATTATCCTTTAGAGACCATCTCTTTTGAACCCATAAATTGCCATCACAAAGTTCTCGTATAAAGGAAAGGCAGATCTGAGTTCATGAATATGCCTTTTTTTTTTTTTTTGGCAGGAAAGATATGTTATGAAAATAATCCAGCTATTTTTGTTTAATTCCTCAGAGAAATCTTAAAATATTGGCTAAAGCAATGGAAAATAGCTTGATGTGTGCGCAGTCAGCAATGCGTAATCATTCATGCATGCAAAGTTGCACCAAGTTCCTGACAGTACTGCCCAAAAAAATGAAATCTACCTCCCTGTTACAACAGTTCATATCACCTTGTGTATTCTGGTACCCTATGAGAGAGCAGCACTTTGAATCCAAAATAAAGGCTTTTTTAGAACCAGTGTACATCACATATTATAATTGTTGAAATATGAGACATTGTTACGCTTTGCTTGGTGCGTTAGACTTAGCCGATGATAGCCAAAGGTGCTAATCGCCTGCGATCCTCATGTAGGGAGGCGACCCGTTAACACACAACTCACAGCACTTAGGCGATGAGTGCCAAAGGCGCTCATTGCCTGCAAGCCAATGAAACATGCGGAACGAAGCGCCGATGGGGCTCCTGCGAGGCGAGCCGATCACACATTGAAACACACGGGGCTTAGCCTACAAACACTTATGAAACGCGGGATCGCCTTAGGCTGCAAAGTTTACGGCCGAACCGCGCAAAGCAAAAAACATGAAAAACACACAATTCAAAAAGAAATACAACAAAAACATCACACACCGCACAGGGGAAATAGCCAGGACGTCTGGGAGTGAGGTGGAACGCAAATTTAAGTTGATTTTTTGCCGTGTTTCGGCACTCGAAAATTGGCTAAGCGAGAGAAAAAATGGCAGCCAAACAAAAAACGAGGCTACACGACCCTGGACCGCGCAAAACACCGCCATCCGCGTACCACTTTCACCCAGGAACGTACAAGGTACAAAATACACTATTACAAAAGATGGCAAATGCTCGCGACAAACGACACAATTTTACAACCCTAACTTGCAACTAACATTACGCATCTACAGTAGCGCTTTACACAAATAAACCAACGGTTTGCTCTCGCGCACGCAGCCTATATCTAAAGCATAGTTGGGACAATCCTAACACTATCTCCTCAGGCCAGCAATAGTCCCACTGGACATTATATGCTGCAGGACAATAGAAAGAGATTGTTACCTCTTCAGGCTATTGATTGTTACATATATTAATTAGAAAAAGGTAAACTATATTAATTTATTATTCAATTAATTCATTAAATAGTATTTAAAAAAATATATAAAGAGGCACCAAAGGACACACGAGGAGAGGCTTGCAATGAGCGCTGAAGGTCCTTACAGTATAAAAAGCTTACCATTGTGTGCCAAACAGCATTGTCATGGCTTAAAATTTTATTGACCATCATTTTTTGACGGGCAAGTCACTAGTTCGAAATAATAAATCCTAAGATACAATGGAATCATTTCCCTATTATTTGTTTCTGATTTAATATGAATTATTTTCAAGTTAGGTCTGTATTGCTTTAGGGTTAAGTATTGCAGTGAAGGGAGGGTTAATATAGTGCTATGATTTATTAAAAATTAAATGTTAAAAGTTCTGTACAGCTAAACAAATGAAATCTAATCCTTGGGTTTTCTCAGCTGAATAAATGCCAAGTTTGCAATTTTGCGATTAAATTACTGAATTGATGCTCTTTTAATAACAACATTAGTCTGTCTAGAATTATCATTCAGAATCCATTACATTCGCCATTTAAACAATAACGCATAAGAAAAAAATGAAGCTTTGCTTTAATTTCTGAATCTGGTGATTTTGACAGAGGTTAAAATGAATGAAGGTTGATTTGTGGAACAGGCAAGACATATGAATGTTCAGCGGCTCGTGAAGGCCAATGTAATAATTGTTATTTATTTATGCAGAACGTTATTTTTTTTTTATGTTCGTTTTATTTGGTGAATTGCATATAATGTTTTATGTAGGGAGGTATAATCTGTCTAAAGTTACTTGAAACAAATAGGAAGTGTACAGATCATATGGAGGTCTGTAGATTTAATTGGTAAGCAAGTACCACTCGTATATCTATGTTCCTGCTCACTGGCTGACAGGGGCAAGACCCCAGACCAGTAAAGATAAACATGGTATGTTGATACGAGGGACGAGGAGGGACGAGAGGGACGTACAGGGATGAGAGGGGGTGGGGGCAAGGATGCAAAAGAGCGCTACAGCAAATGAGCGTTCAGTAGGGATTACCTGTGTGTGTGCATGCATATATGTTTTGATGAAATGTGCGCTATTTAGTGAAGTATGTGATAACTATTGATATTTTGCTAGAACATGAATGTTACTTCATGTGCTTGAGATATATTTGTAAGCTACATGTCTTAATGGTTTCCTCTCTCTTTAGGTGGTTGTACCTTTGAGGATGGCCCTGGACCATGTGATTATAATCAAGACCTATATGATGACTTTGATTGGGTTCATGTCAGCGCTCAAGAGCCCCATTACTTGCCTCTGGAAATGCCTCAAGGTGAGAACACTTTTTAGTTTCTTAAAGTGTGTTGAATTGTTGATAAGATAGCAAATCACCTGGACATATTGTACACATTTACAGAAACTGGTAGCAGTGAGGGGTAGGGTTTTGTTGATTCATCTTGTTTGAGTAGCACTTTGCAAACTATACCTAAGCAGGTTATTCAAGGGAGTGCTAAATGACTCATTGCAGATGGATGCCATTAATAGTATAATCAGTCCATTTATCACTCCTGTGCACACACCCTTAAAATAAAAATATGTGGGTACTTGTGTGTTCTTATATTCATTTAAACATCACTCTCTTTACATGCAAAAAAAGTGTGCTTGTATATTTAGAAAATGAACGTTAAAAGGACACCGAGAGTTGGTTTGCAGTATGTTGTTAGTAAATTGCTGCTGTAATTTCCTTTTAATGATCACTTCCCAAGCCTTTCTCCCATGTTGTATTTAATAGCCGTGAGGGAAAAGTCTGCTTTTCTGTACTACATTTTTTTTTTTATTCTTTTAAATGTTGCTATTCTGATGTTCAGACTAAACTTTTTCCATTAAAAAAGGAGGCATATATAAAACTACCCCCATATGAATGCATGATCAAAATTATAGGAATTATATGCCTTTTTTCATAAATGTTTAATGTGATAAAAAATTTTCGTAAGATTTGGAGCAAAAACCTTTTATGATATGAACAAAAGTTATTTGGTACTCCTAGAACATTAGTAATTGACTTTTTTTTAGTACATAAGTGAAATAATGCCAGACATTTGGCTACATTTCTACCTTTTTTTCTTTTAAATGACATTTAGTTATAGTGTATTTTATTTAGTACTACCCTTCACAGTGGCCCAGAGTTACTGAATAAAAGATTTGTAAGGGAGACTAGCGTGCAACTACTGAACAAAATTATGTTTCTAGTATATAGCTGGTAATTCTGTATGGCAGTGAAAATGTCACTCTGAACTGACTGCCAATTATGGATCAATTAGCCTTATATGCTGGGCTCCATCCAAAAGCCATTACATCACCAGAGTAATTCTAACTGAAATACTCCATTATCGATAAGTATAGGGAAAACTTCTATTAGGTTGCACTGCCCAGCAAGCCCCTCAAACTAGATATTACAGTAAAGGTTATACACCAAGTAACACAGTTTAAATGGTACTTTATAACCTAAAAATGTATTGCCAGGTTAGGATTTTTGTGAACCGGTTTCTAGTATTACATTTTTTTTTTTTTATATATATAACCTATTTCTCTTTTGATATGAAAGATGATATATTCATTATAGTATTTGGCAAAACATATTAAATGGACACTATAAAATATATGTTCTGTTCAGTCTGAATATAAAGTAATTATTGTAAAAAAATTAAAGCCATTTTTACACCCCTGTCCCAAAAAATGTTTTGAAACCGCTTTTAAGCAAAGGATAGGGTTGGTTTTGGAACGAATCAAGAAAATCTAACGCTATGCTTTGCTTAAAAGCTGTTTTATACAGCGAGCAAATCCTTTAAGGGAGCCATATATAAAATGGTTATTTTTGGATTGAAAGAGTAAGATACATTGCCTTCTCATTTGCATGTCCCCGCCTTTTTAGACATGCAAATAGGCAACAAATGTATTATTTGTTTCAGACATTCTATTGGTTTCAGGCACAGCTCTTACATGCCCTTATTTTCATATGTATGATGAGAGCCAATAGGCTTTCATTTACACCGTGCAAATTGCTGCTAGTTTTGTGATCCATAAAGCTGCAAATAGCAATATTCATTGGCAGGATTATTTGGGATTTTTTTTTAATCCAATGTATAGACAGATATCCTGTTTTTATGTAAAATGCTCTTTGTCCTCTCTGACATTGTAACATTTTTAGATCTGGTTTCTGAAGTAAAAATCAAATGATGACATAGAACCCCCACCCACACACACTTATCATGGGCGTACAATCAGAAGGATTGTGATGTATGCAAATGTTGGCATTGCTAATTACCATGAAGAATAGGTAATGAATAGCTGAAGAGGTACAGTCCTGGTGACCTTGCCACACACCTTTTGATGAACAGCTTAATCGGCTGCTCAAAGACAGAATGATATTGAGGGAAAATGAAAACCTTTGAATTTCCCTTATGTATCCAATGAATAGAATATTAAGTAATTAATCATGTCATGGAAGTCACTGCTATATAAGCAAATCAAATGGACAAGATGGCTGATCTGTTGGTGTCTGATTTTCTTTTACATTAAATGGAGTGACTTCAATATTTTCAGCAGAAAAAACAGCAAAAAATGTACTGCAGGCAGATGAGTATTTCCACCTCCGATCTGGCTCATAAGGCTCGCCGACAGAAGAGACCTTGAGCTATGGAAAGCCCGAGGCCCTGAGGGGGCCAAGTGCCCTTGCCGAACATAGCAATAGACTTGCGGACGATTCTGCACCGTTCAAGTTGCGCCACATCGTAGGTGGAAATATAACAGTTGGGTTGAGCGCCGCATAGAACAGACGGGATGCGGCTACGAAATAGAAAAAATAAATCCTCTAAACTTTAGGATTGAGAAAAAATAGTGAAATTCATGAGTCCTTTATATTGTTAAGACCACTGTTTGTTTTTTTAAGAAAAAACAAATGTGTTTGGTTTACGAAGTATTACAAACTAACATTAGCAGCTGATAAAATCTTCCTTTTTGTAACATACTGTTTGCATAATTGACATTTCCTTCTTGTCTAACACTTATTTGCTTGAATCCTGAGTTGGTAGGCTATCGTCAATCATTGGTGAGGGATGAGGAAGAGGACAGGTGGATTTGTTAAATTATTGGATCTTTTGGAATTTAAGAGCAACGTCAAGTTGCAAGTTGTCTTTTGCTTTTACAAAAAGAACTACAAGCCTGTTCCTGTAGAAATGTAAATGCCTTGAGGGTCCATTAGAGGCCTCACTTTTTTAAAATAAAAGCTTGCTTTATGATCTTTTTACTGGCTAATTTTATGCTTTTAAGCAGTTTAGATATTTTTTTTATTTTTTCTTCTTGAGACAAATATTTTTCCATTATTCTATGCTCCTTTTTCTTATGGCCTTGTGTAAGTTAGAAGTAGTCGACGCAGTGTACCTTTATGAGACGCAACACACTTCCAGCCAATAGAAAGCTGGCTCCTCACCGGTGATAATGGCAAAGGAAATTATGGCATCCTGATTTATTGACAAAGGGGTCTGTATTTGGTTGCACAGCATAACATTGATTACCCTTTGAATTGCTATTAAACACTAAGCATGGTCTTGACTGTAACATTTTCCTATTTATTGCTATTGATTCCTTTGTGAAAGTGCTCATCACAACTGCTGAGCTAAGCCAAAAAATATCATAGTGCATCTTAAAGCTTTTAAAACATCTTCATTACTGTTTGGTCTTTTTATTCTAAGACCTTGAGCAGTAACACATTGTCTGGAGATGCACTGAAACCTAACAAAGAGGGCAGCAAATTTATAGAAATTATTAATTCGTATACTGATTTTACTTTTTTCTTTCGTATCTGGAATATATCATAGCACCCCTACAGTGTTGCAATTCAGAGACGGAATGTTTCTTAAAACTGTAGCCTTCAATATAATCCCTTTTGTCCCTGAATTAATCTATTTATTCATATATGTTTGCATGGATTCAATTCTAGCTTTCTCCATAACATCTATGTGCAAGAATAGTCATATGGACAATAATTTATAATGCTTTAGGAAGCCCATGTACTGTATGAAACTACCATTATCCACTAATATAACAAAACTGGGGTTGCCAACTGGAGTACTCGGCAGCAAGCTCATTTTTTTTCTCAGGAGGCAGACATGGTTTATGTATATTTATGGGTGCATGATATTTAGAGGTTTAAAAAATCCGACGAAAACCATACTGCCACTGTATAACTGTTGGCATGCTTATTTAATTTTGTTTTACTACAAGCTGCTAACCTTAACTGTTAATCAATAAATAATTAAACTGGTGTATTGATGTGTTTCTGTATATTTGTATAAAGTACTTCTAGGGTGAAAGGGTGGTGCTCTATAATGTGAATTTGGAAGCAAGGTCCCCACCTAGATTTAAACAGCCTTTTTAATTAATGCTCATTGTTTAGCTTGATGGCTTTATATTTTTTCTCACTGAAACTCATAAAATATTCCCTGTGTACTCCTTTCCTAATCACTACCTTATAACCTTTTGAGCTTAATTCAGTAATGTCTGGGACAAATGTTATGGGCAGCATTTTTCAATTGAAGTCTGTATTTTTTATAGTTTATTTGTCTCTTATTCAATTATATCATCATCGTAATTTATTACACAATAAAATACATTCTGTTCGCTGTTTCCTGGCGTTCTCAGCATTTTTTATTTTATTTAAGGATTTTAGTAAACAGAAGATTCTGGTAATGATAGTTCAGGAGCAAAATATTTTATTGACCTTGTCGCATGTTTATAAGCCAGAGACTGACTAATTAACCTTCTTAAGCTTGTATAGAAAATATCTGATCATAAAATAAATGTACTTTAGGAGTATAGTTATATTGACATATTATTGCAAGGTTTTTTTTTTTTTTGTGTGCATCCTTAATATCAATTTGTCAGTGTATTCTCATATGTATCTTTCATACTGTATTCTCATATGTATCTTTCATACTCCAGTGTTTAGGGAAAATGGATAGAATCTGCATTTCCATGTTCTGTTATACTTATTGTATGTACGTATATACTAGAGTATAAGCCGACCCGAGTATAAGCCGAGGCACCTATTCTACCACAAAATACTGGGAAAAATGAGTGACTCGAGTATAAGACGAGGGTGGGAAATGTGCTACCTCCTGTGTCCCTCTTGTGCCCTCTGTCCCCCCTCTGTCTCCCGTGTCTCTTCTCCCCTCTCCCTTCCCTGTGTCTCAACCTCAACCTCCCTCCTCAACCTCAACCTCAACCCTCAACCTCAACCTCCCTCCTCAACCTCAACCTCCACCTCCCTCCTCCCTCCTCAACCTCAACCTCCCTCCATATCCTCAACCTCAACCTCCCTAAATACATCCCCATCTACCTTTCCCCTCACTTACCTGCCTCTTCTCCTTCCGTCTTGACCTGGCGCGCATGTGACGTCACATGCGCGCCGCGCCATTAGCATATACCGGGGGCCGGCACCCGGTATATGCTAATGACGTGTCAAGACGGAAGGAGCAGAGGCCGGAGAGCAGGTAAGTGAGGGGGAGGTATTTAGAGGGGAAAAAGTGAGGGGGGGGGGTGTTTAGAATGAGGAGGGGGGAGGGAAAGACACGGGGGTGGGGGTTAGAGAGACGGGGGGGGGGGGGGGGGGGGGGGGGGCTTGGGGGGACTCGAGTATAAGCCGAGGGGGCCCTTTTTAGCCTTAAAAAAAGGGCTGAAAAACTCGGCTTATACTAGAGTATATACTCTATATTGATGAATTGCTTATTAATGATGCGTGCCCACGTATACACAATAGTAATGTATTTAAATGTTTTTTCCTATTAAATCATGTGAGCTATTAATATTCAAACCCAGCACTTTAATGTGTAATCAAATAAAAAGGGAATAATCTTCACTCTGATCAATACTTTAGATGGCTCCCTAGTCAGATTGGAAGGCACTTAATGATTTTCTCATGCCCAGCCTTGGTTGCCGAGATGGTAATGAACTGAGGCACATGTAATGGTAAATCATTCAGAAATATCGATGAAAGCTTAGAGTTGTAAAGTAGAGGCATTCCCTTGAGGAACATGCAGTACTTCTAGGTGTGCTTCATACTCAATCAATGTATTACTTACAGATAATTTCTTCATTTCTTTTTCATACATCAAAGTTTCCTTGGAGAAGAAACCTATTTGCCTTTACTGATACAGACCGTGCCTTTGCCAAGATCTGATCAGTGTTTCTAAAGCATCCTTCGCTTAATTTCCCTTTACAGGCTATTGTGAGCCTTCATAAAATGAATAGCTTCTTTTTTTTCTTACCTTGGAGACTCTGCAACTGCTTAGTCTGAGAGAACACTAGACAAGTCCCCCCCCCCCCCCCCCTCTTATCTTTTAGTTGATATATATACATGGGCACGAAAGTCTTAACATTTCTACATAGTGTTTTTTATATGCATACTCTGAAAATCATTCTCTACCACCTCGATGCAACTAAACACCCTGTGTAGATTGTAATCCTCCTGGGTCCCAACACTTTCAGTTATGCATGCTTATAAGTTTGGATCACCTCTAAGAGGGTGATCCAGGTTAATGTTGGGCTGGCACTTTAAAAATAATATTTTGGCACCACACATTCTAAATGAGCATGAACAGTTGCATTTTTGAGCATATTTGTTGTGAACAATGGTTTGCCAATCCCAGGCAAAATGTTACTGCAAGCACTTGGCTGTTTAATTATTGTGCATATATTTCTATGTATAATACCATCCCTGGTTCCCGAAAAACAATTTGATTTGCTTATAAGTTTCCTACAAACTTGTCAACCCTTGGTTTAAATACATATCTAAGTGTCCCTGTGTTCACATTTCTCTAATCTAATACATGCTGCTTATATCGGGCACACACATTACATTGAGTCATTCTATACACATACAGACTTATTTTATTTAAATAGAAAACTTGTTTTCCACACCCCCAAAGCTGCTTACAAAGGCACAGTGTACCTACCAATAGAAACACTGCATTTGGGTACATATTTTAACCCTTTACCAGCCTTCAAGCCAGCATCCGTTTAATGCAGAGATCTACAGATCAGTGTCTGGCTCCTTCTGCATGGGATTACACATCCTATGATTCCTTCTGGTACAAACTGCCGTAACTGATTGTTACATTGTATTAAAATGAATTAGCTGGCTGTGATGCTAATTTTAGCAGAGATTTTCATGGGTGTTCACTCACAAAAGCTGCTGCTTGCAAACTTAGGATATTTAACAAACATCAGGGTGAGTTTGTTAATGTTTTATTTTTTCATGCAAAATATATTTGCGTAAACTACTGATTCTCTTCTATCAGATGCATTCAGAATCCAAGAAACCTATGTATGCCCTTTTTTAAACTGTTGAGATTGTAGAACTGTATAAATGTTAAAGTGGAACATGGCTCTATACATGAGACTGAGAAGTTTTATAATGATCTAGTTACTTTTTTTCACAAAACTAAAACCTATTATTCCTGGAGTATTCTTGTGCTTGGATCTTTTTAATTTGTACAGAAATCCTGCAAAATGAACCAGGGACTGTGCTTTTTTGACTACACTTTTGGGGCTTTTAATAAAAAAAAATTTTTTTTTTCTTGCTAGATGTATTTTGCGGGTAACCTCAGTCTCCTTATTAAATTGTGATGAGTTGTAATTTACTGTCTAGTGATTTGGCCGTCTTAGTATATTAATTGCTAAGAGAGGCAACCACAATCAAGGCATTGCCATTGCAAATAATTGTAACCCATTTATTAGTGATCTAAATTATTTCTGTCTTTCTAGAAACAAAGTAGCAGAATGTATTCTGGAATAACCAATAAATTCTGGTACTTTTGTCACGGTTTGTTGTAATCCCGCTCCCCTTTTTGGGCTGAGCCAGTACTTGTGTGACATTGCTCCATGACTCACGACTCCAGTCCTATTACTTTATAAACCATCACAACCACACTGCTAAAAATTAATTTATGTAAATGAAATATGGCAATAAAATCTCACATTATGCAACATATCTAATTTGATTTCACGTGTATGACATTGTTAATGACTTACTTCCCATGGAGAGCTATACCTAATTTAAGTAGATCTCACAGATAAAACCAGAGATTTATGAATTGTTGAGCTAATCATCTATTTGAAAAGGCTTGACGTGAAAATACACATTTTCACTTTTGATATTATTTAAAAATAGGATGCTCCATATATTTAATTCTTATTTGATTTTGAACATTTTTAAAAACGTGTTTAACCTGTTTTAATACTTTTTGTTTTTTATATATATTATAAATTTAATTTCCACTTTCTCCCCCATGGCGCTCTTTTCTCTGACCATCTCTTTGAACTTCTAGTCATGTGGTCATTGTTTTGATTATTTCCTTTTGATGATTCTTTTTTATGCTGGCCTTTTTGAAAGCTCTTTAGTTTGCTCTACCGTCCCACAGCTTTTCTTTTCTATAGCATGGAAACTTGTTCTATGCTGTAAAATAGAATCTGATACAAAATGAAATTTGGCAGATCAGACGATTCCTTCTTAAAAGGATTGTTTAGGATATGTTTTTGTAAGCTAGTACATTAATATAATAATTATTATATTTAACTGAAAGACTGTTTCAAGTCTGATGTGGTCATATTTTTTTTCTTAATGGTCATTTTTAATAACTAGACTTGATGGGCAAATGTGTTTTTTTTTTTTTTTTTTTTTAAAGCAAAACAAGAAGCACATCCTTTACATTTTTTTAAGTGCAAGGCAAAAAATACTTTTAATAAATTGTAAAAGAATGGAGGCCCCTGTCTTATGCCAAATGTACATAGTGCTTTCCCTAAAGCACCTGACAACTCGCAAACCATCCTTTAGATTGTAGTTAGTTTAAAAAATATATATATATTACCTATTTTAAAGGTATATCTAAGTTTCCCCATTTTTAGCTTTTCAAATCTAACCCATGCTGCTTATATCCGACATTGACTTATTCTATACTCATACAGATTTGTTTTATTTAAAAATATAACTTATACACAACCCCAGAGCTGCTTACATAGGCACAGTGTACCTACCAATAGAAACAATGCATTTGGGTACATATTATAACCTTTTGCATTGTGCTGCTGTTTGCTTGAAGGTTAGTAAAGATCTACAGAGCAGTGTCATGCTCCCATGATTCCTTCCTGCACCAACTGCTATCATCGATTTGATACAATTTATGATCTTCCTGTGATTGGCCAAAACGGATTATGATTTTTATGCTAATTTTAGAAGGGATTTCCAAAGGTGTGAACAAGAGATTTAGCAAACTTTGCGGTAAGTAGAATGTTTGTTTTGATATTTTTTCAGGCAAAAAAAAAAAAATGTTTTCAACACTACTGCACTCCTAATCCAACTTAAATATGTCTTTTAAGTGTAATTGTTCAAAACTGTAAATTATTAAATGTGGGACTAAAGTGGTCGTTTTAATTTGCTTAGAAAAGTAGTACCCCAGCCAGTTCTTCATAAAGAGCTTTACACACGTGTGTCATATATTAATGTTCATGCTTTTCACAGCATTTGCCAAGGCAGTCTTTGCCCACAATTGCAGACGCTCTCTAGACCAAAATGATGATGGCTATGAGTCTTAATTTTGGGCGGAGGTCTGAAACAAAAATAGTTAATTCCAATATGTATGAAATCATCTAGCTAATCAGATTTCATCTCTAACTGTGGAGTATTCCGGATCAGTAGAATACCCATTTGGTAATCCAATACTTGATTGCCTCAATACAGCAAATGTAGCACAAAGCTGTCCCTTCCAGGGATGTTTCTCTGGCAGCCTCCTTTCCTGTCAGGATTTTTGAGCATCTCGTTTATTGTAGAGAGGGATGATGCTTTCACATTGCGTGTAGCTCTGTGCACGGTGGTCTGTCTCAAATAGACATATTTCCATCCCTCTCTGCACTGTTTTCTCCTGTAGGCTTTTTCTTTTTTTTTCTCTTTAATTCTATCTGCAGTGCTTTCTTTGTTTGCTAACCCTCAAACCAAAATATAGAAAATGAGTGCAGTTTGGGGAGCCCATTAGAAGGAGCAATGCACTGTGACATTTCAGGGTCAGTAAGTAAGACTCTAATGGACTGCTCCAGGGAGCCATCTAATGAAGGCTGATTTTTAATGTAAGGGCCGTTGCCCTCATAGATACAAATGCAGGCTGAAAAATGTCTAAATTACAGCGGACATAAATGGCATGCTGTGAGTGCATCTTTGGCGCAGTCTTTAAGGGCCATAAATGTAACTGAATTAGTTTATGTCCTGGTATCACCTAGAGGGACAACGCATGAAAACAGTGTGGGCACAAACATATTGGTGGTTACAGAGATTTGCTAATTTTCTCTCCTTTCTCAATTTACCTTTAGTAAAGCAAAGCAGGCTATCTCCTTGTGTTTGTTAGCTTGCCTTCTCTCCAATATGGTTGTTATGGTTATCAATAGTATACATATCACCTTACATATAATGGTTGTCGTAATTGCGAGTTTGTTGGTAACGCTATGCTAAGTTATGGGCTTGCGCATGCACAATGAGCACCAAAGGCGCTCATCGCAAGGCCTGTATGTGACTGGCTTGAGGGGGGGACAGGCTCAAAATGGATGAAGAATTACAGGCTATTTAATTTGGTGTTTTTGGGAGGTCTGAAAAATGGCTAAGCGGGGGATGGGAACTTTTGTTTTCTTTTTTCTCAAGCTCATAAATCGGAAAAACATTTCCGGGCTTGGGGAAAATTAACAATTTTCCAAGCCCGGAAATGGTTTCACACCCATAGACGCAAACCGAAGCACAGAGGGAGAGGGAGGAGAAATATATAGGGAAGGGATTGGGGGGGGGGGGCCAGGGGAGGGAGAGGGGGCAAAGAGCAAAGAGACACGGGAGGGAGAGAGTGGGGAGAGGCTCACAGTGAGCACTGAAGCACTGCAATGAGCGGCGAGTAGAGGGGGGGGGGGGGGAGAAACTCGCAAAGAGCGCCAAAGGCGCTCATCGCGAGGTCCGCAAATTAGAGGGGGGAGAACCTCGCATTGTGTGGCAAACCGCATTGCCAGTCTTTAAAAAAATGTTTGCTGGGCAAGTCGCTAGTTACTAATCAGAGTTGGAAAGGTAACACTTTTTTTTATATGAAATTCACATGGTTATTAAGAAATAGTTGGACATCTCACTTGATTTACTTTCTCCTTTTAAACCACCATGGTTTTGTTTCTATAGTAATTTAGGTAACTAAATTATGATGGTCTTGTTGATATCAATCAGTCCATGCTGCTGTGTGGAGTGACCAATGGGCAGGGAGGTTATAATGCAGATACATAGATCTGGTGGCAAATAAGAACCTTTTATAGACCCATCTAGTCTGCCAATTCCTTCGAAAAGGTTGGGCTTAATTTGAACAATATGTTTGTTTAGCCCAAATATGCTTATTGTCTGTAATTGTGTTTGACCCTGCCATTTACACTTCAACGCTGATCCCCATATCTACTACCTTTTCCCAAAAGTACTACTTATACATATTCAGCCTTATTAAATTGTGATTCTGCCAATTCTAAAGGGCTCTATATAAGCACAGAGCATATTTTTTTTTAGAGAAGTTTTTAGTTAGTGAACTTCTATCCAAAAGCAAGGTCTTCACTAACTAAAAACTTCTGTAAAAAAAATATGCTCTGTGCTTAAATTGAGCCCTTTAGAATTGTCTGAATCACAATTGAATGAGGCTGATTATCCTTAAGTCTTTTTACTTTAGACTTTTAAATCATGACCTCTTGTTCTTGCATTCTTTTTTTAAAAGATACTTCCTTCCTAATTAAATCCTTTGATATATCTGATGGTTTCTATCATAGCACCCTCCTACTTCTGTCCTCTACAATGTACATAGGCAGGTCAAGAATTCTTTCCTTTTTCAAGTATTTTTGTCTTGACATCCTAACAAGCTGTTGGTTTCAAGCTCCTCCCACTGATTTTCAGTTTCAAAGTAACTTTTTAAAGAATATTCCATTTTGTGGCATTAAATGGGAAAAACAAGTTAAAAAAAAATAATTGCAGGCCAATAAACGAAACCTTACATTTTTAAATTTTTCACAATATTTTTTTTATATTTTTAAAAATGTTTTGCTTTTAAGTTTTCTTATGTTTTAAACCATGCAACATTTTAGTTGCCTTCTTAATGAATTGTTTCTAATTTGATTATCTTTGCACTATACACATGACATCCCTATAAATGTTACCCTGTGTATCATTGCGACCTTGTGGGATTAATGTAGAGCCATAATAGGATTTTTGGCCCAGTCTTCTCTTCCTCACTCGCATAGGGCCTCATTCTATTATCGGCCGCAGCCGTTGCGGGGCCGCAAGGACCGGCCGCAAGCTATTCGGCTATTCTATTCCCTTACGGCCGGGGATTCCGGCAGGCTTGCGGCCGGTGCCTTGCTATCTCTTGCGGCCGCTCGCGCCGGAGGAAAGCCTTTGATCTAAAACGTCCGCAAGAGATTTGCAATTCAATTGCTCCGGGAAACCTCTCTGCAAGGCTAAAAACGAGCCGCAGCTTACTTGCAGGAAAGAGGTCTCGCTAGCACCAATTAAGCACATAAAATACCTCAAATAAAGCCATCCTGCACTTTGAGAAGACTATAAAGTGATTTTAGGTGTTAGAAAAAATAGCACATAATTATCCTATACTCAAATCCGTAAAATATTTTATTTTTAATATCCGTAAAATATCCATGTAAAAAGTCCAGAGTGCTTGGAGCACCTCAGACACACCCACGCCGCAGCCGGAAAATAAACAGTTAATTTGAACTTGGGTTTGGGCTGATGTGCAAGCTTGAGAGTGGGTTCCTTTTAATCCTCATGTCCCCCAATATGATCCCTAGCATTTACAGAGCTGTACAGTGCAGGCTTGAATTTATTTTTGCGTTTTTATATTTCACAGCTTACGGCCGGTTCCAAGATATGCGGCCAGCCGTAAGGGGAGATCCTTGCGGGGCCGTATAACAGAATCGCGAGTTAACTGAACCCCCGCAAGGAATCGCAGCCTTACGGCCGATTTACGGCCGATAATAGAATGAGGCCCATAGAGTTTAGCAGCAATAGAGAGAATTGACATTAGCTAATGATAACGATAAACAGCTGAATATGGACTAGGCTCCTCATTCAAATGTGATTTGGCCAATTGAATAGGGCTCTATATAAGCACACAGCATATTTGTTTTACAGAAAATTTAATTGTCGAAGACCTTGCTTTCGGATAGAAGTTCACTAACTAAAAACTTCTGTAAAAAAATATGCTATGTGCTTACATAGAGCCTTATTCAATTGGACAAATCACATTTGAATGAAGCCCAAGGAGTTTAATGGTGCAAAGATCATCACAGGATGGTGTCAACTGTCAATAGCCAGCCACCTGGACAAACAGGCCATATCATTTTCTGCTAAAACAAATGGCACTTTTCCCACCATGAGGGCATTTTTATGGGAAAGATCCATATCAGAGTGATTCTGATTGCATGGTATACATAGGTGATCTTATTTTTGTATATGAATGGCTACATTATAAAACAATTATGCATGTAGATAGAGTAATACTATATATGTATTTTAATTTATCAATTATTTATCTAATTATTAAACTGACATTAATTAGCACAGTAACATTATGGTAATAAGCATAACTTTGTTAAAATTAAAAATAAAAAGCAAACTTTAAATATAGTCTAAATAGCATGTGGGAAGAATGTCTCTAATACCAGCAATTGTTTATAGGTTGTCTCTCTTGCAGGAGCCCAAATATATCAAATCAGAAGCAGAACCTATATAGTCAGGTGGTCTATGGGTATGGACAGGCAGCAAAATATTATACACAAAAAATGACAGCAATAAAATTGTAAGTTGAGCTAATGCTGTTTGGTGTATAATAATCAAATAAATAATAGATTAATAAATGAATATACTTTACCTATTTTGAAGCATTGTGTTGAAGAGCTGCAATCTGTTTTGATGTTGCTGCAGCATTAGTGGTGTGGAGCTGCTGTGTAAGCATGCTGAATGTGTGCAGTGTAACACTGTGCGTGCGCGAGACCAAACCGTTGGCGTAGCGGTGTACTTCCGCATTGTTCTAAAATGGCGGCTAATGTGTGGTATGCGTCTTAGCGGAATATCCGTAGGTCTTTTGTGGTGTTTTGCATGTTTAGAGTGCTGTAGCCTCATTTTCGTTTTGTTTGGCGGCCATTTTCTCTCTCGCTTAGAGAATTTTTTAGTGTCTAAACTCTTTTTTTTTTATTTTGAGTTAAATTAAGGTGTAACTTTAAATTTTTGAGGCCCTGGATGCCCCCTCTTGCTGTAGGTAAGCTTTTTATGTATGTGTTGTGTGTATTTATTGTGTTTTTCATTTTTTCATGTCCGCGGGTTGCAGCCGATTTTTGCGAGGCCGTAATAGGTGTTAACGTGTCTTGTATGTTGTTTGCGTTACAACCTAAAGTTTACGAGGGTTTGCGACCTAAAGTTTGGCTCCTTGCCAGCAACTGCGGCCCTCCATTTGCGAGCCCGCAAGCGTGAGCAACGGCTCGTATGCTCACAATTATATGTGTGATTAAGCAAACAGAAATGTCAGTCCAAGTAGTGATCTAAAAGAGTAGTCCCTATCCATAGCCAAAAGTCAAAATCAGAAATTGGAGATCGAAAACGTGTTGGGAATTATTTTGCTGTGGACTAGAAAACACTTCTCCATGGGTCTGTGGCCTCTGCTTAGTATTCAGCTATGCAAGTTCTGGCGCTCTCACTATGGTGGCACTGTAGAAGTAAGTAATGTTACAATATTTCTTTTTCAAAAATTTAAATATTCATGCATTTTGCTTTATGCCAAGAAGTACTAAATATTTTGGTAACCCTAATGTATTGTTGGAAGATGTGGATTTGCTCTATTGACCAACTCTTGATGTTGCCATAACAAGATAACCAAGTATGGAGCCTTTGCTTTTCTAAGCTATATGGTATAATTTAACCCAGATGCAGACATGACTGATAAAAACTTTCCAATATGTGTAAGCATTTTTATTGTGATTACTATTTTCGTCAGGCATATGCCAAATAAAGAGATGTAATGTATCGGCTCCTGTTTTGAGAATAAATCTAATTTAGACTTTTGATGTCCCCTGTCATCAAATTCAGCCTAAAAATATAACATCCATAGCAGAAACCTGATGTATATTCAAAATTAGTAAAATCTGGCCAAATACAGTCTTAAACAAAACGGCAAAGGGGTGTCCAACATTTATTTTTATTTTTTTTAATAAAAGGAAGTATCAAAACAAAACAATATAAATATATATATATATATATATATATATATATATATATATATATATATATATATATATATATATATATATAATTTATTTTAATTTTAAATGATTAGACCCCAGATTCGTTTTTTTTAATGCAACTCTTTGTATATCGTTAAACCATAAACCCCCCCCCCCTTGTCTTGTAACTCAGTCTCCTCAAATCAATAGTAAATTTGTAGATGTTATGATTGACATTTTAAGACCATTGCTGCCCCTGAGGGCGAAACTAATAAAAGGCAGGATTGCTTGTGCTTTAAGACATGGAATTTCTTTCTTGTAGACCCTTTTGTTGGTTTTGTTTCTGTTTTCAGTACCTAAAAACACAAATGTGAAATGCAGCTGATCCTTTCCTATGTCCTCACTGTCCCATTTGGATTTCAGATCTATATTCCATAACCCCCATTGCCTCCTAATAACTGTGCACAGCTTACTTTTTGCACAAACCATTCTAAAACAAGCCAGTGCATATTCTTTGTTTGCCCAAATCATTTTTAATACTAGTTTATGTGGCTTCTCTTTGGCTAGTGACACACCTAGTGTTGATCCCTAAGCTTTATCTAGTGGGTGCTCACTTCTCAAAGTCTAGACCAGTGGCTCTTAAACAGTTGTCACCGCACCCATCTGAGTGTGTCACAGTGGATTCACTTTATTGACCTGACAAATGGGTTAGGAGTAGTGTTGTTAATACTACATTCCTAGTGAAATCCAGAAACCTTCCATCTCTTTACCTTTTGTACATTATTTTATTCAGAAGTGCTTTTTATTTCTGCCTAAAATCTTACCAGTAGTTCCTAGCTTGTTTCTCCCCTCTAGTTCATGAAAACAGTGTACATCTAAGTATAGGGGTAGTTGCAGTGTCTCATAGCAACCAATCGGAGACAACATGCTGCTTGAGAGAGGCCCCTGATTGGCTAACTTGAAACACTGCGCTTCACATTCTGTGTATTCATGAGCTACATAGGGCAGACCCAAACAGTTACAAATTGTATGATTTTAAGTATAAAAAAAGTATTTTAAGCACACCTTCTTTATAAAATAAGGTACATACAAGTAAATAGTTACATAGTTATATTATATTCATAGTTATATCCAGAAACATACCACGAGGGCCTGTAAATACCATCATGCAGTTCACCTTGCCTTCTCTTACTTCAATTCCTTATCCCTTTTTGTAGGGTCCAGTCTTTCTCAAACTCCATCTTGAATTTTTTTTCAAAATTATTCCACACTCCACAGTTTTCATACTGGTAACATTTACACTATCTGATAGATTATCATTAGACTTTATGCATATTAGCAGCTCCCTCCTCATGGCTGTGAAACTCTGTTCATGACGATAATCACTTATTAGAATTAAATATCAGTTTATACTTGGTTATCGAAGCAGAAATGGCGATTTTACAGGTAAGAATGGCAAATTTCAGTTTGATTTCACTGATCAAGCACTCACTACCTGTAGTTTTAAACCTGTACTTTTATATCACGGAGTTCATTTTAAGCGTTTACTTTAATATTTAACTTGAAGTGACTGAAAAGAAAATAATTACTTCATTTTCAAGGATATTTGAGTTTCTTTTGAAATCCAAATGAAGCCCATTGGATACACACCCAGCAATAAAAGTTTTTTAGTTTGTCCTGTGCCCTTGGTATCGTTACCTAAAGATTGTAGAGCCCATGCTTTGAACTACTTGGCCTTTGGTATTCAGAAAATAAAACCTTCATTTCCTTTTTTAGATAACAAACCATACATTTATAAATCCTTTCTGGACGCTGCAAAGCTCTCAAATTTACCCCCCCCCCCCATCACCCCCATAGCCTTTGAGCTTAGTTTGAACTTATCTCTTTAACCATGTCTATCCAGCTCCTTGCAATCTAATTTTAGCTCTCTTGAGTAACAAAAGTGACCAATGACTTCCAGTATAATTAAATGGTATGTCCCTAAAGATATGCCTTAAACCTTTTGAGACACATTATCTACCTTTTGCTCCTGAAAACTGTGCACTAGAGCTAGTCAATTATTTTTATCACTATAACGAAGGCCCAACGAACACTGGGTAAATGAAGTCAAGGTTTTATCTATTTCTCTTGTTATTACATTTTAATAGTGTGCCGAGAGAGTATATGCTTATAACTTATAAACAGTGGGCATGCTGATGTCTGGTTTAATTCAGGACCACTGCAGTGCAAGAAAGCATGTTTGACAAGTATTTACCAAACTAACAATATTGGCTGCTGTTTAAGTCCTAAAACATTTTGGGGGGAAATCTACTTTTTTTTTATTTTTTATTTTTATTAGAACAAAATACATTTTTGTTAAATGCCTTTCTCAGAGCTGAATCAGGAGAGGGTGTATGTTTTTATTATCCGTGGAGAGATGAGTAGTGAAGGAGGCAATAAAAAGCGTTTAAGATAATCGAATAAGTGACTCAACATATATAGATAGATAGATAGATAGATAGATATATGGATAGATAGATATATGTATTTTTTTCATAATACACATTTTACTGTAATTGTTTGTTTAGTTTACACCACACATCCTCATATATAATTGCTCTTCAATATGCTATTTTGCATCCTTCTAATATTTCATTGCAACATATTTCATTCTGCAAGTCACAAAATTCTGTCTAAATGATTGACATGTGCTATACAATAAAAAAAAAATGCACACATGCACGCTTGCGAACGTTTTTGGAGATTCTTTACCCAGAGTCCTTCTCATGTCTTTTATAACCGCACTCTCTCTCCTGAATTGATGAGTTAATTGTTCGTTTTCTACTAAACTTACAATGTTCTAAAATTTGGTCCAGTATATACAAGTTTATGCAATGTTTTGATGACTCTATAGGTAGAGCCAATTGATGTGGTATTTAGACTGGTTGTGGCTTGATTATAATATTATTTTTTTGTAGTTCTTTTTTATAGCTATTCTTTAAAATGTGTTCTTTTATCACCACTGTTTTGCCCAGGCTCTTGTATGGTTTAAGTAAGGGGTTTAAGGTGAAGCATCTCCAATGAATATGCCTGAATACATATAGTTGAGCTCTGGGGTTATGTTTTCTTATGTAGTGGATATTCTACTATCCTCAGGTGCATAACACTTATGGTGTCCGTGTTTAGTTTCCACTGAAATGTCGCTCTACTCTACATAAGATGCCAGGCGGCACTAAGGAATGTGGTAACTGACAGAAACCAGACGGAGTGGTACAATCTTCAGTAGACTATTTACAGATAACCGTTTTCAAAGTGATGTATTCTATCAAGATAAAGTTTTGACATGTTCTGCTTTTGACCTCTGTTAAAATGAGTAAACTCTTGAGCACCTCTTGAATGGCAGATTATTCATGATGTTGAATCGCTCACATAAACCTCTTAATTGTGCTTTCCCCTCCATATTACCTGCAGTCTAAGGCGGTCATGCAGCAACGGCAGTAAATTAAAATATTTTATCTTGATCTTTCAGGTGATCTAATGCAAATCATTGAGGTTTCCCTCTTCCCAGTTCATGAATTCCTAATTTTCATGTTAAACTGGGGCTGCTTTTCATGAGTTGTCCAGCGTAGACCCACAGTTAAAGGGAAATTCATATTTTTGGTTTAAGGATTACATCAGTTTTTAATTGCTACAGCTTAATAATCTATTAGGCACTTAAAAAATGTACAAGGTAAAAAAGAAGGAATAAAAGGGCACTTTTTACAAAGGAAAGCATAATGAGCAAGTCAGTTAGTCCGTAGGGCAACAGATTACTTATGACAATCCACCTCTCTGCACTGTTCTCATAGCCCATTGGATTATCACCTGGTGCATGCAGGATGGACATACAGACCCTCTGGGTATATGTTTGGGTGAAACATCTTGCAGATAAACCTCATTTTTGGAGGACTCTGTAGATCATCCATCAGCTGCTTCAGCGCAGTCCCCGCCAGCAGGAGGAGGTGTCCCTTGGGGGTCAAGTTTAGTGGCAGCAGTGCTTAGGGAGTCATTTTGTTGTACACTTAACCAGAAGGTGTTTTAGGAATTCACTTTTCCATCAATACTTTTGGTGTGTCCCAAAAAAATTCTGTGACTAAACTAACTTGGTAAGTTCTGTCAGAGGAGTAGTTCTGTTTTCTACTCAAGAATGTTATCAAATAATAAACTGGTTTTCTTTTGTTGTTTCTTCGTCATTGAACATTTTGCTATTTTTTATTTATTTTTGTATAATAAAATATAGAGACTGTCACAATCTGCTTCCTCAAGGGGGCTTGATATGAACCTAGTTCATACCTACCCCAGCAGAATTGTGTAGTTTCCTGTTCTCTGTGGCACAAAAAATGACTTCTGAAGAGGTACAGACAGAGAATACTGCATACAGGCAAGACCACACCCCAAGTCAGGATACAACACACAGAAATAGTCTCACGCTGTGGATATGTGAAAACCATCTCTCGACCTTTATTGAATGATCAAAACAATATATTTATACTCTCCAATACCACACCCTTGTGTACATTTGTGTATGTGTGATGTCAGCCCATCTGGCTTGCAACCTTTGGCTATCAAAGCTTTTGAGATCAAGTTCACCAGATATCTATAGCTGGCTAGTGAAAATACCTTGATGTTAAACTCAATTGTTTGCTTTGGACTATTTGAAGTACATACATCTGTCTTGACCCAAGGTGTGTATGTGTGAGTGTGCAATGACCTGCAGCTAACTTCTATGCAGAACATTTTTACCAATTCCACATATGTTCTATATAACATTTTCCCTCTTATAATATGTTATAACTGGTATACATAATAACCATGTACAGGCAACATATAACCACACAATAACACATAATCCCAATGCAACAATGTCATGCTCCCTTGGCCATATTCATAAATTACTGGCAATATGAGGCCTTAAACAATTAAATCATGACAGAGACTATTCTATAAATTCAAAGAAACCGGTGGAATAACAATGAAGTACATCAAACAACATATATAAAATGTAAATGGTTTGTGGGAAATCGGTACACAATACTGTTTTATTATACAAACACTTTCTTTTTATTCCACCCAGTTTTACCGATTTGACTGTTGTAAAACATAAAATCCTTTGATGCAAGCTTTGTTTTCGCTAGTCTCCATTCCAGGATATCTTGAAATAGTTAGGTATTTTATTTTATATATATATATTTTTTATATGTGTGTGTATATATGTATGTATGTATGTATGTATATATATATATATATATATATATATATATATATGTATATATATATATATATGTATATATATATATGTATGTATGTGTATATATATATATATATATATACACGTTATTACACTGCATTCCGGGAAGCTGAACCATTATCAAACATAAACATGGCTTCATTAAGCTTATGCATGCTGTATATTCCAACCTTGGCTTTGCATTAAAGCTGTGTAAAACACAAGCTGAGAATCCTATCCCTGTACAGCTGTTTCAAACTTACTGGCTATCATCAGCATGGAGTGGGATCTCAGCCTGTGTTGTGGTGAAATACCTTCTCATAAGGTCCCCAACAATCATTTTGTAATATGGTGGGCAAAAGAGCGATAGAAGCCCCCACCGTTCAGTATATAAATAGTACATCGGTGTTAACATTTGAATGTCTAAAATATATATGTGTGTGTGTGTATGTATATGTATATATATGTATATATATATATATATATATATATATATATATATATATATATATATATATATATATATATATATACATACATACATACATACATACATACATACATACATACATACATACATACATACATACATACATACATACATACATACATACATACATACATACATACATACATAATACTGGATTGGTTTCACAATCATTTAATGGACCAGGAATAGTTCTACAGATGTAGTGAAGATCTCTGAAACCTTTTTATCAGTATGTCTCTCTCTTCCTTTCTATCTATCCATCCATACACAAAAATATTTAGTATCCAGGAAGAGCCAAAGCGAGGTGAAGCAAGGCGCAGTACTTGGCCTGCATTGTGAGGGGCACAACTGCAAGCCATGCGCGTAACTCTAAAAAAAGCCCCACATTTTTTTTTACAAATATAAGAACTTACTCCCAGACAGGACAGGGGGAGAGCCAGGAAGCCTGGGAGTGAGGTTACATGCGATTTTGAGCCACATTTCAAGGTTTTAGTCCATTAAAAATTGACTAAGCAAGGGAAAAAACGGTGGACGAAAAAACATAAACAATTCTGAAACTGAAAACGAGGCTGAGCAAAGCCAGGCACATAGATCTTTGAAAATACACGACGTCAAATACGGTAACACTTACACCAACAATGCCAGGCACGCAGGACTTTGAAAATAAAACAATCGGCTGATATTGCGCGCTATGCAGACACACAGAGGAGAAACACACAGGGAAGGGACAGGGGGAGATGCTGAAAAGAGACACATGGCATTCCCAAGCACAAAACTTGCAGGTTAACGAAACCTGCAATTAGCGGCCAGTACAGTAAACGGGAGGAACGGCTCGCAATGAACACCAAAGGCTCTCAGCGTGGGGCTCGCAATGAGCGCCGAAGGTGCTCAGGGGAGCAAAAGCCTCACATTGTGTGGCAAACAGCATTGCCAGCCTACAATTTTTAATCCCGTCATTTTTGATGGGCAAGTTCCTAGTTCATATATAATACTGTGCATTATAATCGTGAAGTTGGCAAAAATAATTTTAGGTGGTTATCACAAATGAGTTGTAGATATTAATATAGTTTAGGGACCTGTTCTAAATATAGGCACCATGTCTTTGATTAAGGAAAGACAGACGTTGACCTCACTCTGACTTCAGTCTGCTTTTGTTTTAAGTAAGAGGGATAGAATCCTATCATTCAAGAATGTTTTTATATATATTTTTTTTTTATTTAGCCATAGCAATGCTATATTATTCTTCCCACCATATTTTGTATTTATGTGATTAAATTGTAATGACAAATAACCATACATATAAACCCCTGTGGAAAAAGTCACTGCCTATGAGAATTTTCGAAAGAGTATGAACCGGCTTCTTTAAAGACGCTCGTAGTGAGTTGTTTTCCAATGGCTCATAATGGGTAATTCATTCTAGGAGCACTAAATGAGACGCTGCCAGTGAATGGGCTGAGAAGCTGAGCTCTAAGCTTAGGAGTAGCACAGCGTGCTTGTTCCACAAGTATATACACATCAACAGAAAATATAAACATGGAAATATCAGGCAGCTTACAGTCTGACTTCTATTTTTGTGTGTCTCCTTCATTAATGAGGAATTTAAACTTAGGGATTCACTTCTAAAAGGGAATTACTACTACTCTCTAATACAGGTGTAATATACAAGTGAAGTCATAATGTGCACCATTTATTTTATAGAATATACATTATATTATATATATTCTAAATTCCATTTGATGCTGGGCACAAATGCCAAAAGGGTTCCCTGGTGGTCCAGTGGTTAGGATTTTGTGCTTTCTCCGCTGCGACCTGGGTTCAATTCCAGACACCATGCAAGGTTGGGCCTGGCTAGTCCTTGGATAGGAGACCACCTAGGAATACCATGAGTTATATGCTGTCGCCCACTGGAGATGGAACTGCCATGAAAACAAAGTGGATCAGCATGACCATGGACCTAAACATGTACCTAGTGTGTAACTGTCCATGAGGTCACAAGAGGCTGAAATGACTGAGGGACTCAAAAACAAAACCAAAAAGCATCAAAACAACCTTTTTTATATTGATGTGACATGTTTGCTCTTCACACTCCCTATTTGATTTGCTGGTGTTTTCTCTTTTGTTATATTTTGTTTTTCAATGTATTGTCTTATTTTGTTGAACTATTTTTTGTATACAGGCATTACCTAGGTTTTTAAGTGCCTGAAATGAAAAATCACAGACGTATAACAATAATCTGAGCACATTAAATCCATATACTTACAGTTTGCATGTATTTCTAGTATAGAAAACAAGTCTTTACGAAAATCT
Source organism: Discoglossus pictus (assembly GCA_027410445.1). Lineage (NCBI taxonomy): Eukaryota > Metazoa > Chordata > Amphibia > Anura > Alytidae > Discoglossus > Discoglossus pictus. The sequence continues at coordinate 208,951,022 of CM050165.1, forward strand.
AGGTCAGACTGAATATTAACGGATGCAAGCCGCACTTTTATAACTTGAAACTAAAAATGAGGATGAGTTAGTTTTTAGTTGCATTATATAATCTTCTTTTTATATAAAGAGTTTTTAGAGCTTACCATTTTCCATGATAGACAAGCTAACTTTTTGATTGTTCTTTCATATTTAATATTCATGTGCCTATTTATTTAAAGTTACCTGAAAGTGATAATTACGTTTTTTTATTCAATAAATATTGTGTTTTAATGAATTCTGATTATTGGAATGGAGACAGTGTACAATGTAACATTGAGGTTTTTTTTTTTTAATCTTCACCCAGTAATACGTTATTTGTTCTTGTTGTTCTTCAGTCCATCAGTCGTGTCCAACTCTTGATGACTATAGGGACAGCAGCATGCCAGGCACATCTGGCTGTATTTGTGGTTGTGTTTATCCATTGCAAAGATAATGGAGTGGGTTGCCAGTTCCTTTTCAAGTGGACCAAGATTTGTCTGACCTCTCTGCTATGACAGGCCCATCTTGGGTAATCCTACATGGTATAGTTCACAGCTTCATAGAAGTACACAAGCCCCTTCACCACGACAAGGCAACGATCCAGAAGTTATACATCTAGCATAATTGGCATAATACTGAGGAATATGCTTCTTAATACCAAGACAGACATCATGGAAGCAAAGATATATATATAATCTTGCAGGCTGCAGAAATAGATCTTCTCTTGTCCCCACTGAAGGTTTAATGAAGTTCAATTATTGACAGAGATTTGTGTAATTTTCCTAAGAGGCACTCACACTTTCCTATTCAGTAGTCACCAACGTATTTGTATAGCTCACAAAATAATCATTTATTTATTTATTTTTTATTCTTTGATTAAAAAAAGCAAATATAGCCCTTCAATAAAGATTAAACAATTATGAACCATTATGGTCTATTGATTGATGGATTTAGATTTGTTAAGGTCTTGAAAGGTGAATTTGCAATGCTTTATAAATGGACCACGGCATCTTTCCAACATATGTGAAGTCCATTGCATGGTGTATGATGTATTCACTCTGTGTTTAACAAAAGATGCCTTTCACCTTTTTTACAAGGAAGTTGTTTTTATGATTAACTTTTTCTTGGATAGATCGCCATGCTTTGTGTACACAGCCCAGGACTGGGGCACTCTGGGTCACAATGTCGTCAGCTCTTTAATCATCTACTCATGTTTATAACACTGGGGAAACAAATTGTACACAAAAACACTTACCACCCAACTATTAATGCATTTACAAAGTACATTTCCAGCCATCTGTTTGTGTGATCATTAACCTCTGCTGCTAGAGAGGACTAATGCAAATTAATAGATCAATGAAGCAATGGGCTGTGGATGTGCATTACTTTCCATATAACACCACTGGGCAGCTGTAGTTTGATGGTCTGAAACTGCCTCCTATAACTAGTCTATAAAATAATTAATATGTTCTAAACCCGTTTCTTGTTAGATATGTTAATAAAGCTTTCCATTAGTTATAAAGCAGCAGCATCTGCATCAGGTACTGGATATAAAAAGAACATGACAAAAAGTATAGCTCTGCATGTGTCAAGAGTTTATAATCTAGGATTTAATATAACCTGGAAGTTTAACTTATTTGCCTCACTAGAAGTGTTCTTTACGGTGTGAAAGAGCACAAAAAAGTGAACTATTGCTTTGTTTTTTTTTTGTTTTTTTAACAGCAGCTAAAAAGAACAGCTAAAAATTTGCAGTCTTGGGTCTGTTTACAGACACACTGCTGACTGTTCTATGATTAACAACATCTGTGGACAAAACTCTGTGAACAGAAAGATTAATGGTTTAATGGCTTTCAGTAATGAAATTGGCCATCGGCTTACCCACCAATAACTTATTTAGGAGTTTCTTGCAGACCTCTCCCTGCACAGATGAATTTGGGAAGGGTTAACCCTCTTTCTATGTCTGCTCTATGCACACAGCTCTTGCTGTCACTCTGCCGGTGGGACTTGCCTAATTCTCATGTAAACAGAACTACATTTATGATTTCTTTTTTTCCTGTGAAAAAGGCACCCATTTCAAAAATTCAACATGTTTTCAGGAGTACATTTCAGTGGTGTTCTCCAAGTTGTGCAGAATTAACTGCCCCTTTAATAATAATCAGCCAGTTTAATTGACAATATTGATATTCCTTCTAGAAAAGTCTTACTCTGTGTTGGCTGTGATAGCTGTATGTGCTGATAAAATTGTCCTCTATTATTTAATATAGAATAGGGAGGGGCCCCCAAAGCTGAATAGATTATATATTTTCAAATATTGTGGCTGGCTATTGTAACAGACACAATATTTTGTGTTTTTTTGTTGTGTTTTTTTTGGTACCATCTTTACACTGTATGATGACCATAGAGAAAGGTGATGGTTGTCCTGCCACGTAGTGGAAGGGTACATTAATTGGGGATCAACCTGTTTTTGCTTCTCCCTATATGTTTTAAACGAGTCTCTTAAGTATGTACGTAAAATAGCATTAATGTCACTAACTCTTCACTGCCATTATTTCATATCCAAATTGATCCATTCGCATTACATGTCATTTTGTGCCCTGGCTGCATTTGCTTATATCAAAGACAAAGTGTTCTTTTGGCTGTCAAGGTGAAGGACATCATTTCAGATGGACGTCCAAATACTATAAACATTATTGCACCTAGCTGAGCGCCTTCAATCTTTGTTCAGAAGGTCCAACCCTGCCATTAGAAGAGGGGCTAACAAATGTATCTGAAATTTAGGAGCCAGCCAGGTAAGAGATTTTATGTAAAATAACTACACTAACATTAGGAGCATTTCTCCATCACACCGCTTATTCCGTAAATTGTTAATTCTGGCAAAAATGTCTTTCAGACATGCCTTAACAATGTAAAAAATGTGTTTATATAGCACCCTCTGTTTAAAATAATGATAATAACAAACAAACATTGTATGAAAGAGGCTGCTTTCTTCAAACTCAGTCACACACTGCCATTTACCTTGCCAAAAATAATCTAGTATTCAAGACCCTGGAAATACTTTACTTGTTTTCAACCTAATATGATACATATCATTTCTTTGGCTTGTACAGTGCTTTGCCAAAGTATTCACCCCTCTTGGCATTTTTCGTATTTTTTGTTGCCTCACACCCTGGAATTAACATGGATTGTTTGAGGGTTTGCGTCATTTAATTTACAGAACATGCTCACAACTTTGAAGATGTTTTTTATTTTATTGTGAAGCAAACTTTTGCTGTTGTGCCATGTTCTTTCCATTTGGTTAGGATAGATTTGATGGTGCTCCTGGGGATCATCAAACATTTGGATATTTTTGTATAACCTAACCCTGACTTGTACTTCTCAACAACATTGTCCCTTACTTGTTTGGAGAGTTCCTTGGTCTTCATGGCAGTGTTTGGTTAGTGGTGCCTCTTGCTTAGGTGTTTCAGCCTCTGGGGTCTTTCAAAAAAGGTGTGTATATGATAAATGATAATGACAGATCATGTGACACAGGTAATTGGTTGCACCAGAGCATTTTATGGGCTTCATAACAAGGAGGGTGAATACATATGCACATGCCAATTTTCTGTTTTGTATTTCTAAAAAATAGTTGTATGTATATATTTTTATCATTTCTTTTCACCAACTTAGATAATTGTGTTCTGATCCATCTCATAAAATTCCGATTAACAAAACATTGAACTTACTTAGGCTGTAATGTAACAAGATGGGTAAAAAAAAAAAAAAAAGGTAAGGGGGTGAATACTTTACTTTTGCAAGGCACTGTATGTCCAAACATTATCAAACTTTTATCACTTTTTTTTATTTCCTTTTTAACAAGCTCTCTTTTTAAACCCTATGGTCCTTCATTGCTATGGAACTCTTGACAGATTGCCAGTGGGAATTCAAGGCCCATCTCTGAACAACAATATCTGCAAGCCTCGCGCAGTACTTGGGCTGCAATTAGCGCCAAAGCAGCGCAGTCACACATGCAAGCCTCGCGAAGCAGCTGCTCCTTGCTTAGGCTGCAATGAGTGCCAAAGGCGCCTATTGCCGCCATCAGTACTTGGGCGAGAAGCACTGTTCAATCGCATAACACTAAACACACCAAAACAAAAACAAAAAATGTACTAAAAATTATAATGCACTCCCACACAGCACAGGGGGAGACACCGAAAGCCTGGGAGTGAGGTTTCAAGCGAATTACACCCATATTAGGCGATTTTGGAGTGACGAAAAAACGCCAAAGTGAGGAAAAAAATGGAGGCCACAAAAATTCAGAAATTGCATGAAGAACGTAACACTTACACGCACGCCAGGCTCGCTGGACTTTGAAAATAAAAGCAATGGCAGCCAACACACGCCACCCAAACATTCACCACACACAGGAGAGAAAGACACAAGGGGGAGATACTGCAAAGAGACACAGGGGCCGTTATGAGAGGGGAAATGGGGGAGGGGGGAAAGGTGCTCAAAGTGCCCATAGCCTCACATTGTGTGGCAAACAGCATTGCCAGCCTTACAATTTAACTCCCGTCATTTTTGACGGGAAAATTACTATTATGTATGTATATGTGTATATGTAAACTATTTTGAATTATTGTAAGACATCACAACTAATAAGACTAAAAAGAGATATTATTATTAGCCATTATTGGTAATGCACCAAAATATTCTGTAGTGCTAAATAGGGTAGATACAATCAAAAGAAACTTAACAAATTACAAAAGAATGAAGGGCCCTGTTATTGAGTTTAAAGCCAAGCATACAAAGTGCTTTCTCTAAAGCACCCAACAAGAATGAAAACTAGCAAACTTAGTTTAAAAGATACATTTCTTTCTATGCACTTACGTTTTTTTTGTTGTTGTTTTTTTTTTAGGTATTTAAATCCACTTTTACATTTACATACAAAGACTGATTAGATTGGAAAATGTTTTGGATACTTTATCAATATTATTCCAATACTGTTTTTATTGTCTGTTTTTATATATATATATATATATATATATATATATATATATATATATATATATATATATATATATATATATATATAGCTATGTAGAAATTACTTTGGGAGAATTCAATAATGCAGCTTAATGTAATAAACCAAATTATCTAATCTTGTATAGTTTATAGCAGCTTTTGTAAAGTAGACCTTGATTATTTTTTTTATTTTTTTTAAAACAAATGTGTGATGAAGAAACTTTAGTATCTTTAAACCCTAAATTTATTTTTATTCTATGTTCGCCAAGCTCTGACTTTGTATTTATTAGGGTGTGCTCTTGTGTTCCCTAAACCCTTATAAGGCACCTATCATTCCCTAACCTACTTTGACACCGAATATGAAACTCTCATCTTCCCAAACCACAAATCCACCATCCCTCTTGGTTTTCAAAATCAAATATAATACAATCCATAATACGACTCTCTTCAAGGTTCCTGTAGCAAAGCTTCTCCTTGCACTAGATAATGAGTAAATAATTAATGAGTTGGTCTGTGTTGATATGCATGTCTTGTTATTTTGTATCCATGGACAGCTCATTACCACTCATTTCTTCTAAATCTAAAGTTTTGATTACGTAAAGGTGAAGTTGGCACAGAATAATGCAAGAATACACAATATGTGGTTATTGGTTGTCCCAGTATCCATGCAGTGTATGACATTTTACATGTGTGGCTGCCTTTTTGTCACCTATATTACATTATTAAGTCCTGACAAGTTATCATAGAGAAAATGCCATTTGTAGTTGTTAGTGAAAAGCTGGTTTATTTATACAACACCAAGCTTGAATAAGGCCCCCCCCCCCCCCCCCCAACATCCTCTTGCATTTTTCCCAAAAGCCAAGGACAAATTGTACAACAAAATGAATGGGCCTTAATTTCTGCATTAATGATTTAGCGCTCTGCCTTTCCAACATGAGAATCCAATTTACATAACTCATTTGTGTTTCCTGTTGGTGTTTGCTTAGGTGCTTTCGGCAAAGTGTGTTTTAAGCATTTTTACTCTAAAATTCAGTAGTAAAGCAAGAAAGGAATTAAGAGAAACTATTCAATATGACAGTGCAAGATGAGGGGTGTCAAGCCTAAGGGAAAAAATCTGCTGAGTGCGGCCAACAGAATCCGTAGCTGAGTTTTTGTTCTGCTCCTAATCTATAATAAATGACTCGGAGAAACCTTTTTAATATTTGCAATGAAGCAAAGTTAGTTTGGAGTTGGATGAGAGGGAGGTGGGAAAAGGAGGCTGTGAGAGAAATATAGTGAAACAAGCAAGAATACAAATTGAAAAGGGATTTGGATAGACTAGTAAGGATACTATTGAGCTGACACATGGGTATGGAAATTTTAAAGTCTGAGCAGTACAAACTGCTAGACTATTTGGTTTGAAAAGAACAGCAAAAAAGAGCAAAAGTACACAAGCTGGTGCAGATGAAATGTGTGCGCTCTGCTTCCCCTGCCACCTTCCACATCTTCTGGTTGGTGATCTGTTGTGTGAAATACTAGGGAGGTAGGACATGTATGCATTTACCCATATATGTATCATGTATTTTACATGTTCTCAAACATTTTGCATATATACATTGGGTGTTTGGTATATTACTTGATCAGGAAAACCTTTCATTTTCTGTAATGCATTAAAACAATGTACACAAAATCCAGGGAGTAACTAGGCTTTATTACTCCTTGGTTGTATTGTATTCATTCTTGTCCGTTCCATATAACTTTACGCTGAAAAGAATATGACCAGAGCACAAACCTTTAATTAGTAATTATTGGCAAGAATTGCCCTTATTAAAGAGATGTCATGCTCTGCTTGGTTAATGGCCAAGACAAACCTCCATGACCGTGCCCCTTTCTGATGTACTATATGAGATTTCTAAAGTATTTTTCACCCCCATACATTCTGGATCACTTTTTTGTACCTTGACTCTGACTAAATAAGTTTGTCTTACTAGCTTAAGATCCACAAAATTATACACTCAAGAAGAAGATAGAAAGCAAAATGTCTTTTTTTTTTTTTCATCAAGTTGAATATTTGGACTAGGTATCTGAATTAGTTTTGTCAGATACAATATGACTTAGCGGTTAGAACATATGTTGTTTTAATATTTGAATGTTTTAGTATTGGCAAGAGTAAATAAAACTAAATTTACTTTCCATGAACAGAATAAATGCTCAAACAGTATAGGAATTTGACTCAAATGGTGCTGTTGGACTGATACTTGCTTAACCAGTCACATGATATTGAATTTTATGACATGGTCAGTTGGTGTGGAATTGCAGGAAGTTATCAAGGAGGAGACATATGGTAGAAGTAGAGATTCAAGGCTATATCCGATGCGTCCATCACAGGACTTGACAAATCTTGGGTCTCAGAGAGTCATTGTTTCTAAAATTGTACTTCTGGCTAAGTTTTTGACATTATAATTATTTATATACACCTGTGCAAATCTCCTAAAATTATTTAGTTAAACAACCTAGATGGCTTTCATACAATTATGTCAGTGCCTGCTTGCAACTGCTTCTTGGGCAAATTAGCCAATAGCGCAACGTCCTCTACAACGAACGTAGATTAGTATATTAGTGGACAACTTTGTAGTTCAAATTTACAAGGTTTGTGAGGATCCTAGTCCTCTTATGTTTTCTTATTATTGTGTACTGATTCTCTCCATTTCTTATTTTTTAATATAGTTTAAAATTGTATGCCCAAGACAGATATGTATTAAATTCACTAATGCTTGATGGGGTGTAGAGGGAAATCTGGATACATGTTAAAGTGTGAGCTATGAGAGGGAGAAATGTATTTCAGTATTATATATCTTACATTTTAACCATATGCTTTAGCTAAATGTGTAGGATCAATGTTATAGTAGTTATCCCAAATTCAGTTTAACATACTTTTAGAAAGACGTCCCCATTTACATTGTAAGTAAATCGTTACTTGAGCCACTTGCAACTAATTCATAATACAGTAGTCTCTTAGTTAACCAAAACTCTCAAGCAACCAGAAAACAATGAGTTCTGTAAATAAATGTAAATTTACAGGGCTCAACAAAGGCCACAAAATGCTTCCAGGCACCTGGATTTCTTCCACTGTACATCTCTGCAATTCAGTGTTACCTGGAAGCAGACAGACATGAGTGACTGAGCCAGTGCAGTGTTGGCGTTACATTCCCCAAGTTCAGCACCGCACCCTCCAGCCAAACGTACCTGTGTGTTAGTGAGGTGTGAAAGCTGCTGCTGATAGAACAGCCCTCACTGACAAATATACTTATCAGAGCATCCTATGTGCAGCTAATCTAGGCCTCTCTTAATAGTAACTGTCAAGCAACCAGAAACTACATTTATCCAACATCTACCAATCCCCATGGGTGCCATGTAACTGAGAGTCTACAGTACATTATGTTTATGTGAAATAATTAAACCAGCATTATTTTATCTGTATGTATGTGATCAATGTTAAAATATATTAAATATTTTTAATAAGTATGTATATTATTGTTGCTGCCTCCTTCTTCTTTATCTAGGTTACCAATTGTAATGTTTCTCCATATGTTTTGAGTTAACATAGTTGTGGGTGAATCTAGCAGCTTCATGTCCCACTGTGAGAAGATACTATAAATCTGCATAATTAAGCAACTTTTTTTATTTTATTTATTTAAATGAACAGTTAATATTTCCTAATTTTATTATTCATTGTTTTACACCAGTCTAATATTGAGGAGAAGTGGGCCTTTAATTTGAGAGATTGGTTTGGTTTGGCAAAGACTTAAAGTAAATGTATCATCTCTGTGCCTTGAAGTCTGTCCCACAGCAAACGTAAGTTTAATTGTATTTTAGGTAGCACTATAAAAAGCAGAATTAACTGAAAGAGATTAAAAACATGCAACATAAGGTGTGTTAATGACATTCTGTGGTAAGTGTGTCGGGCAATAATTTTCTAGAGAAACGGATTAACAATTTGTAATTGCAAAGACAATATGCTCTTGGGCGATAAGTAGTAATCTTTTAGCGAAATGACTTTTACTGAATTATTGCACTTTAGCCATGTTCAGAAAGAGAGTGGTTTACCTCAATTGATCATCTGCATATTTAAGTGCTTCTAGGGCAACAACATAACTGTAATAGTGGGTACCGAGAATCCTCCCTGTCCCATGTAAATAAAATATTCAAGTGCTACAATTAATTATTCTCCACACACTATCTTTTTTATGAGAAGCACTTCTGGAGAATGTTTTATGCTTCCTGTACCTGATTGACTAATAGGGTGCATTACTTGAATGTCAATACGTGTAATGAGTTTTCACTCCTCAGTAAAGCCTCACGATTCCAGGGTTTCTCATTTACAATTGGAAGAGATAATTGATAGCTCCTTTCCTCATACTAATGTGTCTGCATAATGCTAACAAGGCTTCAGGACTGCACCATGAAACCTCTTCACACACTGCACATATGAAGATGGATTCAATTTGGTCATATATTAAAACGCAACTTTCATAAAGTAGATATTTTTATTTAAAGATTAGTCTTTGGTCAAAAAATAAATAAATAAATAAAAAATAATAAATATATATATATATATATATATATATATATATATATATATATATATATATATATATATATATATATATATATATATATATATATATATATATATATATATATATATATATATACACACACACACACACTATATACTACTATACTATGTCTACTATGCATGTATGTAGTATTTCCACCACAGTATCTCTTCAGCAATGGGAAGATTACAGCACTAATCATCAGTATAACTTTTTTTTTTTATAATAATATAATTTATTTGTAATGCACCAACATATTCCATAGCACTCTACATAGGTTAAGTTCCAGGCAGAGACAAAAACAATATAAACGGTAGCATGTCTTCTGAGCGCACGCAACGCGCACGCCGGCAAATGTGCACATCAACAGCAGCACGCCTGAAAACAGGGCACCCAACCATATCGCGGGACTTGGGGAATACTAGAGACAACTATAAATTACAGGAGGGACACTATGGTATGCTGCAGGTAAGCTATATCATGACATCCACTTGAAAATCTCTTTGTGTGCTGTACCTAGGGAGATCAGATGCACCCCACAGGCCGGACCCAAGTGCTAAATACTGAGGAGCTTCATGCTGCCACCCTTATTCTATTCCCTTTTCAGGCGTGATGCTGTTGATGTGCGCATTTGTCGGTGCGCACATGACGGATCGTGTGTCGCATACGCTCATAAGACTGTGTGCAAATATAAACACATTGTTTGTGATGTTTTAGTATGTTGACATAGCTGGCGCTTTGCATCACTGGCATTATCCCTGTGGGTTGTTACATTTTTATCGTAATGTGAAATTGCCTTCTAGGTAAAAGCAACGTTATCGTAGATATTTGTTTTATATACAGCATAAACGTCTTTATTTAAAATTCCCAGAGGCTCAGGAGCATTGGGTGATGAGCTAAATTCGCAGCTCTGTTGGTCTTCCCACTCTTAAGACTTGAAAGAAGTGATGTGAGACTTATCCCTAGACATTCTTGGTATGTATTATTTGTAGGTATTACCAATTTAGATTCTTGTTTTCTTTGCACAAACACTTTTCCTCCCATCTACATAGCACATAAAGTGCAGTGTTGGTCTCCTTATAATTTCCCAGGAGGTATATCTAAGCATTGTCAAGACATGCTTACCCGTTTACTTTAGATTCCATTTCACAAATTTCTCCATGGGGTTTTCCCTTTGTGACTCAAAAGCTGGAGATGTTTAATTGTGATTCTGTCCATGCTCAAAGGGAGACAATTTCTCGCTCGTTGTCCTATGGTTATGGCAAGTTTGTGAATATTTTAGAGAAATATTTTAAGATACTATGCAAAGTGTTTGAAGATGTCTTTAGAAAACAACCTAAATTATCATTTACATTTAAGGAGTTAAATCCCTTTTTTGATTGGAAAATAATACATTCCTACACACATACATACCTCTGTGACATTGGATATTTAATTATTTTCATGGCTAATCTTACAGTGGTTTAGAACATAAAAGTTTGGACTAAATGATATGCAAATATTTGCTTATTCATATTGGTTGTTATGTTTCTCATGGCTTTTGTCAGCACTTGGAGTCTACACGCAGACGGGTTATTTAATCTTGAAAAGTACATAGTAATAAAAAGTAGTTATCACCTTTTTAACATGTGTATGTAATTTATGGGGATGTGATCCTCCTATGTAGGTGATATTGCTTGTGCTCTTCCCTTGAGCGATGAGGATCATTTGACATTTTGAACTCAGAACATAGTGGTTAGTATTCAGTGGAGTAATAGCAAGACTGGACTACTGGTACCAGTTACCTTCAGATATTGCACACCTACCTTTTGCACAGTTCAGAAGTCTGTTAGATCAAAGTGGTAAGAAAATAACTGGGTCAATCTGAGAATAGGCAAAGTGTAAATACCCACCTAAGGGGCAGTCCAAGATTTAGCTCACTTGTGCCATTACAGCAGAAATGTCCATCTGTTTTGGAATATATGAATAACCCTGACACCTACTGATATTTAATAAGTTCTAACAAGCACCAAAAAAAACGGAAGAGCTAATGAATCATATATACTACCCCATACACTGCTCAGGAATGTTAAGTGAGTTGAATTTGCTTGAGTTGAGGCAGGAGGATAGTCTAGTGCAGCTAGGCAAGGAGTTCCAAAGAATAGAGGCAGCTTAAGAAAAGTCCTGAAGGGAGGAGGTGATAAGAGGACGACGTAAACAAATGTAGCAATCCTTAGATACGCATTAAATGACTAAACGTGGTTGGTTCTCTGTTGTCAGTGTGTAAGGGGTTTTCATGTTAAATCTGTATTGTAGTTCACCATTAATTAACATTACAATACATATGCCAACATCTGCAATGCCAGAAGATGCAATTTAAAATCCAGTTTACCTCATTACTGATAGCTGTTGTACCAATCTCCACCTCTCTCACTGTCCTGAACATTGCTGAAGACAAACAATTCATCTTTGTGTACTGATTGAATATGTTATATACTGATGATTTGTATATATTTGATTACAAATTTACAGCATATTGGTACTCGATTGAAGATTAAATTATGACTAACCGGATCTCCCACAGTAAAGGAATTTAAAGTAACAAGCTATGGTATGAATAGAAGTTGCTGACCTCCCTGGATTTGATGTTTTCAGATATTTAGTCAGTTTTAATTTATTTCAGTAATGTGATTCTGGGATTATAATGTTAAAATGGCATTGTTCCTGTGTCCGGATGTCCATATATCTTTTTATATTTAGAGGACAGTTTGAAATTTGTATCTCTTAACGCTCATTAATGGTAAACTAAAAATGAGATTTAACATGAAAAGCAAGACACTGACCTTTTTAAGTGTGCTTACTTTTGGAAGGATTGCTTTTTTGTTGACCTCTTCTTGTGCTTTGTCTGGCCCTTGACCATTTTATTCATTAGCAAGTAGTATGATTCACACCTCCATCATCTTGTGCTTTCTTATGATTTATACTATGAAAGCATAAGAGCCCGTGCTATGACTCCGCTTTATAATGAGCAGGCAGAAATCTAAAGTTTGTGGATAGAGTAATGATGACTGAGGGTATATACAGTATATGTATGTTATGATGTAACTATTCAGCAGAGGAGGATGTTTAGGGAATTCAGTGTTATTGCTTGCAGAAAAAGTTAATTATGATTCAGTGAATCTTATATCGACGTCATTTTAATTATCCCTCATCCTCCTGATCCTGTCACAAACTATTTTATCCTGTCTAAGCCACGGCTTCATGCTACTCTTGTGGTATAATACTAGGCTGAGAATTTAGCACTCTGAGCCAAGAAAATTGTACTAGCTAATGGCTATATTTTGTCTTTGAATCTGCAATGCGAGTGATAAGAACCTGGTTAAATAGAAGGAAGTAATTGGATTTTTATGAATCCACTTTATTATAGTTAGGATCATAATCGGAGCCACGCTGGTGTCACAGAAAATGGAATTTTGCATAATGCTTTTTATTCGCAATTTGTCAGATGTAAATTTGAGCTACTTGTAGCTTTAATGTTGAACTGAACTAGATCAGACATGTGGATGTGAATAAGCAACTTGCTGTTTTTCATTAAGTTATTCTTAACATATGTCTTGGGTCTAGATCCTCATGTCAATAGTGAACTGTTTTTTTTTCTTGCCTGCATTGAGTGACAATGGGTACTGATCACATTGTGTGAATGGCCTGCAGATACATCTAAATGAATCACTGTTGGCTGGAGATTCACAATATATAGTTCCACAAGCATGGTTCATCCCAATTGCTGATAGTGCAGACTCATTATTTACACTCAGGGAGGCACTGAAAAAGTCTCTGATTTTATTGATATAAGCTTATGGGATTTTTTTATTTTTACTATAAATACGTTAATTATGTCCGGTTTTAAAATTCAGATAATTCACAATAGTCACTAAAGTACAGAATAGAATCCATGTGTGGCCAAGATTATAATCAATGCTTCCCATGTATGTGTCCCCTTTTGTCAGTGTTTGCTGGATGAGTTAAAGGGACACCATCACCCCAGTGACAAGTCTGTTATTATTATCCTTTATTTATAACGCCCCAACATATTCCGCAGCCCAATACAGGGGTTAGGTACAAGTATAAACAATTATCCACAATGAGCGAAGAGGGCGGGTGGGAGTGTAGTTTGGGATGAGAGCAGAGATGTAGGAGGGTGCACTATTGTGGATGGCTTTATATGTTAGGGTTATGATTTTGAATTGTATTCTGGCGGCTATGGGAAGCCAGTGGAGTGCCTGACAGAGAGGTGCTGCAGACACTGATCGTTTAGTATAGTAGATAAGTCTAGCGGATGCATTTAATATGGATTGGAGTGGAGACAGACGGGTGATAGGAAGGCCAGCAAGGAGAGGTGAGATATGATGAGAGTGTGAATAAGAATTCTAGTTGTGTCTTGGGTAAGGTAGTATTCTCTTAAAGGGCATGAAGAACAGTCTATACACCATACTAGCCATTTTTCCTACAGTAAATTTATTTCTGAGAGATTCAGAATTCATTGTGCAGATTATTTATGCGAATGTCTAACTCAATATGTTAATTTGTGTCTCAGAGTGCTTGATAAGTGTGGGAAAGGGGATCTAACTGCATGATAACCTTTGGGGCATTATTTTACCTCTGCAGAGACAAATAGGCTGTAATCCTGATTTACCATAGAAACAATTTACTTTGTACTGGCCACTTGATTACAAAGTATAGATAGTTTTTCTTGCTGTTTTGGAAGTGATAGAGTCCCTTTAAACATGTATTACAATGCAAATGTAATATATTGGGCCTTTGCTTTCACACAGGTGCTCTGTAATGATCCCATCAGTAGCGTGTTTGTCTAGATACTGAGGCCCAGGCTTTAGACCGCACGCTGCCTGATGATGCTGGTGCAGTAAAATATTGTACGGAAATGTATGCAGTGACTCAGTCTGTAAGTGTACCTGATTGTTGTTGTTCAATCCTTCAGTCAAGTCCGACTATCTGTGACCATATGGACGCAGCACACTAGCACATTTTATTTGTGTTTTTCTGGTGATGCTTATCCATAAGGTTTTCTTGGCAAAGATACAGTGAACTGCGATTTGTCTGACCTCTCTGCTATGAACTGCCAATCTTGGGTGACCCTACATGGTATTGCTCACAGCTTCATTGAGGTACACAAGCCCCTTTACCACTTCGGGAGCGCTACCATGTTATGGTGGTGTACCTGGTATTTTCTGGCGCACTGTAAAAATACATAAAACACATTACTTTACATATAAGTGTGTGATAATCTTGTCATTGAGTTATTGCGAGAGAAAAGGAGCAATACTGGCGAGTGAGGAATACACAAAGCTGAATGGGCCCAGGGCAGCATAAGACCTAAATACTCTAGTTACATCTTTAGTTTTGTGGATATAATGTATTTGTCTGAAATTGTATGGCTGCAAAAATAGGATGTGAGCCAGTACACAATATATAAGCAAGTGAAATCTGTAATGAATAAGCTTGTTAAATAGCACTGATTAAGCTCAAGCTAGAATTGCTGGATAAAGTTTTAACTTTTTACAAAATTCTAGGTTTACAAATGATCTACAAATAAATATGGTTAAAGCCATTAGGGAATTTTGTCCCTTGCACAGAACTGTGTCTTCAGTATTCTTTTAGTCCTGATAAACATCCCTAAATGCATCTATTAATGCTTATAACCTTTTACTAATGTTTTCACCCAGATATTGTAAATAGATGGCATTGAACCGCCTGCATCCCTCTATTGGAAGAGCAGATGCCTGAGAGAATGTTAATTAACTGAATGCATTTCTTGTATTGTGAAATAACCCAGAAACATTTTAGCATCTTCTTCTCTGTGAGTAGTATTTAAAGAACGAAAATTAGACATATGGAGGTAAATACAATGCCATTATGTCAGAATATGAACCTTTTAGTCTCCAATACAAGGGCAGTAATTATGTGCATGTATTTTTCATTATGAAAGCAACTTTAAAATGTATGTATGAACTCAGCCGGGGGATTATTTCTTTCTATTGCATACTGAAATGTATTTATACAAAGTGTTTTGTACTTCAGTCCCCTGGCTGAGCTGCCAGATTTTTTTTCTCTGCTGAATACAAGGTGTGTTTGAGACCATGAGGTTATCCTCAGGCAGCCAAATATTGGGCTCTTTATGAATTATGTCTTTGTATATCTCCTCCTCCTTCTTCAAACTAACTTCTGGCACTTGCAAATCTCTGTGGTTCTGTGGGAAGGAGTGTTCACAGGGCTATTTATACAAATGGCTTACTTGTCCTGTGAATGAAAATACCTGCTATGTTTTTTAGGCCCCAGGTATCTATATTGGTTAAGTAATTTAGTTTAAAGACTTGTATGTTGTGCACTGTTGCTCTGTATTGCTGGCTCCACCACCATTCATTATTTCAGTTTTTTTCGCCCTGCCCTAATTTGTATTTTACTTTCTCACACGCGTTTCTCTGCTCTCTTCCCTTGCATTCGCTTGCCTCTCTTGCAGCCTTATCCACCAAGGACCCCTGTTTTCTAGCTCTGTTGCTGTTTTTGAGTATATACTGACTATTTCTCCATGGAATTGCTGCTAGAAATCACTTGTTGAATCAACAGGTGACCCTTGTTTATTAACTTGGCTCCTTCAAGATCATAACATTCCTTTAATAAATGTGCTTACCTCCTTCACATATGGAATGCTTGATAAGGAAGCTGATTTGAATTCTGTTTCTTTTTCTGTGCTCTCACACCTTTTTATGCCAGTCTCCATACACCAGTAAGCAGATTCTCTATAAGCTGTGTGTTTGCATATTGTAGTGCTGTTTTACATGCATCAAGCATACATTTTGTCTTTTATCCCTAGCATAGCTCTTGTGGTCTCAAAAGGAATCCTTGCTAAGTATTTTAAACTTTCTGACCATGAAACGGAGAGTAAAACCGGAAACCTCTAAAGTAAACCCTGAAATAACAGCTAATTTTGTTTGATTTTAAATAAAGAGCTAGTCCCCCAAAGAACGTACATTAATTATCTTTCTTATTTTACGCAGATTAAGACAATATTTTCATTGTTTTATGATGCTTGCTGTATCCTAAAGATACTTGAACTAGGTAGTGTGAGGGATCTAATTGGGGATGAGAATTGGGGTGCAAGAAATGCAACCAGTCTGCCTATATCTGTCTGTCTATGTGTTCTTTGTAAGCCACTGTGTATACTTTCTATGATGTTTATTTAGTTCACTGGATCAAAATACTGTGGATTTGTTTGTGTTGCTTGGTATTCATTTTCTTAATATTAATATCATTTTACTTGTTAAAAAAAATATAATGTATAAAGCATGCTCTTTGAAATACACAATATAACGTTTTTGAACTAATGGCCCATTAATACATGATAACAAAATGGCAGACATCCTATAGAGGTATATCTAGGTTTTCCTGTTTTTACCTTTTTCTAATCCAACACAGATTTATTTCATTTAAAAAAATGAAATGTGTTTTCCACACCCCCAGAGATGCTTACATACGCACCTGGTACCTCCCAATAGAAACACTGCATTTGGGTACAGTTTTTAATTCTTTACTAACCTTCAAGCCAACAGCAACACAATGCAATAATTCACAGTGCAATGTCTGAGCTGCTCTTTGGTTCCTTGTGCAGGGGAAAAACAAGATTACACATTCCATGATGCTTTGTTGCACAAACTGCTATCACAGATTGAAACCGTGTGATAGCTGCCTGTGATTGGCCAAAACGAATTATGAATTTCAGTAGGGATTTTATGGTGTGTTAACCCTCAAGACAACTGTTAGTGGTAAACCTGACTTAAATTTTGCTAAAGCTCTCGGGTTTGCTGTTTTATTTTGGTAGTTTTTCGTGCAAAAAAATGTTTTCTTAAACTACTGATTCTCAGATGCATTCATATTTCAGGAAACTTGAATATGCCTTTAAAACAGATCATGTACCCCTATGTTCTAAGCATTGCAACTTTGTAATGACCCATTAGTGTGTGCAAACATAGAATTGCTCACTGAATATACAATGGCAACTTTTTTTTCTTAATTCTCTTGTGCATGGCAAGAGTGATATGTAAGTTAAACATATCTCTGCCCTTTTCCTTTGCACAATAATAATACTGATGTGTAATTATCACATAAAATTGTTGCTTAGACCCTAAATGACTGAGCCTGTGCCTGGATCATCCTTTCACTGAGCAGTTTTACACACAATTGCTTTGGTTAGCGAGCAGCTGTTACATAGGCTGTGCTGGTGCGGCAGAGAGAATATTGAAGTTTGCCTCTAGCCATCATTGCTCTAGGCCATTATCTCCCAAAGAGGAGCGTGTTATTGATATCATAAAATATCTTGGGCCTATTTCAGAACTCTGTGGGCTGTCAAAGCCAGCATGTTTTGTGTTTAATAGCATTGGACTTGACACCAGCAATTACTGCTGGAATTTTATTTTCTGTTCAGACTCCGCAATACATTTTTGTTTTTCCCAATTTTTTTTTTGCATGGCTTTTAGAAGCAACATAAAAAATGTACTTTGCATTGACTTGCTTGGGGAGATGTGTTTACATAGATATTTTTTTTTTCTTTGATGTATTGTGTAAATTATTAGCTATAGTTTTGGGGAACTGATATTTCTTTATCTGCTGTTGACATATATATATATCAGTCACGACATCATTTGATGCTGAATTGTTGCTTTTTGTTTTATTTTAGTACTAACATAGCCCTATATTCTTCAAATTGTAAGTGCACATTTTTACATGAAATACTATAATTACTAACACCCCAAGTGTCACTGTAGTCCAAGATCCAGTTCAGTCCATATCCCTGATAGCGTT
The DNA here is from genome assembly GCA_027410445.1 of Discoglossus pictus. Lineage (NCBI taxonomy): Eukaryota > Metazoa > Chordata > Amphibia > Anura > Alytidae > Discoglossus > Discoglossus pictus. The sequence goes on from CM050165.1 coordinate 208,969,474, forward strand.
CGATATCACCCTCAAACTCTGTTTCAAAAGCTGTTGATAGCTTCAGAATCTGAGAATACTCATATCTCCAATAGCATACTGTAATGTATTCCTATATTCAGTTTGTAGCTGCATTTCACTTAAAGGGCAGCAATGGAGAAACCATATTGGCCTCTTTCTCTTCCCATCTCTCAGAGCATGTCACCGTGAGAAGAAGCTAGCTGTCACCAGCTTTCTTCTGGTCCAAATGGTCATTCGGTGCTGACTCCTACACTAAAAGTTGCACTTTTATGACCTGGCTGACCAGTTGACACCTGTTGGTTTTGCTTTTTTGCATTAGAAGATGCCACCCCACAGGGGCATAGGAGGAGCTAAAGAGACCAAGATAGAAGTCCCCTTGAGACAAGTAGACATACATTTCTAAAGACCTAAGCATCATTATTCTAGTTTCAACTTATATATTTTAAAGGGACATTCTTGTTTTACCACTACAATTTGTCTTTAAGGGCATATAGGCTTCCTGGTGTGTTTCATCTATATAGCAGTAATAGCGAGATGAACAGCATGCTTTGAAAACAACAAATTACTAGGTGCTGCTTAGAGCTATAGGCTATATATGTCCCCCGTTCAATAAAACTATAGTCATCTATACAGTTAATTGGTATTTTGTTTTCCGTAATACATGCATTATTTGATCAGCTTTGTTCTGGAATTAGTATTTATATTATATGAATTAATGTATGTAATGGACAGCAATTACTTTGTCATGGCACAAAACTCTAAACTAAAAACTGAAGTCTAGCAATCACAAAGTGATGCTTTTATTAGTGTTCTGGGTAACAATGAACAGATGCTTTGGCTGGGTGACAAATTGCCGTCTTCCAGGCTAAACATATGTTGATAAATGTGTGCTTGTTTTCTCTTTAAGTACTATTTAATAAATAGAGACTGGGACCGTGTAGGCACCCAGGAAACTCATTGTCACTAATGCTGCACAACCCTAAGCTAATTTTAAGAAACATCACTTCTATGTAATCACAATTACTTCTCACCGTGCACATCCAGATGGCGGGTCTGGGTTTTTGTAGGGGCAACCGTTACATATGACCTGGACATTTGAAGTTGTGAGAAACTTGTGAGTCTTTTAAAAGACAATCTAGTACAGGATTCTATATGAACTCTGTGATGAAATTGAGTGCAACGGGTAACACAAATCTGTTGGCCATGTTGAAAATGGTTTCAGCTGTTGTGTTACTCCAGCTCTAGTCTTCATGGCAGGATAATATAATAAAGGTGGAAAAACCATCATGTTAGAAACTGTTATTCCAACTAAGGTGTATAACTTGATGCTATTAAAGGCTTTTACTTGCTGAGTTTACACGTGCGCATATGTCTCCCTGCAAGCACTTAGAGTCTTATGGTAACATGTAGGATGTTCAGTATCTCTTGCGGGGGCCATGAAATGAAACAATAGCACTTTAGATAAAATCTCCTGTAGCACCGAACAGTTTACTTGTAAGGGGTTTACTCATAATGGTTTGCTGTTGAAGGAATGTAATGGCCACCAAGCATCCCTACATGGAAAGTTCACTGGCTAGATTTCTTACAGGAACCATGTATTCAAGCTCTATCTTGATAGTGGAAATTGAGGTTCGAGCTTTGCTAAGATATGGTAAAGCATGAACTAAATAGTTTTACCATTCACCTCTTAGATAAGGTCATCGTCCCTTTTTTTCCTGTGTACAAATAAAATTTAAAGTGTTAAATCCTATTTCTCCGGGCACCAAAGAGGTAAAATAAATGTTGTAACAAGACAATGCTGGCACGAAACACAGTAATATTTTTATTCCATCGCTTCTCATGTAACTGTGTTATTATTTTATCTAGCACACCTATTCTAAAGAGAGAGCAAGAATGACAAAAAGTGCATTCAGGAGCTGTGACAAAGACATTTCTCTTCCCCATTTCGCCTAAAGACTCAGGTTATCTGGCACGGCTCCCTGTGACTGATTCATCAGCTACAAATACTTTTGTCTAGGAAAAGAAAAACAAGAATTGCAGTCAAGGAGGGTACTGTGTCCTGGGGCCACAGATGGCAGAATAGAATTGTCTATTGTTTGTTTAGTCTTGTAGATGATGCTTCTTCTTGGGGTACAGGAAAGAGCAAGTGTTTTGTGCAGGGAAGAAAAGCCAACCTGTAGTGAGCAGTCACTGTGCTTGGAGGTGACAATGGCTGTGTTTTGGAGTCAGACTTGTATATAAAACATGAACAGGCTATACATAGCTGCAATATAAGTAACAAAAACTGGTGTTACCATTAAAGGGCCACTGTAGCCTAAAACCCACAAAAACCTTGCAGTGATAAAGATGTGCAAATTGCCAAAAAACCTTCAGAAACATAAGCTATTTCCGGAGTAAAAATCTGCTACAAACTTAAGACTGTGTTTTGAGATTTTATCTATTCAATTTTATTTATTTTATTTATTTCTATATATTTTTTTGCATTTATATAAAAAAAAATTATATATAAAATTTATATATATATATATATATATATATATATATATATATATATATATATATATATATATATATATACACACACACACACAAAAAACACACACAGCCATTTACTGGCATTAAAAAAAAAAAGACAAGTGTTTACATTAGTGTTTATTGAACTGTGACCTATTCTCAGTACCAAGGCCCTCATTTAATTGCAATTTGGCCAATTTATTAGGGCTCTAAATAAGCACATAGCATATTTTTTTTAAAGACGTTTTTAGTTAGTGAAAAGGTTGCTTTTGGAAAGATGTTTACTAACTAAATAAGCACATAACATATTTTTTTAAAGAAGTTTTTAGAGCCCTATTCAATTGGCCAAATTGCAATTGAATGAAGGTCCAAGTACTTTGCTTACAATGCTGGTGGTGAAGCCATGCCTCTTTTGTAGACAAATTATGAAAGGGATGTGTGCATGATGATTTCCATGTAGCGAAAATAAATACTACAGAAATCGTATTGGAACAAAAATGTTTTATGCTTTTATAAAGAACCTCCAATGTTATGCATGTAAATAAATGAATACTGACGTCTTTGGTTTTAGATCGTGCCAAGGGCTGATAAATTGTGGCATTCCCAGGGCAGCTACCACCAACTATGCTCTATATTTAACCTTTGTTTTTTATAAATTAACTGTCAGTTCCCCTCTGAGAGCAAATATCGCACTTATTCTAATTTGTATCCCACAAACTTGTTTGTATTTGTGTTTGCCTGAAGCCTGCAGCTGAGCATCTCTGTGACAATGTGCTGCTTGTTACTGCTTCAGAAAGAGCTCAGCTGATGTACAGAGAGCCAAAAGATGCCAATATCTTCAGAATATTATTATGGGCACTTGCACTGAGCAGTCACAGTGCATGTTAGTCACTCTGGACCACAGTTTAGTTTTGGTGTAAACTTAAGTCCACGTCTGTGGTATCTATTATGGTAGTACTAGCAAATTGCCTGTGAAAAAATTATAACAATAAAATTGTAAGCCAGGCAATGCCGTTTGCCACACAATGTGATGCTTTTGCTTTTCTGAGCACCATCGGCATGCATCTAAAGCCCCGTGATGAGAGCATTTCCTCTCGCCTACTGTACGGGCCGCTCATTGCCGGGTTCGTTAACCTGCAAGTTTTGTGCTTGGGAATGTCATGTGTCTTCTCACCATCTCCTCCCTGTCCCTTCCCTGTGTCTTTCTCCTCTGCGTGTCTGCTGAATGTTTGTGTGGCGCGCAATGACTGCTGTTTGTTTTATTTTCAAAGTCCTGTGTGCCTGACGTTTTTGGCATTGGGTATCTTCTAAGTCCTGCATGCCTGGCTTTGCTCAGCCTTGTTTTCATCCAGTTTCAGAATTATTTATGTTTTTCGTCCACCTTTTTTTTTCTTTTCTTTTTTGCGTATCTGATTGTGGAGTGACTAAACACGTCAAATAAGACTCAAAAGCGGTTGCAACCTTACCTACGGCTCTCCCCCTGTGCTGTGTGTTTTTTTTAAATTTTTTTTAATATTATTTTTCTCATTTTTCGTGGTTTTTGATTTCCGTGGTTCGGCCGTAAAATTAATATTTTTCTGAGGTTGTATTTTCCCCCAAGCTTGCATGTGTGACGGCGCTTATTTCAGTGCTCATTGCAGCCCAAGTGCTGCGCCCTGCTTAAGTGCTCATTTAAGCCTAAGTTCCCCATGCTTCAATGCCTTAACTGCTTGCCTAGCTTCGCGAGGTGAGCAGGGCAATGAACGCCTTTGTCGCTCATTGCCTAAGTCCTGCGAGCTCGGAATGCTTCAATGCCTCAACTGCTTGCCTTGCTTTGCGAGGCTCGCAAGCGTGACGACAAATCGCAGTTTGACAATAATAATATGTGATATAACAATCACAGAAACATCCCAGGATGTGGTTTCCCATAATGTCTGTCGTCTCATACCCCCCCCCCCCCCCCCCCCACCACCACCACCACGGGAAGCTACTTGACTTTTGATGGATATGCTTTCCCCTCCCCTAAACACATGAACTGTACAACCAAAGTCTTGTTGCAGTATTTTTATTTCATGATATGCAGCAATTCTTCGTTGCTTAAATATTAAATTTAGATAACTGTTAAGAAAATTATTATTTCCAAAAACAGAAAAGGACAGGACACCAGACAAACTTAAACAAAACGCATACAATATTCTTATTACAGCGCACATTATCCTCTCAGATAAACATTGCCAATTTAGCACTGTGATGAAATTAGCTGTTTTACAGGCTTATATTTTAATAAAAACACAAATTAAGGAAAGGATAGGATTTTATTTTCCCCCAACAAATAAGCTTTTTTTTTTCTTCTTTTCCGAAAACACCTCTTAAAAGTAAGGGTTAAATAAATGGAGCAGTTTTGCTTGGTATATATAAAACTGTGAAGCTGAGATCTAATTGTGCTTGACAGGTCAAGAGTGCCTTCCTTACAATGATTGCTGAGTTTTCTCCAGGTGACACTGGGGACTGACAATAGTTTTTTCTCTCTTTAATAAATCCAATATTGGAGCAGCTAGACCTCAATGTGTCATGATTGACAGGCGTAAATCTGTGGTAGGAATGTGAGAGCCAAAAAATTATACACGTGAAAGGGTGTGAGGAAAAACACCCATCTATATTTATATTTATATTTAAACACACGTACAGTCTTTTTTAATTCTGGTTTCATGACGGGTGTACACCTATCGTACAAAAACAGCACATCTGTATGCTTTTGGATAAACATGCACATTGGCGTGTTTAAGAAGTAATAACATTTCCTAGTTATGAATACGGTATATTTTTTTCCATGTTATTGTTTGTGTCTCCCTCTACTTAAAAAATCACTCTGTTGTTTTAGCATTTCAATACTATGATATCTTGTTATATTTCACAAACACACCTTAACTGTGTGGGCAACATGGATGTTCTCTAGAGACTGGAGAGCATGTCCTCCTCCTCCAACAATGTGGAGTCCATTTTATCTCTACATAACTAGCACTGTCTTACACTCCAAAACAAATATCCTCATTATCTATAGCTCAGTTGTTCAATCAATATGGTCTCTCCCAGAAATATTTTACTATTTGTTATGCGTAAACTATTTTCACGAACTTGAATGCACATTTATGTGAAGCTTCAAGTAAAATAGGTTGCCTATTTTGATATATTTAACTTTGTACATATTGCTTTATTGAGCAGGAGCTCTAATATGGCAGGGGAGGTCTGAGGAGAAGCCATATACACTTTAGCCAATGTCGAGACATACTGTAGGGATTAATTTGTTTATTTAACAATGGTTTAGCAATAAAACCTGTGATTTAAAAAAAATAAAATAAATGTAAACTATGATTTTTATTCAAAATTCAGCAGAATTACTCTCCTCAGGTGTCCAGGGATGAAAGGGTCTTAAAACAGTATTTAAAGCCCCACAAATAAAAATACAGCTGATACCGAATTCATGTCACCTAAAAAGATTCAAAATAATTAGTCTTCCTTTTAAAATGTATTCATGTTTGGAAGAACAAAGGACTTTACTGATATTGTTCAGCTTGTTGGTGGAAGAAGCTGGCGATTGTTAATAGGCCTCGTTTGTCCAAACCACAATAAAATGTTTAAAAGTGTATTAATTTGCCTTGACCTTGTGCATCATCACAATTCAGTTGTGTCTATGCTTGAACTACTTTTCAAGAACATTAATTGATTTTGTTTGTATTTAACAGTTTATAAATGTTTTTTCTTTTTGTAGGTTCCTATATGATTGTGGAGTCCTCTAAACATGACCCTGGAGAGAAGGCCCGTCTTCAGCTTCCTATCATGAAGGAAAATGACACTCACTGCATTGACTTCAGCTATCTGCTCTACAGTGTGAAAAGGGACAACCCAGGAACGCTGAACATTTTTGTCAGGGTGAATAAAGGACCCCTTGCCAACCCAATCTGGAACGTGACTGGCTCTACAGGCAAAGACTGGCTGCGGGCAGAGTTAGCTGTTAGCACCTTTTGGCCAAATGAATATCAGGTAAAGCCATATTAATCTGCTCATCATAACAATATTGTGAATAAAACCCATTACTTCTAATACCATGATTATCTTTCCATTTTCAGATTTAGACAGGCTTTGTGAGCGATGTTCTGCTTTTAATAACGCCATAAATACCAGATTTATTTGTCAAGCCTCTGACTCCATGTGAAATTCTATAAAGAAATGTGCATGTTATGTTTAGCCTCTGTAAATCCTCAGGAAAGGAAAATACTTGTGTATTTATAATGAGGCCCACTGTATATTTAGCACTGAATGAGTTTCCTGTTTCTGTGCAGGCTACACTGGACCTTGTGAGGTCATACATGTAAACAAAGCTGGCTCATACATAGAAAATGAAGGTTGGCAAGCAAAGATAATACACTGCTTTAATGTTGGCGAACAGTTTCTTAATGATACCTGGATATCTACAATACCTATGGTTACAGGTGCCTCCTAGGGCTAGTAAACAAATACAATTAATCATGAAAAAGAGGAAGAATTACCCCTGGATGTGGCACACTCTGACTTGAGATAGTAAAATGTAACTTTTATGAATAGGGGTTAAAAAGTATATGAAATAACACCAATTAAAATGTAAACTTCATAGGAGATGATGTCTATTGTGGTCTTTTTGTGCATATAGTAGATGATAGAAACGCCTATGTGGTAAATATTACAAACAACAATATATGGCCTCTATAGTCTTCATATATCTCCAGTTAGATTTTTCATATGGAGCAGAGTTTGAAGCCAACTCTTTGCCAGGCTGCCTGCCTTTTTTTAACTAATGATTTGAGTTTTTTAAAATTATAATAGTAAAATGTAGTTTATAATATTATTGTAAGAAATGTGTGCTTAGGAAACTAAGGCCCAGATGTTTTTTTAAGTATGCTCTGTAAAGCTCGTCATTCTTTTAGCCCTTGGTTTAGGGCGAGAGAAGAGACTGGTATTATTATCTACAGTGTCAGGAAAGTGTGGGAGAGGAGTCTAACAGCCAGATAACATTGCAGGTCTTCATTTTGGCCACTACAGAGACCGATAAGCAGACTGATTCTAATCAGCACCTCAAAATAGCTATTTAACATCTGTGAACCTCTCCTTTGCATCTAAATGCAGGAGTAGCAACATAGAATTTCCCAGGATGTGTTCACTTTAGAAAACAAATGGCTAACCTATAGCTATTTTTTCTTGCTTTTTATTATGAACCTAAACATAAAAACAGCTTGATTTTGGGGTGACAGTCTGTTTAACATACATGTAGAGTTTATCCAAAATGACAGTAGTCCTTTACTTCCCTATGTTCTTTCCAGTTAGTAACAGAAGGAACCACGCACATTAATGTGGTTTTCATTTTGTGTCATGTAATGAGAACCTAGAAATGACATTACAAGCTCATGTATATTAATTGTATTTAAATAAATAAATCCTGTTTTAACAGAATGTATTCACTTAAAAATTATATGTGTATATGTAATTAATTGCAATTACTTAATAGACTGCAATTACTGCATACTGGATGGAAATCGTATAAGATGGTTCGAGTGGCACACTCCCTTGAGATAATATTGTTGTCTTGGGTTTTCATAGCATTATATTTTTAACTGCGTCTGTGTTTTCATTACCAGCAATATATTTGAAAAGCCATTCTGTGTGAAATGTACTTAGAGGAAATCTAGAGCGGGTAATTACAGAAATTTAGAATTCTCTTGTCCGATTTGTAAAAATATTAAAATATCTTGGATGAGTAGAATTGCCCTAGTTAAAATGGTTATGTTACCAAAAATAATCTATATATTAAGGAATATCCCTGAAATAGTTCCTAACTCACAGCCTTATTAAATTGCTATTCAGCAAATTTAAAAGGGCTCTATTTAAGCACATAGCATATATTATTTACAGAAGTTTTTAGTTAGTGAAGACTTTGCTATTGGATAGAAGTTCACCAACTAAAAACTTCTGTAAAACAAATATGCTATGTGCTTAAATAGAGCCCTTTAAAATTTACCGAATCACAATTTAATAAGGCTGTCAATATCCAAAATTATACAAAGGAGGATAGATAATTATATTTATCTAGGAAAAAAACATAGAATAAATCTTACAACAAGTAAAATGAGTTTTGAAAAAGGAGGTTTAGCTTCCCCGCAATAAAGGACATGCATGATGCCATATCACTGTTAAATTTAATATTGTGGAATTCTGAGCAATATAGAACAAAATGGAAGGAAATAGAGCAAGTTCTTGTGTCTGATACTCCTTTAAGTTTAGCCATATGGCTTCCGGATATAGACTTAGACAGAAAAAATTGATTCCAAGAGGAATTAAAACGTTATTAAAATATTGATTATAAAAGCAGAAAGAAATGGATGATGAATAATAAACTTTCACCAGCTGTTTAGATTGATATACTATCACTATAGAAATAGAGACTTTAATTTGTTGTTATGGAAGGAGAGAGGTATAAGAACTATTGGTGATTTAAAAAAAAAAAAAAAAAAAAGGTTATTTGATAAACATTTCCCTACTGCAAGATCTATTCCCTACCAAAAAGATAACTTGGCTTGACTATATAACATTACAAAGCAGTTTGAGGCTTCTCATTAAATAATCTGAGAAAATATTCCCTACTTGAAAGTATGATTTTCAAAGATCTAGAATCCCATACTATCTCTAAATGTCAGTATATTAAGACTTTATACAGAAGCCAATAAATCTTATGGGATGATTAAATGGGAAGAAGAGATGGGTAGACCACGGCCAGTAGACAAGTGGAATATGGCCTTTTAAACTAAGTAAACACTCTACTCCCTACTCTTCATATATATACTCCTTCTTCTATATCTAACTAAAGGATTGCAAATTCAAAAGAAGAGAAGTTCCCTGAAAACAAATATCTTAATAATTCACCTCTTGTTGGTAGTCAAATGGACTTAAGTAAAATATTGGAAAAATAAACAAATACCGACCTGGGAAGAAGTTATTAGTATTATATCTCTCTCTAACTCACGGTTTCTTACGTCAATACCCAACACAATCTATGAAAAACGATTAAATAATAAATGGCGTTTATGGGTTTTGTATAATAAATAAAAAGGGGAAAAGAATATAACTAATATATTTACAAGATTATTCCATTTCTAGTTATTTGTGGACTTCCATTGTATGTATGTAGGTATGAATGTAAATATGTAAAATTATATTTTATAAGATTTACTTGTATGTAAATTGGGCTTTTTATGTATTTTTTTTTTTTTTTCCATGTGAATAAAGGAAAGAAAAAAAAACGTAATGAAACATAACTGAATGGTAACATAGCATGCTAGATGTTTGTGTTTCTGAGTAACTTTATCATCAACAGCAAAAAAGAAAAATTGGTTGAAAAATGACTGGTTTACTGTATGTAATTACTCATTGCAACAGTTATAGGGGATATAGTAATATCTGAATAATAGATGTATAAAAAACAAAATAACTGCTATTTATATTTAATATTATTATTCTTTTGTTTTTTCACCATGATATTATTACTGGAATGAAAGTTATTTGCAAACTTCTTTAATGCTAAATTATCATAGGTTAAGATCAAATCAAGGATGCTAGCAGTCGTTTGCACATTGGTGCTATTACCTGGTTTAATAGGCATTCCAGTAGGGAATATGAAGGCTATTTGTATTTCTGCCGTGTTACACAATTGTGTGATACATGAGCTCTGGAAAACCTGATACAATAGTTGCTATACTTGTTTGACCAGACAAGATGTAGCCAACTATGTCAGTTGGATTATTTTAAAACACCTGTACAAAATATACAAGCACCTGAGAGAGAATGCCATGTCATGATCTGACTTCTTGTATTCATAGAGGATTGTGTAAAGGTAAACCTATAATGTTGATTTGGTGCACCTAAGTTTGGTTTGTAATGTAGTTTTCAACAATACTAAACACCTTTTTAGAGTTGAATGCCATTAAAAGACCAGCATGGCACTTTTTTTGTGAGGAGCTGTGTAAGCTCTGAACTTCAAAAATTTAGAATTTTATCTAAGAATATTTTAAGACTTTGTGACAAGACGATTCCATCTTGTTTTGTTGCATCATGTCCTGAGAACTGCAGCATGAGGGGTGTTTCCACTTCAATCCATTATGAATGCCTCTGCTAGACTCATCTTCCGTACACAGCGTTCCGTCCCAGCATCACCTCTCTGTCAATCACTCCACTGACTTCCCTTGACCTCAAGAGTAACATTTAAAATCATGACCCTAACTTACAAAGCACTCAACAAGAACGCTCCCCATACATCTCTGTTCTTGTCTCCACATACTCCCCACCCGCCCTCTTCGTTCTGTTAATGACCTTCTTCTTTCTACAACTCTTGTCACCTCCTCTCACTCCTGCCTCCAGTCTCTGGAACTCCTTGCCTCGCTCCACCATATTATCCTCTTGCCTCAAAACATTTAAAACCTCACTTAAAAAACATCTCTTTAAAGAAGCGTATCACCTTCCACCCTAACACACTTATCACCTCTCTCTCCCTCTCTTACCACTCACTAGCCCTTAGATTGTAAGTCTGGGAGTTTTTATCCTAAGTACTTTGCGAATTCACCATGGACATTGGATTCCTAGCTCAAAGACGGGGCCCTCCTTGCTTTACTAAATGTTAATCTGTATTTATCATTGTCTGAACCTAATTTATGTATAGTGCTACAGAATATGCTGTAGCGTTATAAATAAACTATAATAATAATAATATGTAGGGATGAACAGTTTTACATCAGTAATGTACTCTACCAGATTTTTCAACAATAAAGTGAGTATATTTGTAGAATAAATCAGAAATGCAGCTGTTAAAGGGCCACTGCAGTAAACTTGTTTGTCAAGTATGTCCAAAAAAGCATGATTAGCAGCTGTTAAGTCATGGACATATTTTTTTGGAGGAGGGGAGTGAGAGAGAATGTGTGTTGTCTCTAGTTACTAGTAGATGAAACCATTTTGTGTTTGTTACATCACTTCCTCTGAGTTATTTCATGAGGGTGTCTGTTTTGGCAAAGCAAGAAAATGGGGGGGGAAGGAGGGAAAAGGGACCATTTGTTAAAATAATTGCATAACATTGACACCAAACCGCTTCACTGGTGCAGAAGCAGACTCCTTGCATCAAAGGATGGAGCCATAGCTCTCTAGAAATGTAAATGCCCCTCACACATACACATTCCATTAAGTATCATGGATTCCTCCAGGGTCCTGCAGAGGCATCAAAACGTATTTCTTTGAATTAAAAACTGACAAGAGAACACAATTAGGCAGGGTAAAAAAGCCACAAGCCAAAATATGTTTTTTTCTCCTTGTGCAGTAGTCCTTTAACAGAAAAAGTATATGGTGTATACTTTTGAAATGTTCTATTTGGCCTCCGTCATGATTTTAGTTTTGGCAGTGTTTGTATGCATGCCTTGTGAAAAAAGTTCAATGATACAAAGATGTGATGTGTCATTATCCTCTGCCACTGTCAAAATGGAACAGAGAGACAGAAAAAAAAGATTAAATGTCTATTTAAAGCCAAACCTCTTGTCTTTCTGCCTCTCTAATTGCAAATGAGAGAACTTGTCTGTACTTGGAATTGCCTTTGTTGAACTGGAGATGCTGAAATTGAAACGTCTGACTTCTGACCTCACCTGTGGGAAAAGGTTTCCTCCTGCAAATACTGTGAAATAAAGCACGTTCCCGCTAGCCTTTTGTCAGCTGAATTTTTTTTGGGGGTGGGGGTGAAATTAGAGATTCAGGACAAGTGTTCCGGCCTGTATTGATACACAAGGTATGTATGAGTAAACAAACATACCTAAAGAAAATAGAGGATAAAGAGGCACAGCATGGATCAACATCCTGACAGCATTATCCACAGCATGGTTTGATACCAGGCTTTTCAAGACATCCATTGTAAGCTGAGAAAAAGGGTGACGTCTCTTACAGGAGAGCTATTTGTTGACAGTGAAGTTTGCTGCGGACAAAAGGCAACATGACAATGTGAAAAGTGCAGGGATTGTACAATCTTAACGGCTACAGCTGATAAATCTGTCATATTGCCTTTGTTACACTGCTTCCTAATCATTAATGTTTTATCAGTCGTTAAACAGAAGTGTTCACAATCAAATGCTTTCTTCTCTCCTTAAGTTACGGGCCTTGCAATCCCTTTTTGTGTATGTCTTGGTGATTATGCTGCAGTTTAATCTCTGAAAACATCGGACTGGTTTATTGTATTTTAAATGGCAATTGTTTTGCTGCATATATTAATGCTCTGCATATATTAATTTCTGGAGGAAGTTTTCTACCCTATCTATGTTTGAAAAGGAGAGAGACGACCTGTGTTCGGTGAAGACTATAGTATTGGTCTGTTCTTTGACTAGGAGAAATCATTATTTTGTCACGTCTACCCTTACACTTTCAAAGCATTGTAATCACTTTCCAAGTTTTTTGATTAAGCTATCTGCAAATAAAATATTAATGTTAATTATTGATTGTTGTGTTTTAGAAAGTAGGCCCATTCAGTAATATCTCAATGGTGAGTTTACCTCTTTTAGATCCTGAGTTCCCTCCAGTTTTAGATAGAGGCTTTACAGAATGTTGTCCAGTCATGTCCGGCTCTCTGTGACATTGTGGACTGCAGAAAGCCAGGCACATCTTGTGTTTGGATGCATAAGGTTTTCTTGGCAAAGTTACTGCAGTGGGTTGCCAGATCCGTCTCCAGTGGACCGCTCTGCTATGACCTGCCCGTTTTTTGTGTGACCCTACATGGTATAGCTCACAGCTTCACTGAGGTGCACAAGCCCCTTCACCAAGACAAGGTAGCGATCCAGAAGGGGCAACAGAATGACTCCAACCATATTTTTGTAATATGTCTATCTACTTTGCGAATAAGGCTTATTCTGTTTATTTCAACTCTCTTCAGTCAGCAAGCATTATACTGTATGACCATTCATTCGTTAATTTAGTGTGGCAAGTCATCTTTCTGAAAATTCGATAGTAACGATAAGGTAACTTCCTTTTCTTGTATTAAGATATCCAAAGCCCACGGTTTCTTGAGAACTAATGCATATACACCAATCGCATGTAGGTAAATCGGGATTTTTCTGGTGCCACATCTACAGTGTTCATCTGTATGCCTCCATTGTTTTGAGGACATTTTTTTTTTCATGTGGTTTAATGGTTAAAAATGTAGCTTAACCCCAAGAGCTCACAAAACAATTGTGTTGGTTTATGACATGCATCATACCAATCCCCTTATTAAGTAGTCTAGAAAACTGTTGTCAGGCTTAGTCTTTCCTGAAGTTTGAGCATGTGCCAGAGACTGTCGTTTTTTTGGCACAAAGCTCCGTCCTCTCCATGATAGTCACAGAAGGTGATGCTTTTGCCAATGTTCTTTTGGCTTTAATTACAAACATTAAGAGGCGCACAGGAAGAATTACTGGTTGGCAAGTAACTTCCTGTCTTTGTTTCACTCTGTCAGATGGCCATTTCTTGCATTGCCCTTTTGCAGCAAGCGTATTGATGAAAATCCATGGATGATAAATGCTCTGCATGCTTCTCTTATAAGCTTGATCGTTCCCTTGGCAGTTGTCATGATCATGAATTGTATCTGGGGTAATCAAAAATTAGAAAGATTAAAGGGACATTATCCTGTATCCAACCCACATCGTAGAGTTAAAATATTATTTTGTTAAATGCTTTTTGTAGTAGGATTTGTCAGATTGATGGGGAAATGAAAGGCAATGTTAAGCCGACATATTGTGTAGACGTGTTGCTTGAGCTCCTAGCCTGCTTTTTCTCAACCTGATGTCTATAGATGTAGAAATATTTGGCCTGTGGGAATCGGAAACCTGAAAAGGGATGGGCTAAAAGTTAAGCTCAGAAGTGTAGGTTTATATAAAATGTAATTTTTCAATGAAAAGAACATTTCTATAAAATGGTCAACCTTGACTATTTTACCATTTATGTATGGCCTAGGGCATTAGTTTCTTAGGGAGAAGCAATGTGCCTCAGTTTGGACTCCACAGAATAGTGTGGTCAACCTAAAACGTAATTAGGCCCCCTATTTAAGGATCATATATTGCCTTAAATCATTCTCTATCTCTGCATTATCCGCTGGAGAAGGAACTGGCAACCCACTCCAGTATCTTTGCCATGAAAATCATATGGATAAACACAACCAGAAACAGACAGATGTGCCTGCGTGCTGCGTCTATAGGGTCATGGAGAGTTTGACTCGACTGAACAACTAAAAAACAACAATGCTTTAACTGGTTCTAGATATTTTAATTACATATTGTTTGTTAATAACATTTATATTCACTGTTTTAAAAAAATAAATATATATACATATATTTAAATCAGTGTCAAGCACTTTTGTGGGAGTTATTAACTCCTTTTAGTTTGACAACTGTTGTTTTTTTTTTTTTTTTGTCAGATTCAGTTGCTGCTTGTTTTCAATGGTGGAGTTAGGTTTTGGGCAGCAGTGCTAAATTGCCAGGCACAAACTTATATCAACACAATATATTTCACTGCCTGGAGACTTGTTTTTTCCCTTGGCAGCAAGACCTCTGTCCTACTCTGAACCTCCCCTCCCGGATATGGTGACCTTTTAGGGGGTGGAGATCAAAAGCATCCTAGGCAGCTGATGCTTTGATCTTTAAAAGTGTAATATATTTTTTTAGTTAATTAATATACATTTTATTTGTGATCAATACGCTATAAAAACAGCAAGCTCCTTTGGTTAGCACCTTACATGGTGGTCATGTAATAGGAAATGTTTACTTGTTATATCAAGGATTTAATAACGTGTATCTGTACCCCAATTCCTGTTTATCGGCGTGATTAATATGTACAGTGGTGTCCAACGATAGTAAATGTAGGGCTTGCTCTCAGCAGCTGTAATATTATTCAGTGCTCCTTAATGCTGTACAAATCAAGAGCCTGATTGAATAACACTCTTGTTTTTGCCAGGCTTAGCTTAATATGCTGTTATTTAACTAAAGCACCTTTTTATAGTCTTAAGAATTTCATTGTGGTCAAGTGAAATGAAAATTGAAGTATGAAATTGTTAATGCATCCTGATACATTTTTCAAATTGTCCTTGAGTTGTGATAATATTGTAAAACAAAAACAATTTGCTCGGCATCTAAGCCAATTTGTTGTAATGTATTACTTGCAGAGTATATATTCAGAAACCTTTTTATCTCCTAGCTGGTAATATTTGCTGTGTCCTGTTTCTTACATTTTCATTTAATAAAATTGAGCTAAGCTCGTGTCTTAACTTTGATAAGACTGGCTTAGTCTGAGGGCAGACCAGGCATGCTCTTGTAGTAAAACCCCAGAGCAGGGTATATCCAGGGCTTATTCACATATATGCATTTTCCTTTCCCCTTAATATATTGTAATTCTAAGATTTTTAATATAAATCAGAAATATAACTAAGAATGTCACTGCTAACTAAATATATTGAAAGAACTTAAAATGAACTTTTATTATTTTGTCAAGAAAACAAATCTGTTGCTTTTGACTCCCACCAGAGTGGTTTCTAATAATGACAGATATAATAGAATTGAATCAAGAGGGGTCCCAATTGATTTTTTTGGGTACAAGGATCTACTCACAAACATCATGTATAGTTAGGAAATACAGTTGTTATTGTATTAAGCAGTTACATATACAGCCTCTGAGTCCTCATGAAAAAGGCCTCAGTGCTTTAAACATTTTTTTGTTTTAACCAAAGCAAAATAGTAGAATTGCTGTAGGCAAGCTATATAAAATAAGGATTAGTATTTAGGCATATAATGCTCTCCTACTCCACACTAGGGGCAGCATAGGAATTGTCTGCCTACCACTGGCATAAAGTACCCAAGGAATTACACTAGTCTCTGATAGTGCTATACCAATTCTATTGGAGCTTTACTATGAAACTTGTATTTATTTACAGTAGAATCCCGGTTATCCGGCACCCAACTAACCGGGACTCTCAAGCAATCGGCACAGGCATCAATTCCACATTTTCCAAAAACTCCTGCTAAACCGGCATAACCGGCCCTATCCGGCAGCTGTAGACAGAAAAAAGTTATTATTATTTTTTTTTTTTGCAAATAGTTGTTTTGGGCCCTAAATGCACCAATTTAGGTGCCAATGCCTTTTTTAAAGGCGTTTTGGGGGGTTTAAGGGTTGTTTAGATCCTTAAATTCTGAGACTCACGATTAACCAGCAACTACAGTTATCCGGCAATAGGGAATCCCTGTGGGTGCCGGATAACAGGGGTTTTACTGTATATATACTCTTAAGTACAAAAGAAAGGTAATTATGCACCTAAAAATGACCAGGTTCAGTAGCCAGATATTTGTAACATTGTTAGATCTCTTCAGCCTAATTGTTACAAATATGACCCCTGTTAACTGGGGCTGATGTATTAATATTAGCTTAAATATGTCCTTTTAGCATAAATATTCTTAGTGTGTTAATGTGCTAATATATAAGATTCAACCCCAGAGAAGCTAAAACATAAATGAAGGTTGTTCTCCAGTACAGTACATGGTTGGCTGATAGTCCAGTTACTCCAGGGTCTGTTCCTCTATTTCTACATTTTTTTGCAGTGTTTAGAAGTGCTTTATATATAAATGCACTTATTTTTTATTTATATTGCATGTGTTCATATGGTAGCACCATCTATAAACCTTCAACTAGTTTATCTGGTTAATATCATTACTGCATAAATGTAAGAAGGTTGTACAAGTGCATCTTGTGCTGTGCTTTGTTCTGATACATTATTATCTTGTAGCGCGATCAAGAGCTGTGGCCCCCAGCCTATTCTGTAGAATGTGAGATTATATCTCTATATAAAACAGCACACTGAGTGTTTTCATAGTCCACAACTACTATATCACTATCTTGCTCCAACAAGTCACTTTGTGATTTATATACTAGTAATGGTTAAACTTAATAAACAACCGTTAGAAAAGGCTATGTGGTCACACAAACTGCTCTTTAAATGTAACAATTATCACATCATCAATATAGCCATATACACAAAGTATGGATTTTTTTAAATATGGGCATAGGTGAGCTTGTATTGCCTGCCACGTGTGGTAAATGCTTTGTGCAGCTGTCTTGATGTTGTAAAATGTAAAGCTCATTGAGGTTGTTGGGTTTGTGATAAGCTTCTGTGGCTGTGCATTGTTTCAGTCCTGATAATCATCTGAGTGTAAATTGGACTGTCTTGTCCCCCCTCCATAGTCTGCAGGCAATGTTCTGAAGTGTCAGGAGCCAGAGAGATTTCTCCAAATAGAACTGTTCGTTATCTGACATTTTCCTAGGAATCGCAACTAAATCGTGGGTTTCAAATCTCTATTTGGGCAATAGAAATAGTTTGCTATTGGCACCACCAGAAGTAGAGAGAGAGAAAAAAAATTAAAAGTATAATCAAAAGAAAATTGTAAACAAAAACTTCATAACCATTTGTCAGATTCTGCAATGTGTTCTCAGAATGGCAGCTGCCAGTACAACAATAAATACTTTCCTGCATATATTACATTATCATGCAGAGATAAAAGCTAGTGGAAGAATTGACCGTCACAGGAAACAAAGCAAAATCTATTCAATTGTTTACATGCCTAAAGGTATGCAAATCAAGCCATTTCTACTTCAATAAGTTGTACGATGGTTTTCAGGGATTTTTTTTGTTGCAGAATTTTGTGTTGCTCTGAAGTTACATTTGTGCTTTCTGTTTCAAGCCTAAAACAATAAGTAAAGCCAGGGGTGAACATAAACTTAAGATTCAGGAAGTTGTTATAGGAACCAGACAGGAACCATTTATAGCGATGCATTATAATCCAGATAGCAATATTTAGTAGCCAACAGTACACATTTTAGGAACCCATGATCCTGGGAAGTTTCCAACCCTGAACATAGCCGTTTGCTAATTTTCATATCCCAAATACTTATTTAGTTTTATAGAAGCATATGTAAGCAATCTACATTCTTATATTGAGCAGATTAGATGGGTCTATTGATTACAGTTTATCTGCTGTAAAATCTAAACTGTTATGTATGTGCATCATAATAAGAATCTACTATTTAATGCTTTGTATTGCACATAGTGATATTAATATTCTCGTTCATTATTATGGGATCATTAAACAATATGTATGAATAAAACCCTTTCTCCAGCCTATTGCCTTACATGAAAGAATACAGATGACCTTGTAATAATATTTAATAGAATTTGTCATGCCCTGGGCCTGAGCTGTCAAGAAGTTACCCTATTTTATTGTTATAGTTATGTATTTTTTGTATTACTTTTGGTTAAAATTACATATAAATTTTATGCATTGTGATTATATTACAGTATTGTTATCTGATGATGACTAACTTAACCCCACCTAAATAAACAAACACAGGGGGTCTTCAGCAGATAAACAGTGTTTACAGGAAATGGTTATAGGTAATATAATCACCAGAATAAGCCTATTATGTTAATTGGTTCCTCTTCTATGTACCCAAGGATGGGGCTTACTGCGATTGGCCAGCCTGTGTGTCAGAAAGTTGTATAAACTGTGACAATAAAGATATAGCAGTTGTATCTGGAGTTACATAAAACAAGGTGTAAATGTCATTCTGTGCATTCATTCTAAGGTATTATATGGTGTTCCTGATATCCTTAAAGCAGGTTCCTGAGCGTTGTGCTGGCGTTTGGTCCATCTTCTGCTATCAGAGATGGTAAGAACCTGGTTCAAACCTATCCAACAGAATCGTGCGGTCCGTTTACAAGTCCAATTGAAGTAGCAGATCGTGACAGTATTATTTTATTTGATATTCTTGAAGGACATACTCAATTTAATAAAGGTTCCTTGATGTCTATGAAATGTGGACTGCATCTTAAAGGTACATTGTAGTCCCACATAACTAATTTTTCACTTTTGCCAACAGTAATATAGAAACATTATACAGTGGTACCTTGGTTCTCAACCTTAATATTTTCCGGACGGCAGGTAAAGTGCCAAAATGGTTGAGTACCAAACTTTAATAAGGAGTAATGTAAATTTGGTTTTAGCAAATGTGATGAATACCAAGGTAGCGTGATGAGTGCCAAGGTTTTTTTACTCATCCAGATAGGTTGAGTATCAAAAATTATGAGTTCAGAGGAGGTTGAGAACCAAGGTACCACTGTATTAAAGTAAGACAATACTTATCTCCTCTCCTTTTGACCTCACCAGTTACATTATAAAGTGGCAGGGAGTCATGGGAATCTATTTGTACATCAATACAATTATTTATTACCTTTTTTTTTTTTTTTTAATGTAAAGCTTGCTAAGCAAACCTATGCTGAGAAACCATATACTGTATATACTCGAGTATAATCCGACCCAAGTACAAGCCGAGGCACCTATTTTACCACAAAATACTGGGTAAAATGAGTGACTCGAGTATAAGCCGAGGGTGGGAAATGTGCTGCCCCCTGTGTCCCCCTCTCTCTCCCGTGTCTCTTCTCCCCTCTCCCTTTCCTGTGTCTCTTCTCCCCTCTCCCTTCCCTGTGTCTCTTCTCCCCTCTCCCTTCCCTGTGTCTCTTCTCCCCTCTCCCTTCCCTGTGTCTCTTCTCCCCTCTCCCTTCCCTGTGTCTCTTCTCCCCTCTCCCTTCCCTGTGTCTCTTCTCCCCTCTCCCTTCCCTGTGTCTCTTCCAACCTCTCCCTTCCCTGTGTCGTACGCTCCATAGAGTTGGGCTTTATGGCAGAGTGGCCAGAAGAAAGCCATTACTTTCAGCAAAAAAAAACAAAATGGCACATTTTGAGTTAAGCGAAAAGGCATGTGGGAGACTCCCAAAATGTATGGAGGAAGGTGCTCTGGTCTGAAGAGACTAAAATTTAACTTTTCGGCCATCAAAGAAAACGCTATGTCTGGCTCATACCCATCACATCACCAAAAGAACACCATCCCCACAGTGAAACATGGTGGTGGCAGCATCATCATGCTGCAGGGATGTTTTTCAGCAGCCGGGACTGGGAAACTGGTCAGAGTTGAGAGAAAAACCTGTACTACTCTGCGTGATTTGAGGCTAGGATGGTGGTTCACCTTCCAACAGGACATTGACCCCAAACACACTGCTAAAGCAACACTTGAGTGGTTTAAGGGGAAACATAATGCCCTAGTCAAAGCACAGACCTCAATCCAATAGAAAATCTGTGGTCAGACTTAAATATTGCTTTTCACAAGTGCAAATCAACCCACTTGAAGGAGCTGGAGCAGTTTTGCAAGGAGGAATGGGCAAAAATCCCAGTGGTAAGATGTGGCAAGCTCATAGAGACTTATCCAAAGTGACTTGGAGCTGTGATTGCCACAAAAGGTGGCTCTAAAAAGTATTGACTTTAGGGGGTTGAATAGTTATGCACATTGACTTTTTCTGTTATTTTGTCCTATTTGTTGTTTGCTTCACAACAAAGTTGTGGGCATGTTCTGTAAATTATATGATGAAAATCCTCAAACAATCCATGTTAATTCCAGGTTGTGAGGCAACAAAATACAAAAAATGCCAAGGGGGTGAATACTTTTGATCATTATATAGGAATTTGATTGATTCATGATCATAACCGACATAAGTAGCTCTTCTTCTGAGAGCATTATAGGGAACCTTTTAATGAATTTCATGCAAAACAAAAAGTAATAAAATTAGCTCTTTTCAATAACAAATAAAACATTTTTGTTTTAGGATGACAAAATCCCTTTAAACCTCACTACATTAGAGCAACGTAAGCATAAAATATCTTAACGGTTTTCTATATGGAATTAATTTAATTCTTCTTTAGAGTATTTCCTCAATCCAGATCAGAGAATATTTTTATATCCCTTCATATGGGTTAGCATAGTAATAAAATTTGAGATATGCAGTAACAGTACAAATATGCTATGCAGATTCCTAGTAGATTTTCTTTTCCTTCCTAACTAACTCTCAGCAGATTGGTTTCATAGCTTTACTTGCAATCTGTTTAACTTTCTACTCCAGCTATGATATTAATTAAGTGATTAAAGTTTGTGATGTGGAACCATAGGCAACACTTTACCTAAAATGCTCTGTTGCAGTAAGTGGCAGTAACGCTTTGATTAAGAAAATATGAGTTTTTTTATTGGCCACTCGGTGTGCAAAACATTCATGGGCTCCAAGAAATTACTTTTAAGTATCCAGGAATGAGCTGGAATGGAAATAAAACTCCTTACTCAAAGGTCAACTTTAATAGCCATATCATTATGTAACTAACCCAGTCTTCTCACAGATGGAGCGCCTAGGATGTTTAATACTCAACGGGTGGTCAGCTTTTCTGGCATTTGATTTTTATGTAGATTATTTAACACCTCATTGGTGTTCAGAAAATAGGTTTTTGGGGTCTGCATGAGCAAAAATTAAAGCTAATTCTTTACGAATTATGGCATAAAATACAAATAGCTTGTCACATTATCATTCCCTTACTAATACAATATAGAAGTCACTAACATCTCAGTTAGAGGCTTTAAAATCACGTGGCAAAGTGGCTTAATTTGATCAAGAATTGTCTTTAAGCTGTCATTTTCTTAGCTACTGGTTAGATAACATTTGAAGCCCCACACAGTTCATAACTGGATAGACAATTAGTCATAGTGATTAGATTTTAGCTTGATTAACTTATAAGATGATAGGCTTCTGGACTCTGTATCCTTAGCAGTGACATGACTAGCACATGTTTAGATACCTAGCTGGGGGTGCACCACATGGTACATGGTTTACAAAAGGCCTTGGTGACCATGCAGCCATTTGGTTTCACCACAAATCAAACACCTGTTATCTTTACCATTTATCACACAGGACTGCTGCAGTTCAAGAAAAGACACTTGTTTGTTATGGGCCGAATGAATGGGTGTTGTGTCTATTTCAATCTTATCCAATTATCTTTACAAAGGCTCTCTCTTCCCTCCGTCCCTATTCCTCTATTCACGGATAGCTGAAACGCACACCCTCCTGATTCAGCTCTGAGGAAGTGATGTAACGAACACAAAATGGATTTCTGTGCTTATAAACGCTGTTCAGAAATTCAGTTTTTCCTAAAAAATGCTTTCTTGTCCATGGCTTACACTGCTGCTAATAATGTTAGTTTTCTATATACATCTCTTTTCTGGAACTGCAGTGGTCCTTTAAATATGCATGTGTCTGCTTTTATACCCATGAAGTATACATTATATATTAACTTGTCTCAGGACTTTTAAATTGAACGAATCCCTCCAGTATGGCTATACATTGTACCTTCAGCTTTACTCCTGACATATTCAGTATTGTTGGAGACTTATTGATGCCAATGTGTGGCCTCTTATACTAACTGGTACCTCAGAGTGCATGATAATGGTGGCAAAGGGGATCTAACTGCATGATGATATTGGTGAACATTGTTTTGGCCATCACAGAAACAAAAAAAATAGACTGTGTTTACTAGTGAACTTATCAAAGCAAATAATTAATATTCAAGTAACTCATTTGCATAGTAAGGCATCAAAAGCAATGCTGAATATTTCACAAATCATTCACATTAGAAACAAATAACTGGTACAATGTATAGCTTGTTTTCATGCTCATTATACTTTATAACTATTTCAGTTCAGCTCCCATATCTGCATTATAAAACTCACTGTTTACGAGATAAAGTTATCAAGGTTTTTTTCTGCTATTTGAACTAGTTTTTCTTCAGGTCAGCTAGAGAGGAGATGATGGAGACGTGCAGACTTAATCACACACAGTAAGAATAGAGGAATCTGTACAAGAGTTAAGCATCCTAAGTGTTCTGGGTGCTATTTAGCTTCTTTGTGAAGATCAATGTGAATATCTCAGTGTGGTATTGTGGCTCATTACAAGATGCTGCTTTTTTTCTCTCTACTAAATGTCTCTCATTATAGCGCTATGTGTGCCAGGCCCCACAGCCAGAGAGTGTGATCCCTGTGACCACTAATATAAATTGCCATTTATTCGCATGCAATTTTAATTCTTCTTAAAGTAACAGCTGCAGTCTTCGCCAACAAGATAGATTTACAAGCTCTGAATAAAAAATTAATTACACTGCAAGGAGAAAATAAAATACCAAGAAGTAAGACGTGAAAGGCCTTAATTGGATAGCTGACATTTTTTGAATGCAAGCATTCAAGGCCTTGCTAGGCACCTCCAGACACATAATCCTGAAAGCACATCATGCAGAGATGTGTTTGACATTAGCAGTATATGTGACACATAGCAATATTCTGATTAAATTGCTGACTGCTCCCATGGTGTTAGGAAAAGCATGAACTATAGTAGCAAATAAGGATATTCAGTGTTTTTTTACTTTTTTTCAGATTGCATTGTCAACAAGTGCAAAATGTATTTCTCTATGCTTAGAGGCAGCTGAACTTTAAGTGTTTGTTTCTGAATGTAGTTATTCACTGCTGAGATTTATAATCATAGTGTTCTGAATGAAAGCGAACAGTTTCATAGCAACTTTATTCACTGGCTGCAGAGCACTTTCATAAAGAAAAAAAGGAGCACAAAGCAATTTGCTATGTTATCATCCTTGACCTGTCCCTCTTGTTATCTTGCAGGAGTTTATGGCTTGCTATAGCAGCTGTATACATCTGTGCAATAATTTTGTTAGCAATATAATAACTTAGATTCACTACCTTGTCCCCGGTTCATACTGAAGGATTAAAGATTCACATGTTTAATATTTTGTTGCATAGAATAATGCTTTTCTTCATGGTAGTCTCTTTTATTTTCATTCCTCTCTACTTTACTTTAATCATTCATCATCTTGAATAAGGTTGCAATTCTGTGTTATCTAGGCATTGTCCAAATGGAGTATACACAGAGAGATCTCCTAGTTTCAAAAACATAACTCCAGCTATTGAGATACAGTGTCCTCTACAAAGGTAGTTCTTATCTACATGTAGATCTCAAACTAATAATGGTAATGGGCAGCATATTATTCATCTATAAATCTTAGTGCAGAGAGAACAGTATCCCCCATTGGCTCTGTAGGATATTTACATGTGATGTCAGTTGACATGTAGTATAACTTGTTTGTATTACCATTGATTCTATGTCCCTAAAGTTGGGCACCCCAGGCCCACAATTTATTGGCAATATAAATGGAAGATTCACAGTGAGCTTATTGTTGCTAACATTATCAGCCTTTCGTATCTATGTGGCGGCTCAAACAGGTCAGAATGAATGAAAAGTCAGTAGGAAGCATCTTAAGTCCCAAGTGATGCCTGTGTCTGTGATCTTGCAGATTACGAACTTCAGTCCTCCATGTGCTATTAAGAGACCGGATACAAATTTTCTAAAGGGTGACCATGTCAAATATAAGCACATATGTCCTACCGGACACCATAGAAATAGAGAGGTTCTCCAGTAGATCACTATTTGAAATGATTTAAAGGGACGAAGTCACGCTAAAATAAAGTTGTGTTTTTAAAGGGATATCTAAGTTTCCTGGATTATGAATGCATCTGATGGAGGAGAATCAGAAGTGTATGAAAAAGAATGTTTGCATGAAAATTATATCTTAAGGTGAAACCAAGTTATTGTTGGAGTGACAGGATACTTTTAAGGTTATCTCTGCTTAATCGCATCTCTGATCACTAGCTTAATAATTTGATTGACTAACTTTGTTTTAGGAAGAAAACCTTTGAATCCTGTACAGTTAACATCAGTTAAGGCTTATGTTGCTTACCCTTTGCCTATATGTACATCTTGTGACCGTGAGCGATGCACTTTTGCATTTTTTCTAGTAAGCTTTTCCCTACATCTGGTGTTGCTGACGTCTCTGATTTATTCATAGCATTTGAACTAATAATTTACAGCAGGATCATTATATCATGTAAATAATTACAATTAGAAGAAATTAAACTAAGCTTGTCTGCTGCTTACCCTTCACTTTGAAACTGGAAAGATACAGCTTTGAAATTAGGTGTTCAGTTACAGCACATTGGTTTTACTCAAGGCATTTTATCATGGAGAATTGCTAAACAAGTGAATTGTTGTAATAGCTTTATTGTTCACTGGGGCATATTAATTGCAGCAGTACAGCACTGCCTGGGTAGTTAGCACAACCAAACCAGTGTATGTACAGATGCCAGCTTCATTAACCACATGGTTACTGTAATGCCTACCGAAATACGAAGAGCTTTAAAGGTTAATTTTAATTAATTTGGATAGACATTTATTTTTTCCTTCAATTCCCACAAGGCAAACCCACATAGCTATTTCCTCTACAAATTGGTAACATGTTTGTCACTTGTTCTTTTCCTTTGATAGGCAAGTTATTAAAGCTATAGCAATGCACAAGTCAGTAATTTGCATAAATAAATATATATTATATAAATAAATATTAGAGTGCAAGTTATATTTATTTTGTCTTAAAGGATGACATCCTGATGGAAAATATATATATTTGAAAACTTTGAGTCTATGACATTTTTCTTGCATAATTACATTTTTAAAGTTAGCTTTTAATTGCCTGAAGGCATCCATAATACTTTGCATGTATGACCAGGGCATTTTAATTTCTTGCAATTATTGTTGGGCGCTGCCTACTTGAGTGAAACGCGAACGTGAAGATGCAGTTTTATCCATGTTTGTGACTTGAACTTTGTGGTTGTTCAGTCGTGTCTGACTGTGACCCTATGGACATCTAAATCTTTTATGGCAGGGATGGTAAAACTATGATCTGATACAAGTCTTAAAATAATTTGCTTCATAGTTGGTTATATATTTGTGTCGCTGTCCAAGAGTAAAAATACTTTAAAAGATGGGCAAAACCACTAGACCAGTGGTAGTCAACTTGGTCCCTACCGCTCATTAATGGGCGATTTTTTTAAGCTTTCATGGTGGGCGGCGGAGAAATCGTTAGGTGGTGTCCCTGACGAGTGACCTCACACGCCAGAGACCCGCAGCACCACGTTTGGCTGGTTGGAGAGCTGGTGAGAGACCCTAGGTTCAGCAGTCAGGACCGGATCACTATCTAGTAAGCACAGGGTGATACATAGCCTGGGTCATATGATTTATGTAACCAGAAATGCAGCACCAGTGAGCGGTAAGAACATTGTTACCATCAAAAGTGGGGTGGTAGGTATTACAAGGTTGACAATCCCCTGTTGTCTTCATTTGCCGCCTCCTCTGACATGGCAATCTACACAGGCCAGAATAAATAGGATAGCATCCTGGGCAGATTAGATTTAACTCCTGGACACCTAATGGGTTGGAGAGAAGCAGAAGCTGGAAGCAACAATGAGGAGTTCAAATGTGAATTTTAAAGCTGCATTGCATTTTCTTTTTCCAAATATTATTTCTGTTTTATTTAAATGAAGACTTAATTCTCATAAAGTAAGCTTGCACCTTGTGGTAAAGGTGCAAAACTGTACGGGGCTGACAGATGGCGCTGTTGCAAGTCTGTGTGCACTTAAGGTGGATAACTGCAGTTCCCTCTATAACAATGATATAGAAGCAGAGTGTCATAGGAGATCATAATGGGGGACCTGGGGGGCTTAATAATAGTTGAATGGGATAGTTTGTCCTAAAGAGCTTACAATCTGATACTATATTTGGAGGATCTGTGCACATGAACTTGTATAATGTAGTAGTGTAATGAGACCTACGTCCATGAAGCTTAACATTTAGTGGCATAATAAGATTCTCACCACCAATAAGTTTACAGTGTAGTGAAATAAATGACAATTGCAAGCTCTTGAGGTTGATGAGATAGTAGAAGCTGTGTTTGTGCCCCGCAACCCCCGCGCACCCCCTTTATGATCTTCTACACCCCCACCCTACAGGGCCAAAGAGCCTCCAATTATAGTATCAGATTGTAAGCGCTTTAGGACAAACTATCCCATTAATCTCTAAGTAAGCCCCTCAGATCCCCCATTATGATCTCCTATAACACCCTTTCTGCTTCTATATCATTGTTATAGAGGTAACTGCAGTTATCCACCTTAAGTGCACACAGACTTGACCAGGCACCATCTGTCGGCCCCTTGTAGTTTTGCACCTTTAGCTCACTGGCGGTAACGGCTTACGACCTTGTGGACTTTCTCACCAAGAAATACAATTGGTAAAGTGTAAAATGTTTTCTAAGCCGTAAAAAAATAGTCTTTGATAAATGTATGTAACTAGCGACTTGCCCATCAAAAATGATGGCAATAACATTTTAAGCCGTGGCAATGCCGGCTTTTTTTCCTCTGAGGACCTTCGGAGCTCATTGCGAGCCTCTCACCTTGTGTACTTCGTTTCCTTCTTTAATATGCAGCAATCAATATCCTGAAGAGCTAACAATCTCTTTGGATTTTCCTGCATCAGAAAATGTACAGGTGGACTGTTGATCACCTGAGGAAAAAGTGTCCTCAATGTGCCAAGTGTGCAGTGTAAATAGGCTGCTTGCGCAAGGCCAAACAGTTTGTATAGGCATGTAAAGCGCCATTTTAGAAACGTAATGTTCTTATTTGCAAGTTAGCTTTGTAAAATTTAGTTTTTTTTCTATGTTTTACAGGCTAACATTCCTGGCTAACTCGTATGTGCCTAATGGCTTTTTTCACGCCTCTGTCGCTTTTAGCCTCGTTTTCATTTTCAAGTGCCTAAAGTCTGCAAATTCGTGCTGTTTGTGAGTGTGTTTGTATTTTTGTATTAATTTTTTTTCTTGATTTTCGATTTCCGCAGTTTGGCTGTTAGTCGTATTCTTGCAAGCTCGTATTTTTTTGCCCACGCGATTCCGAGGTCGGAATTTATTTATTTATTTATTTATTTATTTCTAAGTCCTGCATTTCTCAACTGCTTGCAGGCTAAGTTAAGCGTTCTTCAATGCTTCAACTGCTCGCCTCCCTTTGGGAGGCTCGCAGGACGATGTACGCTTAAGGCGCTTAAGCTCCAAGCTCAATGCCTCAACTGCTCACCTCGCTTTGCGAAGCACGCAGGAGTTCGGAAGGCTTCTATGCGCCAATGGCTCTCCTCGCTTTGCAATGCTCGCAAGTGCGACAACAAATCGCTGTTTGACCACTATTATATGTGATTATCTTTTGTTGTCCTTTTTTGAGCTGCTTAAATTAGTTGCTAGTCAAAAGTGAAAGGATTTGTAGGCAGATTGATTCTGTAACCAAATGATTAAATATGTATAACGAACAATTTCACTGATATAATGCAACTTGATATTTAATGTCATTAAAGAATTTGAAGGTATATTGCAGGGACTCCCCCTATACATAAATTAAACATTTGTTTTATAGAGAGCCTACACATGTTGCTTTAATCAGATCGGCAGGTTAAGATGTAATTCTTCAATAAAACCAGTTTCTTTCCAAGTGCGGCCTGTCATGGAACACAGCTGCTGAACGCGGTCTCTTGACAGGATTATTTTTTGATAATTGCATTGTGTCCTGATAGTTCTAGTAAATAACAAGTGTTTGCTGATGCAGTTTAGACAGAGTTTTACTCGTGAGGCATGCTAAATTGGCTTTGTGTGCAAATACAGGTCATTTTTTGACATTGCTTTCTTGGGATATTATACCTTGTAGATATTATTAGCTATAAGTTATTTCATGCTAGCCAGGGGGAATCGATGTTAAGTTTGTAACATTGGTAGGTACACACAAATAGAGAGCTTTATGTTATTTGGCAAGGATACATTGCAGGAATACCTTTTATTTACAGTATTCGTGTTTTTCAAAAGCTGCAAAATCCTTTTCTTAGCATGTAATGTCTGCGTTCTGTTTCCATCAGAGCCTCTATGAATCTGGGTGGCTTGGCCCTTTATTCTATTTTCTGTATGGCTTAATTAACAATCCACATATTACAAGGATCAAAGGAGATCTAAAAAAATTTAACTTGATGAAGTAAAAGTATTTTCTCAACCTCAATTACTATGTATTAATGTTAAAACATGGACTTGTATAGACTAAATGGTACAGTGTTGGAGGACTCTTGCTGTCAAAAATTAGGACATATGCCCCCTAGAATAACATAGGAATTGAGCATTTTCTAACCTCCTACATTAGTATGATGCAGTTTTAAAATGCATATCCAGCACAATGAAAAAAAATGTTTCAGTTATTAAGCAGGAAAAATGTCAAACAGCTAGATTTTAATTAGAACAATAATTATAATTTGATGGTTGATACATTGGTGGAAGGTGTGTGTGTGTGTGTAATGTCTATTTCAATTTTGCCCAGTCATCAAAAATAGTCTCTGGACTTCTCCCTGTTCTCTCTTCCCCTACCTCTCCTTGCACCGATTAACTTCAAATACACACTCCCATAATCTGAGGAAGTGATGTAACGAAAACAAAATGTATTCCTGTACTCAAAGTCTTCAAAAATTCTACCCCCCCCCCCCCCCAAAAAAAAAGATTTTTCTATGTCCATGGCTTACACAGCCTGAAGTTTGAATCCCCTAATCACCTTCCAAAAAAAAGTTTTTCTATGTTTAAATTTGGATTTAGATTTAAATTTAGACCTGGATTAATGCCTAACATGATCTATGAGTGACTGGGAGCTGATCTGTATTAGACAGGAATGCTGCTGCAATATCAGAAATTACTCTTTGATATACACATTATTTATAGATTGTGTTCAGTGGAATGTGTCACTTATAACTACATTACACATCATGTAATTGTTAATAATGGTAATTTTACTTTGAGCAAAACATTTATTTAGAACATAAAAAAAGAATTTGTATTAATAATGGGAAAATTTTTTTTGGCCTTTTCAGCAAAATCTCATTCTCCAACTGCCATTTTACCAGTTAAATCTGCCATCAGGGCTATTGCAGTCACGTTTGCAAGAGGCTCTGCTAATACCACTAGGCCTCACCCCATCCACTCAGTAGTATCTCACTCTGCAGCTGCCATTCTGCCAGTTATATCTACCATTAGGACTGATGCAGTCACTTTTGCAAGAGGCTCTGCTAATACAACTAGGCCTCACCCCATCCACTCAGTAGTATCTCACTGTGCAATTGCCATTTTGCCAGTTATATCTACCACTAGGACTGATGTAGTCACTTTTGCAAGAGGCTCTGCTAATACCACTAGGTCTCACCCCATCCACTCAGTAGCATCTCACTCTGCAGCTGCCGTTTTGCCAGTTATATCTACCACTAGGACTGATGCAGTCACTTTTGCAAGAGGCTCTGCTAATACCACTAGGCCTCACCCCATCCACTCAGTAGTATCTTACTCTGCAGCTGCCATTTTACCAGTTAAATCTGCCATCAGGGCTATTGCAGTCACTTTTGCAAGAGGCTCTGCTAATACCACTATGCCTCACCCCATCCACTCAGTAGTATCTCACTCTGCAGCTGCCATTTTACCAGTTAAATCTACCATCAGGGCTATTGCAGTCACTTTTGCAAGAGGCTCTGCTAATACCACTAGGCCTCACCCCATCCACTCAGTAGTATCTCACTGTGCAATTGCCATTTTGCCAGTTACATCTACCACTAGGACTGATGCAGTCACTTTTGCAAGAGGCTCTGCTAATACCACTAGGCCTCACCGCATCCACTCAGTCAAATCTCACTCTGCAGCTGACATTTTGCCAGTTCCATTTACCTTCTTTTCCTGTAGACCCTCACATCACCACTCTTCAGCATCTGAACTCACATAACATGCCCTCCCACCTACCCCCTTACCTACCTACCTATGATTTGTATTTTAAAGTGCAGGGTTAGCACTATCATCTCTGAATTTCTGAGGTGATTTAAATCTTATGCTGAAATTCCATGACCTACAGTTTTTACCAGGTATGCATTTGTGGCATGAAGCACCACTGTAATGTTTGATTTATAATATGCTCTTTTGAAGAACTTGACTTTATAACATGCAAAATGTTTTACTAAGTTTTAAAATAATTAAACATAGCCCTTAATATTAATTATAGTTCTAAAGCTTGTTTTAATCACAGAATACATTTAACCTTTGTCCGTAACATTACTAGTCTCTTGGGACGAAGGAGAGGAACGGTGTATTTAGATAGGATCTCTGTTCTTTTCTACTGAAATATTGCAGATGTAAATTTCCACTTGAGAGTAGGACTTAATAGAAGAATGTTCCCCTCAGGTTATAAACAGGCTAGCAGTCCCAGATGGAATGGACCATAACACAAGGACAGTCTGCTAAGTTTATTATCTTTAAAAATGTATTTGCTCACGGCTACTATTTGTTGCATACTTCACAAACAAGAGACCCCCCACCAAATACAATATTCATATTCAGTCATTACTCCTAACAGAGAAGTGAGCTGCCCACATATAAAATAAAGGCGCTTCTCAGGGAAAGTCAACTTCTGTTGATAATAAAGTTATTTTTATAAAGATAAAAAATAATCATAACATTAATATGCTGTCTTTTTTATTTTATAGTGCTTCATAAATTCATTTGTCAGGATCCCTTTAAGAGAAAAATACCAAAACAGTTTAAATAAAGCAGTGAAGCAGAAGAGTTCAAAAGTTTGCCATACAAAACAAATAAGAGCATGGCCCTCGGTCAGACGCTGGCCTTTTCTTTTATTAATGCCAGAAGTCTGGGCTCAGGATGTAAACTCTTAATCCTCTCAATATTACAGCAGCCTGCAAGCTTTGTCCAGGCTTCATAGGTAGTACAAGTCTTAACATTGGCTCTTACACAACGGCTTCAAATTGCTAACTATTCAATTTTGATGTTTTATAAATATAAAACATTTTGATCTCACATTTTTGCTTCATACTGCATAATGTACATTCAATTTTTGCTAGAACTAGCCCTTTGAATATATGTTTTTACCATTACAGGCTTGTATTGTAATCTTTTCTTGAGCTACACTTACTTAAATGGCATATTTTCTGTTTCTTTGGAAATGTTTTACTCTGGAATACATATTGCCAGTTAAAAGACCACTTTGGTAAAAAAAAAATTTTGAATAACAAAATTTGATAATGTGAGAGCTTCTTGTGGCTTCTGTCTTGCTTTCTATTAGAGCTAATGAGAGTGCTGGCAGTTGTATATGCCGCCTTCCCATTGTTCAGCACAAACTATGTATTCAAAGTTTCCTCCATCCTCTGGCAGAATAACTGCATGTAAAAGTAAAAATTAGAGGTATTATTTTGTTTATTTTAACCTAAAAACATATTGCTTATTTTCAAGGAACTGTTTTTTGACTATAGAGGTTTTTTTCGAAAAGAAAATGGTCCCGTTGTACTATTTATTTACTGTATTGGGTTAAAAAACAACAAGAAAAAAACACATCTGTGTTCACATTTGAATGTCTTAACCAAGTTCAAAAACCTGCTTCCAGCTCCGAAATCCGAGAAAAAACGTTATTACACTGCATTCTGGGAAGCTGAGCTGGGACATGCAAATGTGCCCACAAATGCCTCGCTCTTCAATCCATAGCCATTATCAAATATGGCTTCCTTTATTCTTATGGCTGGTGTATTGCACAGCTTTAATGCAAAGCCAAGATTGGATTTTTCACAAGCTGAGAAACCTATCCATGTACAGCTGTTTAAAGCTTACTGGCTATCATCAGCGTGGAGCAGGATCTCCGCTCATGTTGTGGATCTTATGACTGTAGTTCACCACAACAATCATTTATAATATGGTGGGCAAAAGAGCGATAGAAGCCCTCCAAGCCCTCCACCGTACAAGGGCATGTTGTATATATGGCACTATAGTTGTCTTTTGAAGCCATATTGCAAGTTAGGAACAGTATGAATGGTGCATTTTCTGTTATTTTTTGCTAATGTTAATGCTCATATGAGCAATCCATTTCATTTTTATCCCCCTCTGTAACAGTGTACTGGGTCAACAGTCTTGAACAACATAAGAGGTAAAAAGAGACATTTTCCCCCTGTTTTATAGTCACCATATAGCTTCACTTGTTTTTTTGCCAAGGAACTTTCTTGTTTGAGGACATTGCTGGTTTGAGAACCGTGGGATACTCATACAGGCCTAATTGGGGAATAGGATAGCAAGGTCATTTATCTCTATTGTGTAGTGTGCACGAAAATCCTCCAGACTGGAAGAGAGATTCAATCTCTGAAAAGTTTATCTTTCTGCTGTACCTCTTTCTAACATGGGAATAATGCCTGGTATTTTGTTGTATTACCTTGTGTGCTGCTGCCTATTTGTTCTCTTACTGCGGTTTAGGGTGTTACTTAGAGCCATCAATCTTCCTTATATACTAAAGGAAAGGGAAAAAAAAGCTGTTGAAGGTGAAAGATCCTATCTATTAAAAACATGCCGCTCTTACTTGTAAATGCTACATTTGCTGTCTTGTATTACAAGTTGGTGTTAATGCAGTGTCAGACAGAGAGGCTTTTTGTTGACTATTGCTTCATATAACAATTCAGTATAAGGTCTGGGCATCCATCAATCTGTGCAAGACTTCATGGTGTGATGGTAAAGATGAGCTGCAGGACTTTCATTTGGAGTTTTGTGCATAATGCACGTTTGCCTTGTTGGACATACACTACAACAAAGCAGGAGGTTGTACGCATAACAGCATGGAGCACGTTTACATTTATACCAGGGCTTGACAAATATAGAAAACCAGGAATCCTACAATTTAGCGTCTGGGTTCAAGTATTTTACTTATTATACATATATTTCTATGTATATTCCCTTTCCTGGCTCCTAGAAACAGCTTGGGTGGCTCTTCACTTACCCAACTGGCACCTAAATTCAATATGCCTGCCTTAAAGAAATAATGCACTTGATTCCTGGTTGCAAAGGAATTAAATAGATCAAGCTTTTTGATCTGGGGACCTGGTGTTTAACTTCAATTGCTCATTGGAACCACCTTTTGTGAATCAGAGCATTGTATCAGGGTGATATTTCATGTGGCCCCACTAAATATTAATCTAGTTTTGCACCAATTTGATAAGCTTATGTTTCATGGATAAATTCCGAATGGTAGTAAGTTGCTTGAAGTGTTAGGTGCTCTTTCTTTATTCCTGAGATAGGTCAGGCTGGCAGGGTCTCAGTGATTGGCACCGATCTTGGTACCGGCTGTTGGGAACCAGTGAAATAAATGTTGTTGTAGGCATGAATAGAGGCCATATACTTTGATACACATATTTTTGACAACCTTATCAGTGTCTTTTTTTTTTTTTTTTAAGGGCGAGTGTAATTTTGAAACTGAGCTTCTCTTCAGTAGGCAATCTGCCTTTGGACTTATTTTCCTATATGTATGGATCCTATATGTATCTGCTTATACTTAAAGCTACTGGCCTGTAAGAATGGTCTTGATATTGCCTACTTTTATATTTAAATTTGTTCACGGTTTATGAAAGTTTCCACAGTAATACATTCTAGCCGTTAGTATGAAAGAAAGGGAATAATAAAGACCTCACTATTTCTAAGAATGGAAAACAGATTTATTAATCGAAAATGCTGAGCCAGGTAAATGTCACCCATATAAAAATACTTTATTCTCTGATACAGCTCATCTATATTCAAAATATATTTTAAATTAGACAAATTTATATCAAACCTAGTCCATTTATTGAAAAGCCACCAATTATGATTATTTTTAACATGCTAGGACAATATGTATGCATAGAAATGAGCCAGGAGGACTGGCTTCCAGGTGCCCAAGATTGTTAGGCCGTGCCTTAAATTACATGTTGAAGTATATCAGGAAAGAGCGCAAAAACACCTATGAACTAAAGAATGCCCTTCGTGGTGGTTGGGCTTTTTTAATGTATGTTGGTGAATCGCTATTATAGTTGTCATACTGCGAGTTTGTGTGTAACGCTTGCAAAGCTGCAGGTTGCACATGCGTGCAGCGCATTGCGAGGCCTACAATGGGCGCGGAAGTCACTCATTGCAAGGCTCGTAGAGAGGAGGAGAGGGGAGAAAAGAGAGGGAGAGGACACCGAAGGAGGGAAGGAGAGCAAGAGAGAGAAGCTGCGCATAGCTAGGCTCGCTTTGCTGCACATGGCAAGGCTTGCAATGTGTGGCAAACGCCAGCATCGCGAGGCTTGCAAATATCAATTGACTAGTATAATGTATTTGTGTGTTTCGGAAATCCCTTTTTGTTACAGATTTTATATATTCTTAGGTGCCAGAAATGTTTTGGGGAAATAAAGTGGTTTGTATGAATTATTGGTTTGTTAAAACTGATCACTAGATGTTGATTTATGGGATAGAGGATAATTCGGATATGATATCTTGCTATATAACTCCATTATTGTGACCATGTCAATTGCCTTGGCAACAATCCTTTGAACAAATACAACATATAACAGCCAATGCTTTAGTAGTTTTGAATATTCTTTCATTTTCTGCTTTAGTTTAACATATTTTCTCCATGAGTTCAGAGTCCATTCCACATTTTATAGTTGAAACTATAATCCACATCTGTCCATTAACATTGTCTTTATCAATTGGACGCTATGTTTGCAAATAATTTTTGTGGTGAATAGAGATCCAATTCCTGTTTTTCTTTTCCCCTCAGAACTTAAATCTTCTTTCATTTCAATCCAATGCCAATTTAGCAAATTCATCCATCAGTAGAAGAATGACCATTGGTTATTGAACTGTGTCAAGGCTTTTGAAATTTAGTACCAAAATGTGGCTTTTGGGTTCTCCGTTAATTAATATACACCTAGCCTTTCCTAGCTCTAAAAGATCTGTCTCCATACTAGTCTTACTGGTTCCTTAGCTTGGTATACATATGTCAAGTACTATTCTATCTAACTGTTCTAAAGAACAAGGCTGGGTTACCTGGGCCTAGAATTTGATGCAGCTCTTTGTCTGTATTTGGTATTTTTTTATCTGATCTCTGCATTTTTTGACCCAGGATGGTCATTCATTTTTATCTAGGTGTTTCTATAATTGGGTCACCATCACCTACTGTATAGTCTCCTAATTTGTTTTTAATACCAATGCTTTTGTAGAGAAAATAATAATAATAAAAATTAATCACAAATTACTACTTATTTTGATGCAAGGATGATCTATTTTTGCTCTTCCCAAAGGACATCCTCCCAATTAATGTCAGTGGATACCAATGAACTTGGAGGGATACCCTAAGGTACAGGATTTTAAAAGCAAAACAAATAGTGAATGTACTTTTTAAAAGCTATTATTTGTCCTTCAATTATTCAAGAGGAGAGCTCTGAGTAAAGTGAAAAATGTGTTTGCTGATATTTAGGTCCTTGACAGTATTTCCTCATTTATTTTGAAGCGAGCACAGAGATTTTAGCATAGAAACACAAGCTGGAAGAAGGAGGAGGCATATAGCATGTACGGAAAATAAATTGGCTTGGTTAGCAGAAGGTTTTCAGATATGCAAACAACCTCTTTACGGTTTTAAATTGATGAGGGATCAGATTATATTACTGTTGCTTCAAGTTGAATTAATTGGCATCGAGCAAATATGCAACTTTGGGAAGGAAAAAAGCTGGCTTCCTGTTTACATGGAGAAAGATATTAATTCCATTCCTATTTGTTCTTCCTCTGATCGGTTACAAAAAGGTGTAGCTGTAGGTTTTTTTTCAGTTCATTTATACAAACTCAAAATTCATTTTTTTTTGTTTTGTTTTGTTTTTTTTATGTTCAGTTTCAGCTTTTATATCGGATTAGATGCTTCCATAAAGTAAAACGTAATTATAACGTTTAACTTTGCATATGCGTTTACTTTGAATTTACTTTATTGGTGCTGAATCTTTATAACCAAGCTTTATATTCTCAATATTCTGTAATTTTTTGGAAAGTTTCTTGGCTGTAGGAAATGTTGCTGGTATAAATGGAACCTGCCGTTTAGTACTGTCTGCTAGTAAACAAGAGGTGTTTCCGCAGGCAAACTGCTTTTTAACCTTTTCATGAGTCTTTATGGCTAGTAAAGACATAACGTGCAGACTGCAACCATTGACTTCCTCCTGCTGTCTGTCCCATGTGAAATTGCTGTTTATCAGTACCTGACATTGCCTTTGATAATAGCGTTCGGTTTATATTTATGCCCGCTATCACAATGGGGAAAAATATTTCACTTGTTAGGCTACCAAGCACTCGAAAATCGTTAACATTTTCCAAAGCGCTATTTATAATTAGAATAAAGTATAATGGGTTCAATTAGAAAATTAAAAAGGTATAGAGCAGGGGGTTGTCAAATGTATCTGAAAATGAAAGACCAGCTAAACATTTCCAAGAGTGAGGTTATGGATTCTGTGTAAAAATATCTATATAATCGCTAAAAGTTAGGAGCCAGCTGTAAAAATGTAGGTGCTGTGGCTCCCTGGGATTTGTCAAGGTGAATAGTAAATTAATAGTACACCTGTGTTCACATTTGAATGCCTAATACAAGTTAAACTCAACTTCAGAATTCCACGAAAAACAGTTATTACACTGCATTCTGGGAAGCTGAGCAGGGACATGCAAATCTGCCCACAAGTGCCTCGCTCTTCAATCCATAGACCATTTTAAAGCTGGCTTCCTTTAAACTTATGCCTGCATCATTACACCGCTTTTATGCAAAGCCAAGGTTGGATTATACACAAGGGGCCTCATTCAAATGCAATTTGGCCAATTGAATAGGGCTCTAAAAAAGCACATAGCATATTTTTTTTAAAGAAGTTTTTAGTTAGTGAAAACCTTGCTTTTGGATAGATGCTTACGAACTAAAAACTTCATAAAAAAAAATATGCTATGTGCTTATATAGAGCCCTATTCAATTGGCCGAATCGCAATTGAATGAGGGCCAAGGTGAATAGAAATAGAAGTACATATACCGTACAATACAAATAAGATGCACAATTGGTCAACAGATAGCTTGGTGCAACAAAGTTGAGGTCATTACATCAAAGAGCTTACAATCTAGAAGGTAAGGGTGGGTGTGAGACAGGAGGATGACAGATGCAAAATGGCAGTGCGTAAGGGAAGGTGGCCATGTGTTATAATGTAAGTTGTGTGTGAGCAATATGTAGTGCTGCCTGCTGCCATTGACTACTCTGCAGAAAACCTGATAATACACAAGATGGATGATTATAACATGCATCCGGATTTTACCTTTAAAACAATAATTCAACAGCAAAGGTAGTCCAAATTTCTTTTTTAACTGAATTTTTAGCCACCTTTTTATAACTGAGCAGGTTCAGTTCATTTGTGGGTTTACACCCCAACTTTGTAAACTAATCAATGCTGATCCTATGATAGGATAAATGTGATATTTTTACTGACTGAAATGTACCTCTGTTACCATAAGTCTCAGGGTATTTTTCTGTAGAAAGCAGTGATTCATGAGCAAAAACAAACAAAAAATGATCAGTGAAGTAAGCCTTCTTTCATCACCCATTTTGTTGATGGTGACACCTTTACCTGATCGTACATTCTCTGAATCCTTAAATGTTTTGTGATACTATTTACAAAAATCAGTCTTACCTGTAATAAACCCAGATAATTTAGCACTTTAGACTTGTGATAATTGATGTATCTAAATACACTATTTCTCTCCAATTTTGGTTAAATTAAATATGTAGTTATATGAAACATTCTACGGTAATTTCTGCTAAGTTGATATTAAATGCTATGAAATCTGTATATAAAGAGAATTTAAACTGAATTGCTTAAAAAGCTGTTAAAATAAAAAGTTTGACTTGTAAAATGTGCAAATTGAGAGGTGTGAGAAGCATGCTTTTATTTTCACAAATAATTATGATTTGTAAATTTGATTTTGCTTTTTTCTCCATTATAATATCCCAGGGGTCATGATGAATGGTCCAGTGCATGTCTGGGCTGTGTTCACAAGCAAATCCACACCTTCTATGTTTAGTTCTTCTGAATACAGAGTGCATTTGCAATGGAGATTATAAATTGAATGGTAATGTGAATATCTCAATAAATCACTTTACTGAGGCATCTCTGCCATGTCTGTACTCCAACCCCAAATACACATGATTAGTAATATACTAGCGACTTGCCTGGCAATAGGATTGCAAAGCAGGTAATGTTGTTTGTGTGCGAAATTAATTTTGTTAGTGTTTTAAGATCCTTGGGCACTGATTGCGCGCCTTAAGCTGACCGACTTTAGCGCTCAGCACGTGGCTCTTGTTTGTTTGTGTTCTATGAGCAGCGTTGTTTTTTTTGTTTTTTTGGTATGGCAATGAATAATGACTAAAATAAGAAATTAATATATTTTACCTATTGTGAAGTAATATATGCAGGAAGCATTGTGTTGAAGAGCTGGCAATCTGTTTTCATGTTGCTGCAGCATCAGTGCTGTGGAGCTGCTGTGTAAGCGTCATGAATGTGTGCAGTGTGTAATGTAATAGTGTGCGTGAGGCAAATCCGTAGCTGTGTACTTCCGGATTGTATACGTTTTGTAAAATGGCGCCTAATGTGTGGTATGCGGCTGTGGCTGATTTTGCGTCCTTGTTTTTGGATGTCGTTCGACTTTTTTGGATAATCCGTAGGTGTTTGGTGGTGTTTTGCTTGTTTAGGGTACTGAAGCCTCGTTTTCGTTTTTTTCGGCGGACATTTTTTCTCTCCCTTAGGGGATTTTCGGGTGTCGAAACTCTTATTTCCAGTTAAATTGAGGTGTAAGTGCAGTTTTCGAGGTCCCCCCCCCTTGCTGTAGGTAAGCTTTTTATGTATTTGTTGTGTGTATTTATTGTGTTTTTCACAATAAGGTTGTATTTTTGCAAGGTCGTAATGGGCCGTAACGCGTCTCGTATTTTTCTGTCGTAAGTCTGTTAATTTTGCGCCTTTGGTGCTCCATGCCATTAACTGCGGCCCTTGCTTCGCGAGGGCCGCAGGCTTGCTGCGTGAGCCCGCAGCGTTGGCAACAACCCGCATGCTCACAACTATATATGTGATTTATGGCAGCATGGATAGTGCTCATTCATAAGCATATAGAATTACCACAATTAACACATTTAGCAATGTAGTATTTTTGGTTATCGTGCTATTTTTGGTGTAAAATAAATAAAGTGTGTACTAAAAGAGTACTAATTTAATGTTATATCAGACATCTACAGAACCTCTGTATTTATTTATAAAAAAAATGTAAGTGAATGTTCCTCTGAACGCTTTACTGGTGAAGGTTGTGTGCAAGAAAGAGTAAGTTTACTTTTTCTTTTCTTTCTGAGCTTGCATTTATTGATGGTTTGTTTTAACCATGTATATGGGAAGGTAGTTGTTGCCTCGAATTCAGTGAGATCTAGTTCTATAACCAATCCTTCCAACCTCTCCCTCTTGACTTCTGCCTCCCCCTTCCACCACTGACGGATACAAAACATGCTTCAGCTCTCAGGAAGTGTTGAAACAAAGGCTACATTTTTTATTCTAAGTGTAGCTTTTCTTGATCTATAGCGGTCTTTTAAGAGCATGTTTACCTCTATTTTTTTTTGTCTCATTTATGCCATATTACACTAATTTAATTAAAGGAATCCTAAAAACCATGTATCATTATAGTAAAGCCAGTTAAGTACAAAAACACTTGCATTCATCCTACTGTGTTGAAAAACCAATGGGTTTTGTAATGAAATTAGTTTTTTCCTTTGTACTGTCCAATATCAACCTACACATTGACTTATATATATATATATATATATATATATATATATAATCACATATAATAGTTGTCAAACTGCGAATCGTCGTCAAGCTTTGCAAGCTCGCAAAGCAAGGGGCCACATTTGTGGGAGGTGGAGGCTCTACACGCGGTTACAAACACCCACACAAGCGGCACTTTACCAACAATAAGAACCGCAGGAAATTTACGGACTTAGCAGACAAAAATACGAGACGTGGGACTTAACCATTACGACCTTGCAAAAATATGACCTTAACAGCCGAACTGCTGTCACCAGAAAACATTAAAAACACAATAAATACACACAAAAAATACACACAAAAAATACATAAAAAGCTTACCTACAGCAGGGGGGGGGGGGGGGGCGCAGGACCTCTGCAAGGGAAGTTACACCTCAATTTAAGTCCAAATTCACGAGTTTATACACACGAAAATCCCCGAAGCGAGAGAAAAAATGGGCGCCGAAGAAAACGAGGCTGAAGGACCCTAATCACACAAAACAGCACCAAGCACATACAGCTTTTCCAAAACGCCGTACGAGGTAAAGATACACTTTTACTAAGGACGTAAAATCATACACACCAGCGTAACACATACACATTCGCGCCATTTCTCAATGTGGAAGTACACCGATTTTTAACGGCTTTACCTCGCGCATGCACCACATTTACACTACACACTGCACACATTGCTGACACTTACACCTCAGCTCCCAAACCCTGCACAACTACAATGGATGCTGCAGGAACATAGAAACAGATTGTCAGCTTTTTAGCACAATGCTTCCTGCATATATTACTTAGGAATAGGTAAAGTATATTAATTTATTAATTTATAAATTATTTCATTGGCATACAACAATACATATACACAAAATAAGCCCCTCTAATAACAAACAAAAAAAAACAGACGTGCAATGAGCGCCGAAGGTCCTAACACTAAAAAATGGATAAAACAACATTACCTGCCTTACGATTTCATGCCCGTCATTTTTTGACGGGCAATTCGCTGGTATACATATATCACACTCTGCCAGTTGAATTAAGAACCTTGCTGTGATAAAGGGAAACATAACACCCCACAGTACAATATCCCTGAAGCAATGTTATGACCAATCTTCACTAGCACAACATGGGAGCATAGACACCTACTACACTGCCTGAAAGCACTGATATGACTCTTTGCAGGGATGACACCGGTTATAAAATAAGAGTTTTTACTGAAAACAAGTCTAGAAATTACAGAAAAGTCAACCTATCTTGGGGATATAAGTGTCTTTAACACAGATAATAAAGCAGTGAGTTGGCTCCAGCAAGTAGTAATTGGCATGTGGGTTCGTCTTGAAGCTCTTAAACACTGTGATCAAGTTATGAAATGTTTTTGCAAGTAGGAGATTTAATAATAAACGGACATTTCATAAGCACAAAATATCCTCTTCAAACAGATTAATGTTACTTTACACAGGCTTAACTGTCCTTAATTAGTCTGTAAGAAGCTGAGAATCCCCTTGACACAGAGCAAAAAGTCATTTTCAGCACTTCTATAAAGTTTGCAAATTATATGTTAGTACTTTTAAGTACTTTTTACCTTGGACTGAGATGACAATGGGAAAAATGCTGTGACAAATAACCTATTTACGATTTACTGGATCTAACTTTTTACAAAAAAAATAAAACATAACTTCAAGTGTAGCTCAAGAAACTGATATAGACAAGTTGGACCCATCAGGTATGTCTAATCGTGCTACCTAATAGTAAAAATTGTTGCTAAGGATATCATAAAACAGATTGTGCAACCTCAGTTCTCAGAGCAGATCCACTCCACATTTTAAAGGTATTCCTGTTATACCCCAGACACATATTAGTTATATTTGCACCTACCAGTTGGCTAATATTCTTTCTGTGAAGTATTATTTAGACACATTTCCTCTGCATTTTCCACCATCCAAGTGAATGTTGGGCTAGTACTTCTATCCTCCTTACATTTTTATCTGTTTCCCTGTTTTTCCCTTTTTCTAATGTAACCTATATTGCTTATATTATATCGGAAACACACATTACATTGAGTCATTCAATACACATACAGATTTATTTTAGTTAAACATTAAATTTAATTTGTTTTCCACACCCTCTGAGATGCTTATATTGGCCTAGTGTACCTACCAATAGAAACCCTGCATTTGGGTACAGTTCTGAACCCTTTACTAACCTTCAAGCCAACAGCAGCACAATGCAGAAATCCACAGAGCTTAACAGATCCCCATAGTTCAAGAACAAAGGTACTGGTTTGTGATGTGCATATTAAACTACACACACATACAAAAAAAAAACATTTTTAAGGAAAATTGTGAGTTTTTGAATGCAGGAGTACGTTTTCTGTTTGTTACATCACTTCCTGAGAGCTGCATCGTGATTGTAATTTTTAAAAACAAATGTTGTATTGAAAACTGGAGGGAGTGGTAACAGAGGAGGGAACATGTAGAGGTCACTAGAAATGGAAACACCTCTCTCAAACTCACACACACTTCCACCAAAGTATAATGGGGACCTATAAGGTCCAACAGAGCCATAACTCTTAATTTTTCTCTCGTTATGAAGAAACGTTATGACTTTTTCCCTACTTCATTATGTACAGAGATTAAGTTTTCAAATGTATTTTTTTTATTTTCAATGTACATTGTTACTTTAATCATTTTGCAGTTTCTTTGCTACACTATAGAGAAACAGAACTTCATTCCTATGCAATGATAGGATTCCCGTTGTCAAGGATTCCACCAGAAAGATATGCATGATTTTGAGATAAAACTTCATATTGAGTCAGATTTCCTTTAAATGAAATAATGGGGTTTAGTCCTTTAACAATCATCCTCCTCCTTCTCTGTTTCAAGCTATATATACTTAAAAAAAAAAAAAAAAAAAAGTTTTTCGCTAAAGTTCTGAAGAGCACTTTTTCTCTTTATACCACACTTTTTACTCTCCCGCAGATTTCATTAAGTGATGTTACAAGTAAGTTCAGAAACGAGCTGAGAGAAAGGAAGGTTATACATTGCGCCTCTAGCTGGAAGCATCTCTAGGAGTAGTCTTCTGAGCCCATCTGTGCATGGGGAAACATTGTGTGCCAGAATTTGCAGGGCGTCTGCTTGGAACAGCGAAAAGAGGATGAAAGAAAAGCTTCATCAAGGCATGGGCAGATTGTTCAGCGAAAATAACACAAGGGGAAGCAAAAGGCTATTTTCAGAATGCTTCAAGTATAAGAACAATCGTTTGGGATTTTAGTTTGTTAAAGCAAAGCTAGTGGTGATGAATTAGCTATTCTCATGTAGTTGCTAGTTATTGTTTATGAGCAGTTTTCTGCCTTCCACATAGGTATTTTTGACGGTGTGGAAAAATAATGCATGACTCTCCTTTTCAATCAATGCACTTGAAATTAAAACAATTCCTAGTATCCCTCGGGCGGCGACATTTTACGGACTTCTGCTGAGCGGCTTTAATGCGTTTCAGTGATTTTAGTTCCCAGGAGTCTGTTTTTCCCAACAGAAAACTATTTGCACAATCTATTCTCACTTTGTTTGTTTTCTTTCTAAAATACATCTGTATTGATTGATTGAACAAGGGCATTTTGTGTAGTACAAGGTTTGGGTGTTCAGATTGGCACACATTCCTGCCCTGTTGAATTTGCATGCTATTTTCTGCATACTTTATAGGTCTGGCATTCAACACAAGACATGTTTACCTCAGATGTGATTACTGGAATAGCTTCCTTCAGGGCTTAGAAAATAGAATAGAAAAAGAAAA
Organism: Discoglossus pictus; assembly: GCA_027410445.1. Classification (NCBI taxonomy): domain Eukaryota; kingdom Metazoa; phylum Chordata; class Amphibia; order Anura; family Alytidae; genus Discoglossus; species Discoglossus pictus. The sequence goes on from CM050165.1 coordinate 209,014,374, forward strand.
ACAAAAGTCTTATTGCGTGTCCAGAGCTGACTGCAGGGCAGTATTATATTGTCATCATTTTTACTTGACTCTCCATGCTGTGGAAATTGAATTGCATATTAGCTGAAGATCTGGACTAACTGTTAAGGTAGCCGTGATAGTTCACTTATATAGAAAAAGGTTTGTTCTGTTGAAGTGTTCAGCTTTTATTGGTTAGTATGTAATACAATTACTTAATAAAGGAAGATGTGGCTATGACGTGCTATAACATTGTTTCAGTAAAAGATCTCATCTTCATTATTAATGAAGCACCAGCCATATACTCAATCCAACTGCAGAACAAAAGATTGGGTATGCGCAGACCTTGGGACCATGCCTAGCCCTTTTGGTTATTCAGTTGACTTACACCAAAGACAATAGATCCAATGCTCTAGGACATAATCCGTTATTATTGATAATGATATTTTATTAACAAGAGATTAGAAAATGTGTTTGTGATTGGAGTAGAAAGGCTGACTGACGGCTAAGTATTGTTATTTTATTATAGGCAAATATATTTTTGTTACCTATACGTTTAAGCTTACCATATTTGAAACCTCTGCTGTGTAATTTTAAGAAATAGAGTGATTGCTTTTGGTAGCTGATACAAGAGGTTAAGGGATAACTAAATATTAAGTGGTCAAGGCCAAGTTAATAGGTGTAAGGTTGAGGCTGAGCGTAATGGGGATGTGTTTCAATGTCTCCACAACAGGTTCTCCACCATACTTATTAAAGGAATCTGTTCAACAGGAGTTAAATTAAGCTTGTTTAAAAATTGTATAAAGGATAAAACTCCATCTGTACTGAATGCTGCTGTTTTTCCTCATATTACTCTGTAAGGTCTGCATGTAATGCCTACATCCAACATGTTTACGGTCTTATGTACTGTAGTGCAAGAATCTACCTAGTCATACAATAGGATGTACCCCTGATATTTGAAATGACACCATCTCTATATAGTGTTTTTTTTTTTTTTTTTTTACTAAGCTACCATTTTAAAATATTTTCTCTCCCTTGCCTTTCAATATAACTGTAATAACAGAATCCGCAGCAGACAACAGCAGGAGCAGTATAGCTAATATCCTTTAGAATGTAAGTTTGCAAGTTTTCAATCTTGTTAGGTGCTTTAGGAAAAGCTTAATAAACAGGGCCCTCCATTCCTTGGCATTGTGTTTGACTTGTACTTAACCCCTGTATAAGCGCTATGTAATATGTTGGAGCATTACAAATAAATGATGATGATGATAATAAGTGATATCAGTTGGTGTCTGGAAAATCTCATGTTTGTTTGTGGTAGCAGTACTTCTATAAATGATATTTTAATGTATTTCAAACCATAAAATAGTCAAGGATGATGCCTGTATTGCAGCGTATTGGTTGTCATTTACCCTTGACATGGCTCATCGTTCCACATATAGATGTTAAAGTTACATTCAATTTAAAAGTATAGATGCATTGCTATAATTAATAATCTGTCATTGCTTGTCTCTCAGGCCTGCTCAGTTTGGGGCCTTTTGGGGAATAAAACACTGCAGTATCCTAATGGCCCATTAAACAGATTGATTGATCGTTCTGTCGTTTTGATCTTTATGCCATGATGATTAAGGGTTGATCTTTATTTCATAATGATTCATTTACTCAATCAATTGCTGTCTTTAACTACTTCAGTGCAGTTTTATATTTTTGTTTTAAATATTTTTTTGAAGGCCAACATCTGAGCATTCAAGAGGTTTCTGTTCACTCCTCTAGAAACCTTTGAAAAATTACATAATCTCTAAAGAGCCTCTCACCCCAACAAGAAGTTGATTTATTTTTAGAGAACATACATTCTACTAGCAGTTGTTCAATATAGTAAATACTTTCTGAAATATTTAGATTGATTTTGCGTCTTAAAGCACTTCATAATGTTAGTGGAGGGGTCGTCTGTTAGATAAAATGATAGGTCTTTATTTTGGCCACTACAGAGGAAGACAAGCAGACTGTAATCCTAATTTGCACATAACAGCAGCTAAGTATAATGCATGTACGACTCAATTGCATATAAATGTAGCAACAACAACCTGGGATTTCTCAGGATTGATTAAAGGCATATTAAAGTGAAGTGGGCTATGAATGCATCCTGTAGAGAAGCAAAAAAAAAAAAACTGTTGCAGGTGATGTTTACACTCTCAGTAGTGAGCTAGGCTTCTCAGGGTATGATTTTGTAAAAGTGTACCCAGTCCATGTGAGCATGATCAGATATAAAGCCAACTGGCAATGCTGAATGCAGCCAGCATAGATGACTAGAACATGTGATCCTTAAAGAGCCATAAATCGATATTCAAGTAAAAATGCTTGAGCAGTTATACGGTTGTTTTTTAGACATACACCCTCTCCTTGATAAGTTCTGACAAATTATAATTGTACTGAAACCAAATATTTCAGCTTCTTCTTCCTATTCTAATTAGTCTTTTAGGCGAATGAGCATTTATGCTTGATTTATGGTCCTGCAATGACTTGTAAAGGAAGAGAGCTTGCATTTCTGGTCTGTGTGTATATGTCTCTGTGAGTGAGTGCTTACAATTCACTGGGGTTGGGAGGTAAGGGGGCAATTCACTGGGGCTGGGGAGGTGATGAGGGAAAAAACTGGGTCGGGGGGGGGGGGGGGGTTACATGGACTAATCACTAGGACTGGGGGGAAGTATCACCTGGGATGTAGATAAAACAATCAGTGAATGACAGGACATAGACCTTGTTCTGGGTATTACAGAAATCTAAAGGAAAGCTGCAGCACAATCCTCAGACCAAAAAGATACAATGTATTAAGTATGATCATTTTGGCTGGGATTTTCAGGGGGTGTCAACCTTGATAGAAAAGCGTTTTGCAAATGCAAGAAATATAGCAAACTTTAGGGTAACAGTTTAAATGTTTATTTTTATTTTTTCATGCAATTTTTTTTTTTATAAACTACTAATTCTCCTCTATCAGATGCATTAATAACCCAGCTTGCTTGCATATACCTTTGACTGCAGAAACACATGGATAACATAATGTGTAGCCAGTTTTTCATGCTCTTTAAGAATAATCTAAAATAAACAACTTGACTATGGAGTGACAGTCTCTTTAAAGGACCACTATAGCACTATATTTAAGTCATGACAGGCAGTATGTTTTTATAATGCTAAGAAATACAGCCTTTAGTTTATATTCAGTTATGTTACAGTGTAATATACCACTTTGGTTTTTGCCAAGCTATCTGCATAATGGGAATGTTACCACTGCTTTCAGCATTAATAATAGAAAGAACATTAGTTTACAAGGACGCACAGAATCCGCTGTGAAAAGAAAATGGAATCACAAAGTAAAAAATGCATATAAAAGTTAAAGGCTATTTTATTTATTTTTCCCCCTCCTGATGCATTTTATCATTGTCAAGATTAGCTATTCAAAAGTCCATATGTAAGAAATAGTACCATAGTTTGAGATAATGCTATATCATTGCATCTGATTGAAGTGTTTTTCTCTCTTCTTGTGACAGGTAATCTTTGAAGCCGAAGCCTCCGGTGGGAGGGGCGGATACATCGCAATTGATGACATCCAGGTTTTGAGTTACCCTTGTGGTAAGTGTGATTGAGAGATGTCTCTGTATGCTCAGTGTCTTCTGCTATATGTTCTCTTTGCATTGCCACATCTCCAAGAGAAAGCTTCTTGTACAATAGTGGTAAAAAGCTCTTTGTTTGCCATTCCATGCAGAAAATGATACGCTTGCTACATTAATTACCGTTTAATCTCAACTGCGTGAAGGGGGAAAAAAAGACCTTCGTAAATGAGTGCTAATCCTTAATTAAAAGAATAAATGCATTATTTGTGCTAGTTGTTAATTGGTTAGTTTCAGTCAGGGTTGTACTGTTATTCACCTTAATGAAGATACAGATTGTGCACTACTGTAATGTCACCCTGGGGATTCTTGTTTTTTATCAATAGACTTTGTTATGCTTTTAGGATTATTATAGAATCTTATCCGCATGCAAAGTGCTTCTTGGGGAGTCTCGGACACGTTTGACTGCTAGAGAAGGGCAACAGGTCTCACTTATGCTAATTTTTGCTGTAGGTAACGCAATGCATTTGCACTCAAGCGCCTCCAAGGGGTTATATTGAGATGGATCAGTATTTTACACAGGGAATACATAATTTCCTGTTGTCATGTAATACAAAAACAAATGTTATGCATGCAGTATTCAAGCATCCCAAGTTCTTATTTTTATCTATCTATCGATCTATCAAATCTCCCCAGCAGGAAGTTGATTTAATTTTAGAAAGCATCAAGTATACAGTATGATATGATCATTTTATGATGCTGTAAATGTTTGTGCCTCACAATTAACAAATATAAAAAAAAAATCTAAAATATTCTCAGAGTATTACATACTTAAATTTGTGTTTTTTTATAAATGTTTTATCTTGGTGTCTTAATTACTTTATACTTCTCAGTGTAATGCCATATAAAATTTACACTTCAGATCCCCACCTTCCAGAAATTCCCCCTTTCTTGTTTTGCTCCCTTATGTAGGGTGCAGTGTTTCGAGCTATGACCTACTGCCACTCCCACATAGCACGGGCTTCACACTACTGGTGTCTCGTGCAGCTTAGACATTAGTGTGCAGCCCTCCTCTGTGGGTATGGCCTTAGGTCACAGTTGTTAAGCATAGCACCCTACATGAGAGAGAACATAAAGAAAGGTTGAGGTTCTCAATGAGAATCTGTTACGCTGGGGACTTTTTAAAAAGTGAGTGAAATGTACTTTTATGACCGTTACATTGAGGGTGTTGGAAGAAATTGTCACCTAGTTAAAACCTTTTATATAAAACATTTTTACCTAAAAGTCCCTTTTTTTAGGAGCAGAGGTTTGTAGCCTTTTCAGCAAGAGATGTGCGTGATGTACATAGTAGCGAATAGTATGACAAAAACATGAGTTCATTATTGAATAATAACCTTACACTGGAAACTTTCTTAATGCTGCTATCCAAGAAAGTAGTGAGAAAATACCATGCTGCTGATAGAACTGACCTGCTTATCCACCGTACAGTTCAGGGTCTCACAAATTGAATAAACTGATACACTTCTGTTAAAATAAACAAAAAAATGGGACCAAAGTTCAAAATAACATTCCAATTTTGTAAAGTCATAATGTTGCAGATTAAAAGAAGAACAAAGACCTTATTGTTTATAGCTATTCCAGTATAAAAAGTGATATGTACTACATTTTTGCATGACCAAGCAATAGCAGAAGATCTGTGTGGGTTGTCCAACACTTTACCCTTTAATCTGCCCTCAATTTCTTTTATATTTTTTATTTGAGAACAGTTTAATTGATGTAAATTGTCTCTAACTTTTTTTTAAATAATCAAATAACCATGTAGTGTCTAGATTAATATCAGTTTATCTTTTAAGTAATGGAATAATGTTACATAGTATTAGGACTAATCTAAAGTAGTCTCTTTTTTTGTGTGTGGCATATTTAAACTAAAATTACTAGATTAATTAATCACATCCAACTCTAATAAATATTACTAGAGAATTGCCTGTCATAAATGATGGTATGGTTGCCCCTGACCCCCCACTGTGCATCCTGTATGTGTATTTATGACAGACATTGTGTGAGAGTATCTTGGTGAGTGTGAAAACCGCTTGATGATGTCCTGGCCCCGCCCCCATGAGTTAGTCTTAGTCCCACCCAGCATGACAGACACTACTCTTTATATCATAAGATTATTCCACAAATTCTTTTTTAGGCTTCGTATTTGACATGTTTTTTTTTGTTAAATATTAGAATACTAATTGTTATTTATCAATATGTTCATAGAGAATGCTTATATATTACCCACATCACAGTTTATGGCCATAAAGTTTATTTCTGCTTCTAATATGAATGTCTTGCCTTGAGTAGTGAAATTGTTCTTACCTTACCAGATAAATCCCCTCACTTCTTGAGGCTGGGCGATGTGGAGGTCAATGCTGGTCAGAATGCTACATTTCAGTGCATCGCCACTGGGAGAGATGCTGTGAATAACAAGCTCTGGCTGCAGGTAAGATCCGCTACTCTGCTGTGTTCATGCTCAATTAGAGACCAGGTATTCTTTAACATTTTTGTATGATATCGTTTTACATGACATTTTCGATCTTTCAGCTTCCAGGATTTTATGCATGAACATCCAAACATTGTAGTTGCCTCATTGTGATGCTTGTGTTTTTTTTTAAGTTCTGAAATAGGATATTGCTTCATAATTGGGTCATTTTGTTATGGATTTCTATTTTGAATATATCACGTTTTGACATTTTGGCAAAAATTAACATATAGATTTTTTGGCTATATACAATTATAGAGTTATATATCAACACACTAATTACATGTTATATAGAGAGGAGAAAATCTATGACCAGTGGTAAAAAAAAAAAAAAATATTACAAGGAAAAATTCACTTCGAGAAATGCATTTTTTGATTACAATAAACTCAATATGTAGCGTTAATCCAGGAGCTTTGAGCATAGGTCAGGATCTCCGCATGTCCCTCCTGTGCACAGGGAAGTCCATTAGAATGACTGACTAGATTACTGACCCACCTCTGCTACGCAGACAAATGCTGACATCCTGGTCTGCTTTCAGCACTCAAAAACTAATGTCGCCTGCCCCTACTATAGAAGCATACAGTAAGTTTATGATAAAAATTGTTAATCTTATAGCATTTTAGTTGCTCTGCGTTTAAACATAATTTTTTTTTTCACCTTCAAAACCAGTTTGTGTATATGCATATATATGTGTGTGCTTTACACATTTGCATGTCCCTGCCCAGGTTCCCAGAATTCAGTGTAATATCTGTATTTCCTGTAATACTGGGCTTGAAACAAGGTATTTTTTATTTTTTTTAAACTTGTTTTAGACATTCAAATGTGAACACAGATGTACTTATTTACTGTACTACTGAACAGTGGAGGGCTTCTATCGTGCTTTTGCCCACCATATATCAAATGATTCTTGTGGTAAACTACCTACTTACAAGGTCCACAACACAGGCTGATATCCTGCCCATTGCTGATGACAGACCGTAACCTTGAAACAGCAGTACATGGGTCAGATTCCAGGCTTGTGTATAATCCAACCCTATCCTAGCTTTGCTCAAAGATATGTATATATGTATATATATATATATATATTATATATATATATATATATATATATATATATATATATATATATATATATATATATATATATATATATATATATATATATATATATATATATATTATATATATATATTATATATATATATATATATATATATTATATATATATATATATATATATATTTTATATATATATATATATTATATATATATATATATATATTATATATATATATATATGTCCGTAGAACTTTTCCTCATCCATTAAAAGATTGTAAAACCGATCCGTTGCTATGCCGAAAACTGTGAAATACAGTATGCATATGCTTAAAAGGAGCCATGTTTAAAATGGTTTGGATTGACAGAGTGATGGTGCATTATATGTCCTCATTTGCATGTCCCGCCCAGTTTTCCCAGACTGCAGTACATATACTGTATTTCTGAGAAATTTGAGCAGGAAATAAGTTTTCATCAACTTATTTCTAGACATTCAAATAGAATCACTAATGTACTATTCCTTATTAGTATGCGTATGTATGTATGTATGTATATGTGTGTGTGTGTATGTGTATATATATATTACATTTGTGTTAACATTTGAATTCTAAAACAAGATTGCGTGTGTGTATATATAGTTAGTAATTAAATAGTACATTTCTGTTCACATTTGAACGTCTAAAGAAAGTTTTCTGCCCAGAATTCAGAGACATACAGTTATTAGACTGCATTCTTGGAACCTTGGCAGGGACATGCGAATGTGCATACAAAGGCTTCGCTCTTGCAATCATAAACCATTTTAAACAAGGCTTCCTTTAAGCATATGCCCACTGTATTACACTGCTTTAGCAAAGCTCAGGATTGATTATACACAAGCTAGGAATCCTACCCGGCTGTTGCAAGGTTGCTGCCTCTCATCCGTGTAGGGCTGGTTCCTAGCTCGTGTGTGTGTGTGTGTGTGTGTGTGTGCGCATGTATATATTTGAGATAGTTTGTTGTAATAAATAATGTTCTTTTTGTACTGAAAAGTTTCTTTCCCACAAAAAACAACTCTATATTTAATAAAGCAAACATTGGCAAGGACATTTTAGCCTAGAAGCGGTGAGCCGTGTCTTTCTTACTAGGCAGTTTGTCTCTTGCATCAAGCACAATAACAGGAGTGCATGATTGCTGCTTCACTGGCTACACAGTTTCTCTCTTTTGGAAAGTCACATTTCACTCCCGAATGGGAATCTACTACTCCTTCAACAATAAAACTATCCCATTACTCTACACATCTCATGGTAAAGTCGGCATATGGTAATAGATTCTTAAAGTATCAGTAATGCAAAGCTCTCGGTGACTCTATATCAAGCCATCCAGCCATCCCTTCTTTCCTTCTGAGGTCTGCCTTAATGTACCTGAATCATATCATATCTGGTAGCAGTGCGTGAGCAATCTGCTATGTTTCCGTTTAGCTGCAGCGAGATCCCTGGTGGATGATTTAAAATGTGATTGCTCAGTACACAAGTGCTCTTGGGCTGCTGAAGGAGCAGATTGGAATTCATTCCATTTGACAGCTGTGAATTGCATCAGGTTCTCACAATTAAAGGGGGTGGACACACTTTAGTTCTAGCAAGGCGATGCACAAAGGGGCCGGTGTCGTATTCTATTTCAAGTGTAACAAATGTGTGAAAGTTTAAGAGAAAGGCTGGGCATTACTGGAATAATTATATTGTCCAGGGACAAGCCAACCTAAAAAGTGTATTGCACTTGTAATAATATTGTATTGCTTGTTTAAGTGGAAGTGACTTTCCACATCCAGAAACATGAGCAATCTACAATCCTGGGGTGATGTGACCATATTGTATAATGATACTCCGCGTTCCAATGCACTCCTGCTGATAAAACATAATGCTTCACTGAAGTGTATATACTCTGGTGTATATGGTCTAAAGGTGCAGTATTGCAACTCCTACAAAAAGCTTTAAAAGGCTACTGTGGTCTGAAAGCTTTTGTCATTGCATTTGAGAGACCATGTTTGTGCATTGAAAAAAAAAAAAAATCCCATGGAAAATTAATTATATTAACTGAAGAAAATTAACACTAAAACAGACAAACTTATAAAAACAATACGTTAGTACTAACATTAGTTTACTAGTCAGGAAATGTAAAACAAGGATTTATGAAGACCCTGTTAATTGTGTCTTCTTACCTGATTTACATTTAAGTCAGTGGAAATAAAAGCAGAATATGTTGCAGTTCAGACGTCCGTTAAGCTCACTGCCACTCTATTTCCTTTTAATATATCCGCAGAGAAGAAGAAAACAAGGCTTCATGGACCCTGTTAGTTGTCTTCTTATTTGATTTACATTCAACCTAGTGGGACCAAAAGCAACACCCATAAGGCTCACTGCTTATCTTTTTCCTGTAAAATATCAGACAAGAAAAAAAATCCCAAACTCTTTATAATTAAGCATTCTAAAAACAAATTGTACAAAAAAACATTGATCTATAGCATATACAACTTATATAAAGATGTGATTTTGTAAAATTCTAGATATCAGTGTTTTTTTTTTTTACTTAAATTCTTTTAATCAATATTTTTTTTTAACACTAAAGCAACACAAATATAAATGTAAAGTATTGCATATATAGATCAAGAATTGAAACAAGGTTGGAAGGAAACATTAGGCCTGTTTACTGGAGTTTGCTTAATTACTTTTACATTTAAAGGGACGGTAATAAAACCAAATATGCATGTACAATAGATGCACTGTATCAGGGCAGGTGAAGAGAAAGAGACAACAATGTTACCCCTGTCTCATTGCAATTCTCGTATTATAAAGTATAGATTTTTCTCATTTTCATTCAAACAAGCTTTTCCTAATGGTTTTGACTTTTTTAAAATGCATGATAGAAAATGTGGAACTGCCATATTTCTCTGATACGGTTTTTATGGTTTACTATACTGTCTGTCAAGTGGAGGGAGAAGTACTAGTGCCACTATGCAGTATTTGCTATACACCATGGCAATAAGAGGATTGAGACTAATGCCAACCTCATCATACCACTATTATAAGAATAGTACTTTAATGTTGCTTCCATTGCACCTGTGCTATCTGTACTAGACTCAGCCAGGAATATTGTTACAAGAAGTAAAGAATTGTGATCTCACTTAGTAATTAAATCCAGTAAAACAGAATTGTGTCTTCTTGGAGCCTAAATGAAATCCAGCTTTTAAAGTGTGATCAGACATGAAGCTTTAATATGCAGCTTTCAACTTGTTCCCAGCTAGTTCCACATTAGCATAACTGTCATGCAAAAGTTAACTGGAGCTTCCTTTTAACATAGGAAATATCGGTTTCTTGGGCATAAAACTCGGAAGGCTTTGTTCATTATAGCGAGTTAGTTACGATTCAGAGCTCCCAATCAATCACTAGTACAATGTACTAAATAATCTCTTAAGTGGAATGTAAAAATTGTTCCACCATGTAATGCCTTAAAGTTCTTCGGTATTGCACATTACCACGCTTGTGTATTTCTACCTAGAGAGACATTCTACTTTTTAGTTTTTAGAACCTAAAAAATCAGCCTTTCTTTCTGTTGTAGCTTTAGTTCTGCTATAAATAGATTAACATCATTGAAGCCTTTTTTAGCTCTCCGACAGGGCATGCCATAAAGTAAAATTTATATTCGCCCAGGGTTTCCTTTTGTCCTTGGCCCATTCCTTTCCTAAACTGCACTTTGCTTGTGGAAGGAAATCACTTGCAAAACAATACCATCTTGCGTAAGTGAGAAGTTAAAGGAAATGGAAAACAATACAACTTATTATATATACTAGGAAATTGCCCGTCAGAAATGATGGGAGTAAAATAGTAAGGCTGGAAATGGTGTTTGCCACACAGTGCAAGGCTGTAGGCCCTCTGAGCACTTTTTACGTCCTTCGGGCTAGTTTTACGTCCTTCCTTGGGAACGCCATGTGTCTTTCCCGCCTTTCTCCTCCCTCCTGCGCCTTTCTCCTCCCTCCTGCGCCTTTCTCCTCCCTCCTGCGCCTTTCTCCTCCTGTGTGTGCTGAATGTTTGCGAGGCGCGTGCTGACTACCTTTTGTTTTATTTTCAAAGTCCTGCGCGCTTGGCGTTGTTCGTGTAAGTGTTACTGTCTATACTGATTCTTAAGAGGCCTTTGACAGATATACACAATGGAATATTTTTTAGGTGACGCACAGGCTTCCATTGTGAATATGTAATTGATAAGAAAATTATCATGTTATATGAAAGTGTCTGTGACATCATGGCTTCTTGGAAAACACAAAACACTTGTAGTGAATATATTTTTAGACTAAACCGAGATGACAACACAACATTCTTTATTTTTCTCGATCTGTTAAGAAACTGACCAGGACACATGTTTGACAGCATTCAAAAGGATCCAAAGAATTACATTAAAATGTACATGCTTAAGAAGCTCCAAAATGTGATTGAAAGCAAAGAAGAAAATAAACATTTGTCATATCCAAAAAACAAAAGCAATGTTGGCTTTCCACGAATTTATCAGAAAATATTCATCTGCCGCTATCGAGTAGACAACCTAAAAGCAGCTTTTAAGGCATGATGAGGACTTTGACATGACCTTATTATGTCAGCAGAACCTCCTAATGTCTAAATTGTTCATGATTGGGGGTAATTTAGTTCTCATATGAATTGTGTACATAAGACTTATATTTTGCATAATACTGTTCATGTCAACACTCCAGTGATTTGCATGTTCCTTCATTACAAGATCGTGGGCCCAGCTGCTCTCTGTATACAGCTGGTTTCTTCTGTGTCTTCTAGTCAAGAAATAGCTCAACATATAATCAGTCTGGAATCTTTAGACCTTACTGCCATGAGCCGACAGCAGGGGGTACTTCCTTGCAGCAAACTCTCACTGTACCAATGTAAACTTGCTCTTTTTGTAGAGATACTATTTACACAATAGGCATATTGCACTAGATATTTTACACTTCGCATAAAAGTTTTTTCATGTGAATTAAAAATAATTTATTTTTGGTGTTACCTTTTTTACATCTGTGTTTATTCTGCAAGACATTCAGGCTTGAGGGATTAGACTGAAAACTGATGGAAGCTCATCAGTGAGAGACTTTTACGTTCAGAACGGAATTGTGTAGCTTTGGATGAGTGAGAAGGGAAACAGGCTTGAAATAGTAGACAGAAAATAAATGTAATCACGCTAACTGCATGTTTACACACATTTTCAATTGTGGATTGTATGTGTTTTGATAGGTGGTAGGAGTAGATACAAGTCCATGACCAACCCTATTTCTTCACAAAGACTTGAAGAATTGGGTTATTAGACTTAATAGTTGAGGTGATAATGCGCGAAGAAGAGAACTGCAGTGATGGGATATCTGTTTGAAAATAGTCCAATCTTAGGCTCAATCTATTTTTAGAATAGTTAACTCTTGTCAAAGTGAGCAAAAAAAGTTAAATAGGAAAATATGTGTTAGAAGTTGGAAGCTCTGAAACTTTGCCATATAGAATTTCATAAACTAGATGCATGACTGAGAGGTTTGGGAAGTTATAAGGGTATTTATAAAACATATATATATATATATATATATATATATATATATATATACACGAGAGTGGGTGATGAAAGACTTAAAACTATGCAACGTGATTTGCTAACCATATATTTTTGCTCTTCTAGTTGTAAAGACAAAGAAAATGTCTTGTCACTTCGCAAGATGTTCTTTACTTGTTGTACGACGATTGCATGCACTTCGTTGAACACAACATTGTATGTCCATGAACAAACACAATGTCATGTGTTAATGTCCAGTACAGGGCTCAAAGAGTCAGATGCTCCTTTAAAAAAAATGAATGAAGACTCCTATTTTTTTTAATTCTTTCACACTATACATGCAACTTGCTCCTAATTTTTTTTCTCAACTCCTTCTTGAACCTGTATTAATATATACATGAATCATTGAATATATTTTTTCAGTGTTTTGCCATTATGGTTATTAATAGGTTACAAGATATTTAGGATTATGCAATAGAGCTACATCATCTATTCCGTTGCCTCTCCCATGGACCCTAGAGTTTATTTTGGGCCTTGGTGACCTTGAACGTTGTCCAAAAAAATAATCCTTTAACTCTGCTATTTAATTTGCAGTTTATATATCACTTTTTTGGTGCTACATATAAATTTTAATATATTCCATGCAAGGGAGTCTCTACAGTGGGAATCAAATAATTAAAAGTCAAATCTGATTCTTGGAGACAATTGCTGTTTAAAACAATAATTCCTCATATGATTTATCTCCATCAGTATAGCATTCTGTTCTCCTCACTTCCTTATTTATCATTTTCTCATACACTGGCAATACAAAATATTATATTTACATAATATGCTTAAATAATGCATTCATTCATATTCTGGGGGTATATGTAATTTCTTGCCTTAGATTTGTTTGTCTCAATTCCAACTTTTTTAAGCTAGAAAACATTATGTTCTGAACATGTTTAGTTATGATTCTTGTTTTTGAAAATGTATTTCGCACTGAATATAGGCAAAAAATAAATTTAAAATAACTGAAGGTGTATTGGTCACAAACCATGTCCAAGACTTTTTTCTTTTTCTGGAAGTAGAACTGGAGAGTCAAAGCGCCACCACTTAATTCTTTAAGCACATGATATTCCATCAAACAAACTGTCATTTGCCATACAAATAACGTTTTTGATGAGAAGCAAAAGGGCCATTCTATCTACCTAATTAGGAACTCTGTCACCCCAAAATCAAATTGTTTTTTCTTCTTTTTTTCTTAAAGAGCATGAAAACCAAGCTATCTGTTGCTGCATTTATATGCAAAATGATTGGCTTGTACATGTTATTTAGTCGATTTGCGCTAATTAGAATTACGGTCTGCTTGTCTGTCTCTGTTGTGGCCAAAATAGAGACTTGCAATGTTATCTGTTATTTAAACCCCTCTACAACTCCTATCAAGCTCTCTAGGGAGCACATTGGCATACAGAGCTACAAAATCAATTATACATTTTTCAGAAATGTTTTACAGTATAGAAAAACTGCTAGAACAGGGTATAGCCATTTATTTTTAATTAAATCAACTTCTTGGTGGGTGACAAAGGCCTTTTTTAAATTAGCAGTGATATTGCCTTAGATGAAGCATCTGTGATATTGGTTATTTTAAGATTTATAGAGACATTTAGATGTGGGCTTGCTTATTGTTCTACTGGCTTACAAGGCCCAAGTAAGCTGAAATATGTGACTGTGGTTAGCTGTCTCTCCAATTATCTATATAACATTTAGTTTGATCCCATCCAAAGAGACTGGCAAGTGACTAAAATACTACAGGGTATACTCTGTTTCTTCTTTCCTGGGAGTTATCATGTTGAAGCTATTATTGTTACATTTACATCAATAATTAACAATCTTACAATCCAATTATGGATTTTAATAGCAAAATTAATATAAAAGATTTGTAGTTCAACCTCTTTTACATCGACTGTTATTGAACATCAGAGTGGTTGACCTGGTAGAGAGGTCACCCTGATGTTACAGTAGACAAGTTACTCTCTGTTGACAGACCTGTCTTGTGGGAAACCACTTCATCTTATATTTCACATCACAAAACTATCTGTGAAGTCTCATGTTATATATGTGTGTCTGTATACTTGCTGTTTTAGGATCTCAATTTCCACCAAGCGTGCAGACATTTTCCTCTTCTTGACTGTCCTACTTTGTATGCTTTTGTAACCATCACAACACCGTCGCCAGTGACATGAAATGGACATATGACTTGCACAGATTAGACACTGGAGAGCCTACAGTAGATATAAAAAGTCTACACACCCTTGTTAAAATGTCAGGTTTCTGTGCTGTAAAAAAATGAGACAAAGATAAATCATTACAGAACTTTGTCCACCTTTTTAACGTGACCTATAAACTGTACAACTCAATTGAAAAACAAACTGAAATCTTTTAGGTAGAGGGAAGAAAAAATATAAAAATAAAATAATATGGTTGTATAAGTATGCACACCCTTAAACTAATACTTTATTGAAGCACCTTTTGATTTTATTACAACACTCAGTCTTTTTGGGTATGAGTCGATCAGCATGGCACATTTTGACTTGGCAAGATTTGCCCACTCTGCAAAAACACTCCAAATCTGTCATATTGCGAGGGCATCTCCTGTGCATAGCCCTCTTCAGATAACCCCACAGATTATCAATCGGATTCAGGTCTGGGCTCTGGCTGGGCCATTTCAAAACTTTAATCTTCTTCTGGTGAAGCCATTCCTTTATTGATTTGGATGTATGCTTTGGCTCGTTGTCATGCTGAAAGATGAAGTTCCTCTTCATGTTCAGCTTTCTAGCAGAAGCCTGAAGGTTTTGTGCCAATATTGACTGGTATTTGGAACTGTTAATAATTCCCTCTATCTTAACTAAGGCCCCAGTTCCAGCTGAAGAAAAACAGCCCCAAAGCATGATGCTGCCACCACCATGCTTCACTGTGGGTATGGTGTTCTTTTGGTGACGTGCAGTGTTGTTTTTGCACCAAACATATCTTTTGGAATTATGGCCAAAAAGTTCAACCTTGGTTTCATCAGACCATAACACCTTTTCCCACATGCTTTTGGGAGACTTCAGATGTGTTTTTGCAAAATGTAGCCTGGCTTGGATGTTTTTCTTCGTAAGGAAAAGGCTTTTGTCTTGCCACTCTACCCCAAAGCCTAGATATATGAAGAATAAAGGAGATTGTTGTCACATGTACCACACAGCCAGTACTTGCCAGATATTCCTGCAGCTCCTTTAATGTTGCTGTAGGCCTCTTGGTAGCCTCCCAGACCAGTTTTCTTCTCGTCTTTTCATCAATTTTGGAGGGAGCTCCAGTTCTTGGTAATGTCACTGTTGTGCCATATTTTCTCCACTTGATGATGACTGTCTTCACTGTGTTCCATGGTATATCTAATGCCTTGGAAATTCTCTTGTACCCTTCTCCTGACTGATACCTTTTAACAATGAGATCCCTCTGATGCTTTGGAAGCTCTCTGTGGGCCATGGCTTTTGCTGTGGGATGCGACTAAGTAAATTTCAGGAAAGACCAACTAGAGCAGCTGAACTTTATTTGGGGTTAACCAGGGGCACTTTAAATGATGGCAGATGTATGCCGACTCCTATTTGACACGATTTGGAATGTGATTGCTTAATTCTGAACATAGCTACATCACCAGTTATAAGTTATAAGTTTATAGGTCACATTAAAGGTGGGAAAAGTTTTGAAATGATTTTTCTTTGTCTCATTTTTTTTCCAGCACAGAAACCTGACATTTTAACAGGGGTGTGTAGACTTTTTAAATCCACTGTATGTTGCAGATAACTCTGCAATTGCAGCATTGGCAAAATGGAGGTCTTGCTGTGAAGTGAGATCTGTTAGTACCAAAAGTGATTCTCCCATAGTAAGACAGAAAGCCTAAATTATGTGTAAGCAGTTTTAATAATTTACTTAATACAAGAAAATATGTTTTTATAAAGTAGAATATTGATTAAACGGACTATTTACTTCAGCAGTACTTCCATTGGGAGAACAGATTGAGGGGGGATTTCATGTGACAGGCTTTGCTACAGAACACATTGAGACCTTTGCCATCCACATTGCTTCCAGAATGTCCTATTCTTTCTTGAAGAATGAACTTTTTCCACTGTGCATTGAAATTTTAGCTCTACATGAATTATTTACAGCCACTGTTCTTGTGTCATATCCTTCATTCTTCCATTTGCCGCAATGATTTAAAAAGACTATACATATTCCTGCATGCCCCGAAGCATTTTGCATCAGTATGATGTCCCTTAAAATATTAACTAAATGTAATTAAAATTCTTCATTGAAAGTGAAGTTTGGAATTACTGATATGCTGTAGGCTGATATACCCTAATTAATTGACACAAAAAACCTGTTAAAGTAACAATGCCATAATAGCAATAAGTAGGGAAGTTTAATGAAATGAAATAAATTGAACACCCTGCTTGCTACAATGATATGACTAGAATTAATGGGCAATTTCTTCTAGGACAAGGAAAGGGCAGGGGGAGACTGAAGGAATGTAGGTGATGGACACATTAAAAACAAAAATGAACATTGTAGTGCCACTGATGGTTTTATACCTATGATAAAGGTTGGTGCCCTGTTGCCACTATTATGCTATGCCAAAAAGCCTAGCACATTATCTCCATACAAGCCGTGCACGAGATAGCAGTTTATTTTTTTATTTTTTTTATAGGACCACTGAACCATGGAAAAAAATATGTATTTAAAAACTAAGCATAATTTATCAGCAAAAAGTCTTACATCAATTTTTTTATTAGAAAACATAATGTGATGCCTGATACATTGGTAGAAGCTGGATGTGTGAGAACAGCATTTACATTTCTGTAGAGCTATGGTTGCATTGAATGATGCAAGGTGTCTGTCTGCTTCTGGGCCAGTCAGTTTATTTCTCTTCTAAAAGAAATGCTTTTGACTTTGCCTGTTCCTTTCTCCCTCATCATATAATTTTTTTCCATTTCCTTTAAATTTCAAAGACTTTACTCTGAAAAATGTGATGGTTTTTACTATGCTGTTTAGAGAATGCTTTTTAAGCAATACATACATGTAAATATATTTAAAGAACCACTCTAGATTGTTAAAAACTTAACAAGCTTGTGAAGTATGTAACAAAGTGACCGCATTAGGAGTTATGGAAGACCGGAACATAAAAGCACTTTTAGAGAAAATCGAATGTTTAGAGGACTGATTGTGTAATTGGAAATTGCATTTTAAAGTGCCTGTCTGTAGCTTGAATGGGAGGTCTGCCATATGGGGTCCTAATTGCAAAGGGGCTATGTGCAGAAAATGTTTTTAACAGAAGTGAACATAGATCTTACATAAATCCTATTCCTCCTCTTTCGCCCAGGTTTCTAATATAACACTTTTAGAAACCGACAAAATGGCAATCATTTAAACAAATTTGAGCACAGTAGTTACAAATTAAAGAGTGTAATTTATTTTTGAACGATGTGAAAACATTTTCTCCTTTACTAAGCCAAGTTCTTCAAAACCACATCTTATAAATATGACATTTCCGTGGTCATTTTTAAGTGCTTCCAAAGTTTATTCCGTAACGAATACCAATGAATAAAGATTCCAGGACTGCGTAAATGTAAATGTACATCACAGCTATTCCCAACTTGTTTTTTATGCTCAGCCAAGGAGGTTTCTTTCTGAAAAAGTCTCAAGTGATGATTGCAGTGTATGGGCTATTTCTTTACAACGGGACTCTCCAAATACACAGTCAGGGTAGGTGTATCAGCACTGGATGTTACCATAACCCATGGCCCATATGTACCAAGGATGGAAGTGTTTGAGAACACTTGGAGACGTCTAACTTTACTACATGTTTGCACATAGGAATGGAAAGACTGTAGTATATATGATTTTACTTTTCTAAATAACATTAGGTTTACCCATATTTGTTCTTTGAATATAGTAAATATGAACTAATAAGACCCGGCAATGGCCTATAGGTACTATAGACTACTCTGTGCAGCAAGGTATGGATTTGTGGCTGCTTTCCCCAGAGCCAGTACACGGCTGATGCGCTAACTGCACTTAAGCAATGTAAAAAACTTATTTATTCAGCTGTTCATATAATGCTTGGATCAGGTGACAAGAAAATAATTTCTCATTTGTAATAATTTTTGACAGGCTCATTTTAAAGTGTCTGCTTCAGTGGAATAAGCAAACAGGTTGCAAAGCTCAGTGCTGTGGGCTAAGCACAGCCATAAATCTTTTTATGCAAGTGGAACGCCAGGTTAAATGGTTAAAGTAGAATTTGCTGGTTGCAGGTTGTTGTTTTTTTTTGTTTTGTTTTTGCAATAAAGTTGTTTAAATAGAAAATATGTATAATGTACTTTTCACAGAATATGTTTTGAATCATTTTTTAATTGAAAAAAGCTAAGTCTAAGTTGTTAGAGGGAGCATCAATCCATTGCTTCTTAGGATGCCCTCCAGTGTTTTGTTTACATTTGGAAGTGTCGCCACTTTGAGAAATATAACGTTGTTCCCCTTATTTAGTTAATGTTGTTTCTCTTATGGAAAATCTTGTTTGTGTAGCCAGCAACTGAGCTTATGTCATGTTGGACATGTTGTTGACAATATGTCCCTAGTTGTTAAAGTGCCTCATATCCAGCCCTTGCATCTATTATTTAGACCCATATTAATGTATGCCATGGGGATAACATTGACTGTATTCTGTGGACAGGGGACATGATGAAGCCGCTACTGGTCTAGTGCCAAAATAATACAGTATATATAAAAAAAAAAGAACTAGATGTCATAATTTGAAATTGGATGGTGGAAAATGTATGGGTAATGCATGATAGTGCTACTTCCTAGTGAAAGGTCTAGTGCGAAACAACTCCAAGGAATTCAAGCATGCACCAGATATGTATAAGACTATTCTGAATATTTTACGCAAATCATTTCAAATTGATAGTGGCGATACGGGGTAGACCTGTTGATTCTTAAGTGCATCAAACCTATGTTTATATGTATGTCATTTTAATAAAAAATCCTACTTGAAAGTCTTTGAAATGCTTGCAGCTATGTCCATGTACCAGTGTTTCATGTGCCTTGCTGGAGTTAATTTCTTTATATTCTATTCTATCATGAATATTGCAAAGAGATTTGGATGTGTTTTTCCATCTTAAGACTTGTTTGGCAAAATAACCTGGTGTTTGTGAAACCTGAAATCAGAGGTCTATATATCTTATCTACCAGTGCCAGATGTAGCTGTTCTATCTGAAAACTAGTTAAAGCAGCAATTGCATTTTGTTAGAATTTAACTGGATAATGGATGGCTTGTTAAAGGATTCTTTATTTTATTACAGGCCAGGATTTGCAGGTTTGATATATTTTTTTTGGGGGCTTGTAAAAAAAGAGAAGATAAGGATGTAATGAAAACCATTCTGCTTTGTCAGTATATCTGCATTAATTACTGTCTTACATGTTTGTAGTTAGGTGTGTGATTATAGGGTTGTCTCCACTAACATGTCTGCGGTCACTATATCCATAAATATGCAACTATGAAAATATTGTATGACACACTTATCTGCAAACATTTTGAGAAGAAAACATTTTAATGTTATATACAGTTCATGGGGCCTAAATGGAAGAAAGTACAATACCTATTGTGTAATGCTTATATAGGTGGATTAAAACGGCTTTTAATTATACATTTATAATTTCTCTATGAGATATGCAACTTCTTTGACTTAAATGGAAAGTAGATAAGCATTTACTTACTGAAACAAGTAAGGTAAGTTAAACTAAGATGTCTTGGATAAAATTGAAATAAACACAACACCCATTCCCTCTCACTGGCCAAGAAGTAGACCCCTTGCATCATTCACTGCAGCAATAGCTCTCCAGACATGTAAACGCCCCTCGCACACACACAAGTTCCATCAATGTATCATGGATCTCTTCAGGGTCCTGCAGAGGCAACAAAATTATTTTGTTCTAATTACAAAATAATGTATGACTTTTTTTTTTTTTTCCTGCTTAAGTCAAACTTAATTTTTCAGACAAATACTTTGTGTCCTTGTGCAACGGTCCCTTAACCATGTCCTCTTTGCTATGTCTATTTGTCTCAGTGTGCAGATCTATAGAAGATTACAATGGCAGCAAAAAAAAAAGGCTTCTAACATATACTGTCTCTTTACACAGAGGCGCAATGGAGAAGACATTCCTGTGGCCCAAACAAAAAACATCAACCACAGAAGATTTGCAGCCACCTTCAAAATGCGTGAAGTTACAAAGGCGGATGAAGATCTTTACAGATGTGTAACGCAGTCTGAGAGAGGATCTGGTGTCTCAAACTTTGCTCAGCTCATTGTTAGAGGTAAGGAACGATTGGATGTATCAGTTTAACTTGTTTTAAAGTCATGTATTACCACTGTGTGTGTGTGACTTGTTTGAGAAATTGTATGATAATTTAACAGTTACTGATATTTGTTAATAGTTACCAATTTTTCCATTTTAACACTTTTTTTTAATACTGCTTAATAAATGGAAACTTCATAAGAAGTGTGAAGTCACATTACACCTATTTCTTCTTGGTATATTCATTGTTGTAGAAGTGCATAGTGGTGCTTATATGCAGTGCATTGAATTGGCCCCACATCATTCTAAGTATATTCTTATTCGTACGAGTCAAGCCTCAAAATAAACAAAAAAACAAAATTAGAGGTGCTCAATCAGAGAACGAACTAACCCTAATAGGTTAGTGCTATGGCCATGATAACCCACTCTGAGAGCAACCTCTTTATGCACACTTGTGCCCTTCACAGGGAGAAATATCCTGTAGTATATCAGTCTGGTCCCACTCACTAGAGTGACCCAGACCCGAAATACCAGGCAATTCTACCCTGAACAAGAGAAACCGCAAACCCCAGACGTATGTTTTGGCCTTCATTGGGCCTCGTCAGTGAGGTGTAGCTGATAACTCCCTAAGCCTCAAAATACCTTCATTTCATTACAATATACTGAGTGTCTAATTCTAAGAGATGTAATAAGATATTGGCTTACATTATATGTCTGCAGTAAGCACCATGTGATGAACCATAAGGAAAAACAAAAACATATTTATTAGTATACAATATACCTTTTAATGCCCAAGCAATTGTGTAATCTCTGCTAATAATCACATTCTTTCTATTTAGATTAATTTTCCAGAGGACCTTGTTTTAGTAATTACTGAAAGCTAATTAAACACTGTTTTTATTGACAAGCTGAGTCTTGAAACATGGTTGAAAATATGTACTTTTTAATTAATTTAAAGCATCACAGCACACATTATTTATAGGAATAACGTGCAAGGGCAACATGGTAGTAATTAAAGCTCCACATCTTTCAAGTAGATCTCCTTTCATTAGATACATTTTCAGCTTTATATTAATTCGTTATAGGCAGCAGGGGGAAAAAATTATATTTTTTAG
The DNA here is from genome assembly GCA_027410445.1 of Discoglossus pictus. Classification (NCBI taxonomy): domain Eukaryota; kingdom Metazoa; phylum Chordata; class Amphibia; order Anura; family Alytidae; genus Discoglossus; species Discoglossus pictus. The sequence goes on from CM050165.1 coordinate 209,036,598, forward strand.
ATCAAATATGTTTCTTAGAATTAAATTTAAAGATTGTGTATATAACATTTTGGCGAAACACATACCAGAGCAAGCCTGGGTGTAGGGGAACCGCATATAAAATAAAAATACTACACAACTGCTTCTCGACACATACAAAAAATCTTTGGGGGGGGGGGGGGGGGGGGATTTGTCCCTCTTGTCCCCCCTAGTTCCTACACCCATGACGGCAAGGACAATAAAAAAGCAATTATAAGTTAAACAGGGCAGACATGTTGGATGGATAAAAACTTCCTCCTTCTCATCTATGTGAGTTTATACTTTTCTTGGTATTAGAAATGCTTCTTCTACATTCTATCTGGACCATCTCTTAAGTTTCCATTCTGCTAATAAACATTATACGTTTAGTTTTAACCAGAAATAACCAGAGTTTTAGACAGAGACTTAACTAGAGTGCCTCAATTTGAATATGCATTTTAATGATTTATACATAATTTAAAACTGCTCTTTCCTCTTATTAGGTCACTACAGTGGTCCTTTAAATGTCCTTGTGCTAAGTAGAAGTATACAGTGTATTAAAAGCCTTCCATGGCAATAGAAAATCTCAGCAGGCCATGAACTTCTCTCTTTTACAAATGTCAGTAAGATAATTATGGGGAATTTTTTGCTAGTTTATGACCTATTGTAAAATTATTATCAGCTAATTATATAGCTCTCAAATTTTTAGTACATTTTAACGCAATAACATGCACAAACCTTTACGATTCTTGTACCACGGAGTAATTGTTCTCCGAACTGCCTTCTAGTTGCACAAAATGAATATATGAATACTTTGAGTACTAGTTTTGTGTTTAGCAGTTTTGCAGTATGTGTTTACATGTTTACTGCAGAATCAAAGCACATAATTGAATATTTTATGCCGGAACATGGACTCCTGTATTTTCCAAGATGGCTGCAGCATATGTGCTTTTCATGCTTTGTTTGGTTTCCTTTCCTCTGGATACTTCTTGGCACAGAGGCATTTAATGGCTGTCTATAGATTATATTCTGTAACTCCTCAGAGCAATGTACTTGTGTTTTTGATGATTATATCCTCTCTGGCTAACAGCATGGGCTCCTTATTACTTCAGATGTATGGCTGTGCCAAACTATTCCTCTTTACATGAAAGCATAATACTGTGCACTACAATGCAAATGATCTTTTGTTGCACTCTGTTATTGAACACATAAAAAAGGGTCATAATGAAAAGGATTTTCCGAGGTGCCATCTGTATCTGAGCTGGTAGCGTAACTGTAGGGGGGCTCACATCATTTGGCAAATGTACCAGCTATAATTATTTGTTTCTCTAAGTTACATTGCAAGATTATGCAGTGTTCATTTGAGAATGTGTGTGTATATATACACTAATTATATCTATATCTATGCATGCACAGTAGTTAGAGCTTCTTTTTTTTTGCATGTGAAGGCCTTCATAACTACACATGTGAAAAAAACGGGCTTGATACAGAGTTGTGTCCAACTCTTCATAACCTCATGGACCGTAAAACACCAGGCACATCTTGATGTCCATGGTCATGCTGATCTACTTGATTTTCATGGCAGAGATGCTGGAGTGGGTACAGCATACAGCTCCTGGTATTCCTATGTGGTTTCCCATCCTAGTACTGACCAGGCCCAACCCTGCATGGCTTCAGGGTGGTGTGACCTCTTGGTTCCCTAACTGGAATCGAACCCAGGTTGCAGCCGTGAAAGCACTGAATCCGAACAACTGGACCACCAGGAAACTATCACATATATGTTAGTCACGCTTTTGCGTCCCTCGCGCAGTGAAGCAAGCCGTAGTGTTCACACATGCACGACTTAGGCTGCAATGAGCGCAGAAGGCCCTCATTGCAGCCAGCGGCGCAGCACTTAGGTGGCAACAAGCGAGCCGGGCACACAACTGTGAGCCTTGCAAAGTGAGGCGAGCAGCTTTTCAAGCGTGTAACAATAAAAACCCGAAAAAAATAAAATCACGTGCAAAACATTATACCATACTCACACACCGCACAGGGGGAGAGACAGGAAGCCTGGGAGTGAAGTTGCAAACAAATTAGACCCATATTTGGCTTTTTTTTTTGTCCAGCAAGGAAAAAAATGGCGGACAAAAAAACGTAAAGTTTCTGAAACGGCATCAAAACGAGGCTCCGCAAAGTCCGGTTTGCAGAAAGTTGAAGTACATAGGGGAGAGGCTCGTAATGAGCACCAAAGGTGCTTGGAGGATCAAAACCATTGCCAGCCTTACAATTTTATTCCCATCATTGTTTATGGGCAAGTTACTAGTATATAATATTTGATGAATTTGTTTTTGCATTAAAGCACGGTGGAAAATGCTTTTATCGTCAATCCTTTAGTTATTAGCACATTTTTAGTAATATTTGAAGCAGAAAAGTGTACAAGTATGTGACAATAGTTGCTTTTATTCACGTTGACAGTCTGTTTCGTGCTATACACAGACAGCGAGCCAGTGGTGCCGTCACACATGCGAGCCTCGTTCATCACAGGGCTTACGATGAGCACTGCAAGCTGGAGAGGCTTGCAATGAGCGCCAAAGGTGATCAGTGCAAAGCAGGAAAGTTGAAGTACATGGGGGGAGAGGCTTTCAATGAGCTCTAAAGGTGCTCAGAGGATTAAAAGTTCAATTTTAATCACGTCATTTTTGACGGGCAAGTAGCTAGTATATAAATATAGACATTTGCATGCAAAGGTAGACACTGTTGCTTGTGAGATTAGACTTTTCTAGCTCCTATATGGTTCTATTGAACCTATTTTCAAGTTGTAGGGACCTCTGCACACTGCAATTCATGTATTAAAATTACATATGAGCTTGAGAGATTTCACCTCACTACTGAATACATTTAGTATTTCAGTGGATATACCTTTTATACCTTTTTAATCAGTGCCTGATTATGTCAAAATTCAGAGCAAGAGATGAACAAAAGGACTTTACAGATGATTTATAAATTTGCATAACTGAAAATATACATTCTAGCATGATCTACTATTCCTTTTATTGCTGTTATAACTTTGCATTGTAGAAGAACAATGATAAAAGATGTAGAAAAACGGACACAACATATAGTGCACAGCTAGAGCCTGATGACAAAAAGCGCAACATATTGATTAGTATGAATCCGCTCTGTAGGGTACAAAGCCTTGCCCTTCTCATTATAGAGCTTAAAGTCTAGTGTCTGTTCATTTATGGAGCTTGTAAGGGAATAGAACAGGGGTGTCCAAGTTTGGCCCTGGTTGGGCAAACAGGCATGGATTTGAGGATATCCCTGATGTACCCAGGTGAGATTATCACTTCTTCTTTCATGCTGATTAACTCACTTGTGCACAGAAATGAAAATCCTCGAATCCAGACCTGTGTGCTGCCCACCAAGACCGAACTTGGACACCCCTGATATAGAACAAATTAGATTGTATTTATAGCCCTTTAATGGATAGCTGGATTGCCTATCACAGAAACTTAGTTGGGATATCATTGCTTCTTTGATTTGCTCCACCAAGTTCAAAGCTGTTGCTCTTGCCTAGGTGGGTAGTATGTCGAAATGTCATTGGAATTGATAGGTTGTACTTTGGAATCAAACCCTGATCACAGTGGTGAAAGCACTGAATCCTAACCACTGGACCACCAGGCAACCCCCATCTAACAGTCAGGAAAACAAGAGGTGACACCACCCTGGTGCTGTGGCCCACTGGAGAAGGCAATCCACTCCAGTATATCTGCCATGAAAACCAAGTGGACGGTCCATGAGGCCATGGAGAGTTGGGGACAACTGAACAGAAAAAAAAATGTTGTTAGACCGTTTAGTTTGCTTGCAGCATAGATACAAATTTGGAAAATGAAGCTGGTATATGCTTTATTAGATACTAAGCAAACATAATGTCACTGGTTAGAGTGTATGTTAGGAGAATGTGGTACCCTGAGAGTGGAACCTTATTGCCAACCATTTCAAAGATGTCCATGCCAGTACTAGAAAAGTGTGTAAAGTTGCACGTGTATTTGTATGACTCTTTCCCCAAAGTGATTTTTTTCATTGATTCCCACAGCTTGGACATTGTTATAATACATGCTGGAAAAGCTAAATTCTCTTTTGTAGTAGTGAAGAAAATAAGTTTATGGTTATGTGCCTTGAATTGCACATTAATTCCCATTCTTGTTTATCCGTGCATCCGGTAAATAAATCTTGTTAACCATAAATATACTTACATAAAGCCAGGGGGATTCAGCTTCTTTGGTGTTAAAACCGTGCTAAGGATTAACCATGATGACGGCTCTTGTATCTCAGCAGCACGTTAAGCCTGACATCCTGCTACATCCACAGAATAGATGATAATTTTAAGGGAAAGTTTGGGGCCATTGATACGAATTGCCTTTAATAAGAGTTGGCAGTGTATTGCCCATTGTCAACGATGACCCAGGGGCAAGAGTTTATTAGTACGTTTCCTTCCAAAGCCAAAGTGACAGGGCATGCCCAGGGCTTTCTCATAATTTTTTGTTGCTCTTTGCAACAGATTAAATTTTCCCTGCTAGAATCTGCTGCGGTGTACTATTGATCTGGGTGTTAACACAGCCGGTGGGTGGGGAAAAACACGCTATTTACTTTGGCATGAATTTAGTACTGCTATCAAGTTGTTTTGAGTAATTCTAATGTTTTCGGCTCCTTGGAGCGACTACTGTATTATTAGTGTACAATTATTAGTGACAATGGGTATCCGAGTTCTCTCTAGTGTATACAAATCCATACAAAAGCAGGCTGCCTTATTGAATTGTCTTGCTTTGAATGCGGAAGTTAGATAAAGCTTGGTTTTCCTAACTTTTTTTTTTTTTTTTAAATAAATGACCATTTTTAGCACTTAGAGATCTTGTAGCAATAAAATGCATGTCTGGTGATGTGAGCTGCTAACACAGAGATATGAATGTAACTGTCACAATGTACAACTGCAGCTGAGAATTTTAAGTGTCGGTGGAATTTTTACATTTCTAATGACCGCTCCTGATATCTTGAAGCGTAGATCAGTAACAGGCAAACTAGAGGAGCAACTTTAATGGAACTTGGAACACAATTATTTTTTTCATATACGTTTCAAACCTTACCAAGGGCATATTTAAGTTTCCTGGCATTTTTGTGCATGAAAAAATTCCAAATTAAACTTTATTATACTTATCCCAAAGTAAACACCCCTGGAAATCACTGCTAAAATTAGCATAACATTCATAATTAGTTTTGGCCAATCACAGGCAGCTAATACATTGTATCAATCTATGATAGCAGTTGGTGCAGGAAGAAATCATAGGAAGTGTAGTCTCCTGCACAAGGAAGCAAGGAGGGGTCAGACACTGCTCTGTAGATCTTTGCATTGTGCTGCTGGCTTGAATGTTAGTAAAAGGTTAAAATCTGTGTCCAAATGCAGTGTTTCTATTGTTGGGTACACTGTGCCTATGTAAGCAGCTCCGTGAGTGTGGAAAATTAGCTTTATTTTTAAATAAAATAAGTTTGTATGTATATAGAATGACTCAATGTAATCTGTGTGTCTGATATAAGCAGCAGGTGTTAGATTAGAGAAAGGGAAAAACAGGGAAACTTAGATATACCTTTAAGTCAAAACGTTTTAGAAATGTGATTTGAGCAATAAAGGAGTGTACAACGCATAAGTATTACCATATAACTGTATAGCAGGCGCTGCCGCTAATCTTCTCTAGCCAAGATATGAGTCTCAGATATTTAACATATCAAATGTAGCATTGACATTTCATTGCTGTGTGATTGTCGGTAACAATGCTCTGTATAATGTGTTCTGTCCTGATAGCAGCAAAGTTCTTAAGACAGCAAATCCATAGCCATGTAATCCAGATTTGTTTTTTTTTTCTTTTGAAACCGCAGACTTTTACCTATTGAGATAATGTCTTTTTAGCATTATGAACCCTGCCCAGCTGTGAAAGGTTACAATTGTAGTTTTCTTTTTTCCTATTCAAATGTCATGCAGAGGATAAAATAATTCATTTCACTCTCATTAATTTTCTCTTGTTAGCGTTGAGAATCGCACTAAGGACATAGCATTTATTTTACCTCTGTTCCAGTCTGACATTAATTTAATATTAAGAATTATTAGTTGGGAAATCGCAATTCTTCGGAGAGACTCCTCATCTGACTAATACAGTTTTTTAATTATTTTAATTTTACATTCAGCGGGTTAGTTTTTTGCTACTTTTTGTATTCTCTCTCGCTAAATATGAATATTTGCCATTCTGAGCAGCCAGCACTGATTCACCTTTTATGTTTGGCGTATCTGCAATCAAATCGGTGATACAATGTGCTAATGGCTTCAGAAACTCCGCACGGCACATAATGAGGCAGTGAGATAGGAGCCAGGGAGAATGTGTTTGGTCTCCTGAGCACCACACAGGCTTTTTAAAATAAATACATAGGACTCAGATAAAAGAACGTGTCCTCATGGGCCTCAAAAGCTGGGCTGACAATATTAGATGTTGCCTTGTTCCGATTGTCAGGGATCTCCTTTCAGATAACATGGCACATTGTAGTGACTTCTCCCAAGCGGGCTGGGTGTGATGATTTCAGCCTATTCATAGCTGACTGCTTGTCATTCCATACAGGCCACAAAGCGCTTGCATTGTACATCTTTCCTAAGCCCATAACTATGTGTAAATCTTTTTAATAATAAAACACCGGTGGACAGAGACCAACACTTTAGTGTCCTGCCATGTTTTTTCACACTACAACAATAAATGCAAAGACCTCGCATGAGCCGGTTACAAACAAACATAAATGTCAGGTAGTGTTTAGTATAAAGAAATCTTCTCTGTATCGGAGTGGCAATAATAAGCAGCCTACTCAAACCCAATGGGACAAAATTGTGACAAGGTTTGAAGATGGCAATTTAATGATAATTTAGATGCAATGCAACAGCTGCAAAGGCGAACACTATATAATCATATGTGAGTGCATGGGTATTGTAAGCTGTATAATATGTGGCCAAAAAGAAAAACTAAGAGCCATCAGTTTGGTAATGGTATGGGGATTTGGACTGAAATTAGTTTTTTTTGATCCTTGAACTCATTTAACGATAGATGGTTAAGCTACACTACTCCTTTTAAAAAAAATTGCATTTTATTACTCATTTTTAGAATTACTTTTGCAATAAAAGTTATGTTTTATATATTGGGCACATACCCCTTTGTGACTTGAGTGCTACCATTAGTTTTAAAGGTGCTCTTATCTCTCTGATTAGTTTTTCTAAGTTACACTACTTTTTTATACCATATTTTATTTTCAATTCAAGTAAAAAGAGTTACCATTCATGTTAAGACAGGCCTTGAAAAGTCCCGAGAGCCATCGCTCCAAGAAATGTTACTGCTGTTTTGAGCTATTATACATATATTTCTATATGTAATCCATATCTGTCGTGTTGGGAGTGATAGCAACAATTTTCATTGGGCAGATATTTGCATATTATACTGAGATCAATAGTATTTATATAAGAGGCTTTATTTTAAAGGTTAATTTCCACTTCTAAATATTCAATCCTTATGGATAGGTTAGTTCACCTTTGTGGTTCCCTTTATTTTTTTAAGCTTGTTTGAAGAAGTAATCTTGAAAAGTGAACACATTTTAGAATATAAGAAAAATGCAACCACAAATGTTTTACTTTTTATGTGTGATTTCACTTTTGTTGAATCTTGAGTTCTACTGATCAATTTCCTGGGGTGGCAGACGACTTTGGACAAAAGAGGAGGCTTCTATCTGCACATTGGGAATGTAGCAACAAATACTGCCAGTGCTTTCAACAATGCTAATGGAGAAGTTCTTCTGTTTGATCATAATAGCAATTGAAGACTCAATACATTGAAGGTTGTAGTTATAAAGGTAGGGGTATCTCCTTCAATATTGATATAATGGTGTTTTTATGCATAGTTTAAACTAAAGCATAGTGACCATTGGTCGTTTGTGCCATCAGCAATGGCTGGAATGCTAATACGTCCCAAACATGGTAATTCAAAACTATCAAAAGATCAAGCTCCCATGCCAAAGAAGTCTTGGAAGACGGAAATGGACTTTTACATTTTCTCAGACTATTGAAATGAACAATTACAGCAGTGTTTGTGGCTGCCTAACTCTGTGTTTAGAAGTGACACTGTCTCTTTAACAACATTTCGGTCATTTCAGAACCATAACACTCATTTACAAAAATTGATGTTTACAGCACCGCTCATCACATCTTTGTAAATCTGTTATTGAGTTCTGTTTCCAGGAAGTGTTGCTTCCTGGGTTGTTATGGCAATGTGTCTAATGTCCAATGTTTGTAGGGCTTTTGCAGAATAGAAAACAAGCCAGTTTAACTGTACAGTTTTTATTCTCACCAGTGCAGTAGGATATTTGATCCTATTATCTGAATTTGTTTGTTCTGAATTCAACATGAAGATTTCTCTGTACTTTTCTACTAAAAGGTGAAGGTAGCTTGTTTAATGAGTAAAGCGACATTCTACTGAACTGCTGCATCTTAAATAGCTAATGGAATATTTTGCCATGTTCTAGCAAGCCAGCCATATATGTTAAGGTTTATACAAGAAATGTTTTTTTTTTTTTTTTGATTTTTACTGTTGGAAATTAGTTTATATAAAGTTCCACTGGACTCCCAGAAAAAAGGCACTTAAGTATGTACCAAGCTAACAGTATTAGAGTCTTTAAAAAATTTGATGTTCCCAAAAATACTTTATTCCCATGGGTTATACAGCTCCTGTTTATAAGTACAGGAATCCATTTTGTGATTGTTACATTACTTCCTCAGAGCTAAATCACAAGGGTGTGTGTTTTGGCTATCTGTGAAGAGAGAATGGGGAATGCGAGAACACACAGTCATTGTAAAAATAATTGGCTAAGATTGAAATTGTCGCCACATCCCTTCTTCCCCTAACTTGCCCAGAAACAGACCCCTTGCATCTTTCACTGCAATAGTAGTTCCCCAGAGATGCAAACCCCCCTGTAGCACACACGCAACGTCCACCAATGTATCATGGATCTCTCCAGGGTCCTGCAGAGGCATCAAATGTATCAATTCTAATTAAGAACAAGCTGTATGACTTTTTTATTTTATTTTATTTTATTTATGCTCAGACTTAAAGTTTTCCAATAGAATTTTTTTTTCTTGTGTGTTGGTCCTTTTACGTTTTTCAGTGCTGAACTAAAAATAATTTATTTGTTGCTGCCTCTTTGTATTTTCTTTGAATGATTTGTAGCAAGAGAAGGACTGAGATGTTATGTATTTTGCTAGACATCATAAGTAACACTGCGCCTAGATGGGTGCACACACACACACACACGCTTCAATTGACTACAGAAAAGCTTGTACTGTTCAAAGAGGATTATGAACACTTTAAAGGACCACTGAAGTGTCCTATTTGTAATATGCTATTTTTAAGAACTTGATATTTTACAAACAAATGTTTTCACACAGTTTTAAATAAATAATTACAGCATTTAATTTTTAACTATTGCTTTCAGTGTTGCTATAAAGATGATGAGCATTTTGACTTTGTTCCTAAAAGTATTCAAAACCATTGAGGGTTGGGTTTGGTGGGGGGGTTCAGTGGAACCAGATAAGATGTCTAAAATATCTGCTCCAAATAGTACACTTGACAATAAACGTCAATGGGAGGGAAAGTTCCCACACGATAACCTTCACCCAAGCTAGTTACTGCCATGGTTTCTTGGTTACAATGTATATGCTGTTATTGATATAAGGTGGCAGAAATGGTTCATGTGATAGTCTGATATATTTGGTCCAGAGGTGAAATTCCCAGATGTTCCCTACCCCCATAAAGTCCCTCATGCATGACCAAAGGAACAGCCATAAACTTTTAATCTAGTTTTATTGCCCTTTGGGTTTGTAAATAGAGCAAAGGGAAAACTAACTCCCCCTCTAATGACAACACATACACACCAGATCAAGGATTTTCTCAGGGCATGGTGTGAGGGAATGTGGGTTGTGCTTTGGTTCCGTTTCTGTGTGTCTCTTATTTTGCTCCTGTTCTCCTGGATGTCTACAGGGAGGTACTGAGAGACCCTGTAGGATTCTGCTGGGGTAGGTTTGACTGTAACAAGTCTTATCAAGCTCCCTAAGAAGCAGCAGAGTCTCTTGGTAGCCTGGAAGTGCTGATTTCTGATGCAAGGATCCTGACCAATACAGAAGCCAGATATCAGGGTGCTGGTGCAGAGATTTCCAAGAACCCAACGGTCCTTGTGGGTAGTTAACCTGTAGTCTATAGCAGGTGACCCTGGGCAGTAATAGCCCCTACCCCTCGGATCGTCACAGCCCATGACACCATTAGAATTATCGAAGAACAAAACTTTCTTCAAAACAATTAATTGTTCTAGCATTACCTCCTTTTTTTTTTTTTTTTTTTTTTTAAACGTGCTACAAGGGTCCTTTTTCAAGTGTAGTTCTTCGAAAGAGTATATTTGGAATAGGCCTATAGTGATCGTTTAATAAATCCGATTTGCCCATAGAGATCCAGTAGAATCTTGTTGCTCTAAACAGCCTAGATGCATATAGAGCATCTATGAGCAAACTGAGCCAATAGAAGAGCAAGATTATAGGGTGTGTGCCTTCCCCACAATGAAGCAAGATGTTTAATGTGGCTACATGTAAATATAATGAGTAAATATGATTGAAGACTTCAATTGCTCACACCGGTAGGCAACAAAAATATGTTTTATAAAGCTTTTGCGAACAATGAGAAAATATTTTCTTTAACTAAATAGAATAATTATTCAGAAAGCCGTGATTATCACAAATTGCTGCTGACATCTGTGTTTACTATGAGTCTTTTCTGGTGACTGTGTTGGCCGTTGCATAGTAATGCTGAAAAAAGGAGTAATTTGAAATTCCTCCTAGCGACAGAAAATGCTGGATGTCAGTAAAGCCATATATTACAGGGAATTTGAATTGGAAACTGATTCCCAACCTGCCACTGGGGGCATTTTGATCATTTTGATTTATTAAACTTTTATAACTGCATCCAGATGAAACTGAATTAATACTCTTAGTCATAGATGCTTTATGGTATACAAACAGTCTGGCTTCTGATATCACTGCTGCCACTTTTGTCCTGATGATAAAGTGGAGCTTTAGCAAGTAGCTGCATTCTGTGCATGTGAGTGGGAAATGGTATCAGGCTTTTAACCCCATCAGCCCTATCTGTTTAGAGAAGTATTATCACTTGGGTCATGTCTTGTGTGTGTATAAATATGTATGCATGTGTCCCTATAAAATGTGTGTGTATATATTTATCCATAGATCTGAAGACTGGAGCGAGTGTGAATGTCCAGTACTACTTATGGATAAAAGTATTGCAGTATCTCTCAAAAGCTTATCACTCTCTAAATAAAATATTTGTCCATTAAAATATTACTGTGTACTGCAATATTCCTATCATATATTCATCTGAATCCATAGGGAGTGAGACCTATCCATGTTTACTAATCTTCAATGAGTATCCAAGTTTTCTTTTTCTTTTCATTTTTTATTATTTCTGTTTTACGCAGTATACATTTCCATAAGTTAATAGATATTTGCTGCAGTAAACATTTTTTGTGTGTTTGTCTAAACTATCAGCAACAGAGATACACGCATACCCAGTTAAGAAATGTAAGCATGCCTGGGATAAGCATACAGCTATCCAGAGATTTTATTTAAGCCAAGCTATTTAGGTAGATAGAATTGTTAGGTTAAATGGACCTTTTGGTTCTTGTTGACGGTCAAATCTGTTTCTGTGTCTCTCAATGTACCGTCTTTAGTTATTTTATTTAAGATATGTCCAGTATGGGAGCATTTCTATAAGCAGTTTACATTTTACCTCTTCAATTTCTAGTAAACCCTCCAACTATTCAATCTTTCTGTTTGTCATTCTCTTCTATATATTTTTTTTATGGCTATGATGAGCATGTCCTTTGTTTTACTTGAGTTCCTTCTTCCTTCTCTGCAGAGACTTGCCATAGTGTCCTCATGGGTTAACTGCATTATGGGTCCATGTGGAGTCTCTAGGCAGGGAAATTCTTCTTTACCAGTGATTGGGAATAATGCAGAAGACGGATGAGACAGAGTTCAAGGATCAGTAGTGTGAGGATCTAGCATTATCTTTCCAGGCTGTCTGCATCCTTTTGATGGATGGCTCCTGGCAAGGAGCAATAATAGCAAATGATGAAAGATTCATTTGTGCATCTTGAGCCTTTACACATTGTCTACCTATTGGTGCTCAGCTAGTATAATAACCCCTGATTTGTTATGAAGAGCTAAACTTTAGTCAACCATACTAGTGTGAGGAATTGAAAGACCCAAGCTTTTTGGCAGCTGTTAAAGGAAGCATGTAGCATGTCAAACCCGGATTCATGTTGTAAATTAAATTACCTCATATTTATGCACAGTGCCTGTTGACAGGTTCTTGTAAGCTATGCTAATATGGTAGGTAATTTGCTACCTCCAGAAATCACTTTCCTTGTGCATTCTTATCATGATCTTGAATCATGATAAATGATCTAACCTACAAGGTGAAAACGAAATGGATAATTGGATTGTATGTCTAAATTGGGTCTAAAAGAGTTGTTTCTGCTTTGACTGTAATCATTGAGAAGCTAGAGAGATTTTCTCTTATGGTCTGGAATTGGAAACCATTCATTGACTCTTTATGCAAGGGTGCAATTATGAGACCATATATTAGTGTTTATGATGGAAAGCGGGTTTTCTGTGTCTCTGTTGTGGATTTTTTTTTTTGTGTGCAGTCAAGATCATTCATTCATCTTTTTTTAATGAGAAGGAGTTAACTGCAAAAGGTATATATAGTTGTTTAAAGGTATATAGAGGTTTTGTGGATTATGAATTTTAGACTGGAATCGATAGTGCATGAAACAAATTCCAAAATAAACATTAATAAACTCACCCTAGAGTTTGCAAATGTCTTCAGTTTTTTGGCAGCTGATTTTGAGAAGGAAAATCCTAGCTAAATTAGCGCAAAATTCATAATTTGCTTTGGCCAAACAGAGGCAGCTACAAATTTTTTGCAATGTCTGGGGATCAGTTTCTGCAGCATACCTATACTATTTGCTCCCAAAAAAAGGAAGCAGCTTCGGGCAGTGCTGCTATGGATTTCTGCATTGTTCTTCTGTTGGCTTGAAGCTTAGTTTAGGGTTAAAACATGTACTTGAATGCCGTGTTTCTATTGGCTTGTACCAGGTGTAGGCCCCTCTGGGGGTGTGGAAACCACTTTTATTAAGTAAAATAAATATGTATTCTTAATGAATGAATGTAATGTGTGTTTCTGATATAAGCAGTGTGTGTTAGATTAGAAAAAAGTTAACAGGGAACCTTCTAGGAGTAAGAGCCCAGTAGAGCATGAAATACATAAGAAGTTTTTCCTTTTTCCCTTTTTTGCAGTTCTGTTGGTTGCTAAATGTACATTTTGTTTGTTTTACCTACCTGCAATGAGCCCATGAGTGCTGAGGGAATGATCTCAAATGCTCTTAGGTGTCACAAACATGCATTTTAGGTATAGCGTTATTTTAAGGTTTGAAAAAGAACAGACTGTTCTTTAATATTCTTAAAAGGTCCCATACAAATTTTAAAAATAATGAGCTCTTTTTAAAACCTTCTTACATTTGTTTTAATAAAATAAATGTTAAAAAATAAATGCATGTTATACAAAGTAATGCATGGAGAGCCAACTGATACATCCCCTTGTACACACAGCTGAGTGAGAAATAAACATGGCCATTTAGTGGTAAAGTGGTACCTTGGTTATCAACTTTAATCCGTTTTGGACAGCAGGTTGAGTTCCAAAAAAGTACCAAGGTAACATTTCCCATAGGAATAAATGTAAATTGAAATAATCTGTTCCAAGCCCCAGCAATTTCACATTTTAGTTTGAATTAATTGTTTAGTTTTAAGGTTTTCTTATAAAAAAAATAACACAACATAAATAAAATATGATAATTTGACCAAATAACAACATAAAATGTAACGTCATTTAACTGTACCAAGAGGACTTGATGGCCCATGAGATGGTGGTGATGTAGAGGAGAAGTAGGTTCTTGTAAGAATAAGATGCACTTTGTTTTCTGAAGACACAGGCTGCACTTTGAGTCTTGTAGACACAGACATACAGCCCTTTAACTCTTGTAGGCACAAACTACACTATGCCACATCACTTCCTGAGAGACCGGATACAGGGTGGTGCACAAACGCTCCGAGTTCCCAGCCAATTTTATGTCAGGCAGATGCGTTGGATATCAAAAATATTGCGTTCCAAGAAGGTTGAGAACCGAGGTACCACTGTTTTTTTTTTTATATATACAAGCAGATCAGTCTTATCAATCCGTTTTGACTTTTAGTGAATGTGATTGGCTGGAAAGGTCCTAAAGTGAACTGTGCTTTGAAACGCATTAAATGTGATGTCGTGGGGATTTTTTTGCTGCCTTTGCTCAGACATCGTGCTAGGTTTTGTGACGTGCAGATCCCTTGTTTTTAATGTATAGGAGTGATGTTTACATGCATAGTGGCTCAACACTACATAACACACTGGGAAGATACTGATAAATGCATTGCAAAGCCATTATTAGCAATGTATTTGTGCGATGGCATTAAATGGGCTGCAGGACTCTGTGGCAAGTAGAAGTAGCTACATTGACCACATTTGTATGCTAAACTTGTTTTGCCGATCTATGAACACAGCTGGCTTTATCCTAATAAGGTGACGTTCCTGCCAAAGTCATATATGCATGCTCTGTCAGGGACTTATAATATTTAAAACTCTTTTGCATAAAGGCTTGCAAAGAATATTGTTAATCTGATTTGTGCATTTTCATATTACTGGTAACACAAAACTGAAGGAGATTCCCATTAATCCTCTTGTACTATGCAGTTAGCAGCTGAGTAGGGTTGTTGGTCTCTTGCCCAGACAGCTTAGATTATTAACCCATTCTTACTAAATCCACGAACCTTAACACCAACCATTTAAATCCCCAGGAATAGATTTATCAAGTGGTGACATTATCTCGTCCTGTAATGTTGTTGTACGGCACAACTATCACAAGCTACGCCTTATGGCACTGGTAAATGAGCCACATAGACAAACACAAACTTTGGTGACATTTTCAGAAGCAAAATAACACCATGTTTTAAGTTTGGAAATATACATATTGGGTTCACTTTTCAACACCAAAATGTAATTGTATGGGCGTTTTTTTTTTTATTATTATCAACGAATATCAAAATGTAGGGTGCAAAATGCACATTAAAAAAATTTGTTGCTTAAACTAATCTACTGCATACAGGCGGTGAAGTTGCAGCATCTCCACAACACAACTTTTCAAATACTCTGTAAGAAAATTATAAATTGTGATTTAGCCTTGCCTACACATGCTGGACACAAATGGCTTCACTGTACTGCAGTATAAAAAATATACTAGGTATGTGCATTTTTATGATCTGTAACATGGGGATGGCTGATTTTGTTGTTGCTTTGTCGTTCAGTCATGTTCAACTCCGTTACCTTATGGACCTTAGCATGCCAGGCACATCTCTGCTTGTGCGTATCCATAATTATTTTTTGGCAAAGATACTGGAGTGGGTTGCCAGTTCCTTCTCCAGTGGACTGAGATTTGTCTGACCTGCCCATCTTGGTTGACCTACATGGTTTAGTTCACAGTTTCATTGAAGTACACAAGCCACTTCATTAGTATGTCCTGAGATTGGTAACTGCTGGCTGTGGTTCAAGCCGAATTTAGCCTGTCCTTTCATCTGAATTATCTCTAGTTTAAAATGGCAGGAATGCAATCTGGAAATCGTTGGAAGATAAGAATTAAAGAAACACTTGGCAGATGATGGCATGTTTAATGACTCTTCTTATCATTTATCATAATATTTATTTTCATTTTAACCCCCTAACTGTAAGGACTATAAGCACTATGACACTAGTTAACCCAGTCACTGTTCCAAGGTCAGCAGAGCTGCATTATGAAGTGTGATTATTGCTCGGTGAATGAACCACATTGTGAGGGTGGCAGGGAAAATAACCTAATTAGAAGCGGTGCTGCCAATCTATAAAGCAAATCTTTGTGGCTTGCTCTCACTTTGTCACTGAAATGTTTAGTTTGAAGCTCGACTCTTGGGGAATGGAAATCCCAGTCCTGCTGTCTCTGGACAGTGTCACAAATGAGATATTAACAACAGTTCTAGGAATGTTATGAGATTTCATAGCAGTGGGGTGTACATAACATTATAAATCATTTTATTAGCAGCAGCCTGTATAATGTAGGCTTGGACTGGTTAATACCACTCAAAACTGGGGTTTAAGCTGAAGTAAAAGTGTATTAAACATGAAATGTAATTGGTAAGGTGTGGTAACGTCTTAGCAATAGGGCAACAGAAAACATTTGGAGCGTATATGATAATTTAAATGGACTGCAAGCTTTTGAGGCTATAACCCCTTTTGTCTTAGTCAGTTTAGACTGTATCATATCCACTCAAGCTGTTTTGAATGAAATGAGAGAACTGGAGAGTCCTCGGTGATGTGCTTCACGCACTTGCTCAAGATACGATTTGTCAGATGACCTTTATGGATAGTTAAACAGGCAGACCTAATTTACTTAAGTACTTATTTAGCCATAGTATTATAATTATATATATATCCATCAGCTTTCATGTAACAGATACTGAGTAGTGACAAGATGCATTTCTTCAGTGTTTTTATGCAGTGACGTTAACATCACTGGCCTAATTTTGCAGTACTACAAAATGAAATCATGTACTTGCAAAGAAACAGTGCCAACATGATTTTTCTGTTTGGATTGGACATGTTTCAATGCATACTGGGAGTGCAATCAAACAATTTGCATTCACAAAAGTCTCCTCTATGCCACATGGTTCTTTCAAATAGTTATAATAATTAATTTATAGAACACATTTCTCATAAAAGTGATTTGAAACTCTCTTTCTGCAATGTATGGAAGGGGTCCAGGTAGAGCTGTCCATTCAATTTGAAGACAAGGAAGCAAAAGCTTATAGTTAAAGGGAATACTTATTCATGCTAATAAAGTAATACCTTCAACCCAACAACAAGAACATTAAAAACTGGATTTTTTTTTCTAAAGAGAAAAATGACTAGGACAATATAAAGACAGAGAAATTCTGGAATTTTTGTGGAGTTCCTTTATGCAAATGTGCGACTCAATATGCTACTTTGCAACTTAATAAGAGGGAGGTTATCTGACTGTATAAAAAAAAAATTGGCCATCTTTTTTGATACTGCAAAGACAGATAATCAGACTGTGATTCTAATTAGGGCATCAAAGCAGGCAATTGGTATTTTATAATTTGCATAATAACACAGCACAAATATTCCTGAATGGTTAATTTTCTAAATAAATGGCTAATACAATATAAACCATTTTGCATGCTAATTTAGAATAACTTGATTTTGGAGTGACTTGTCTCGAAGGTATATTAGCCATTTGTAACAATATGAGAAAATATATTTCTATGTAGTCTGTGCAACACCATCCGTTTCTTGTATTCACCTTTCATGGCCAATATTTTGCCCATAAGGAGTTGTCTTACATGGTACATATGGCCTGATTGTTTATCTGTCACATATATACAAACTCAAGGAGGTGCATCATTCTATATGTGCGCACTGTGTTTTTTATCTTTCCATGTCCTTCTCATGAACTTTACCTTGTTTACACCTTGTGCTGACCGTGCTATACACCTATATCTTGAAGGAGACAATAAAATGACTGGTGTTTCAAATCAAGGTGAACAAAATGCCACAGTAATGCATAGCATAGGAAATTCAGTACGCAGAAGTTAGCGACTTCTGGTGTGAATTAATTCTCATTTCAGCACTTCAGTCTGTAAGTAGCATGTCACAAAGATTAAATGCTTCTAGTAACACCACCCTCTGAATGGTGTTATGTGTGGCTGTATAACCTATATAACCAAAGGCAGAACTGCCTGCTCACCCTCTATAGTGCCACAGGGGATGATAACAAGTGACTTCTGCACTGCACACATTTATCCTTGAAATAAACTTGTTTCCATGTTTAATAGGTGTATTAAATCTATTTTTATATCCAAATCCTTCTACCTTTTTATTAATGGAATGGCACACGTACACACACAACTTTTGTTTCATTGTATAACTGCATAAAGCTTTTACTTGCTTCCCTAAAATGTAAGGGACATGGAATTCTTCAGTTCTACTCTACATCATCAAACACAGCACTTGAAACCATGATGCATAGTCCATTTTATAAATGTTTTTAGATAAGAGTTATATTTTTAACTGTCGGACTCTCAGCAGAGTCCAAAATGTGCAAGGGCCAAAAATCACAAGAACCTACAAATGACAATAGAACTCTTTGCTACAAACAAATTAAAGCTTCTTACACATTTGCACATTCTAATTCCAAAAGTAAAGAATGTGGAATTTATTACTGCAGTAAAGACAAATGTGAACTTTCAGTGAGAGTTTGAGCATTATAGGTACATTCTTTCAAATCCTCAATGGACCAAACATTACAGTGTATCTTGTGATGGAGAGGCTCCCTAGAGGTGTTATTTGGGAGTGATCTGAGGTTCTTGAGAAAGCTTGTGCAGTTGCATGGATCTTGTGATATATATATATATATATCTATATATATATATATCTATATATATATATATCTATATATATATATATCTATATATATATATATATATATATATATATATATATATCTATATATATCTATATATATATATAGATATATCTATATATATATATATATATATATATAGATCTATATATATATATATATATATATATATATATATATATAGATCTATATATATATATATATATATATATATATAGATCTATATATATATATATATATATATATATATAGATCTATATATAGATCTATATATCTATATATAGATCTATAGATCTATATATAGATCTATATCTATATATAGATCTATAGATATATATATATATAGATCTATATATATAGATCTATATATATATATATATATATATAGATCTATATATATATATATATATATATATATATATATATATATATATATATATATATATATATATATATATATGTATATATATATATGTATGTATATAGATCTATATATATATGTGCCTGTAAGCATTTTGTGGCATGACAACCTGGTTCCTGGCATTTATTGCGACCTGTAAAATGACATTTTTATTTATATATATATATATAGATAGATAGAATTAACCGGAACTCAAGCAACCAGAAAAAAAATGAAAACTGTTCTTTAAATAAAAATGTCATTTTACAGGTCTCAATAAGTGCCAGGAACCAGGTTGTCATGCCACAAAATGCTTACAGGCACCTAGATTGCATCCACTGTACGTCTCTGCAATTCAGTGTTACCTGGAAGCAGTGCAGTGTTGGCGTTACATTCCCCAAGTTCAGCACCGCACCCTCCAGCTAAACTTAACTATGTGTGAGGAGTGAAAGCTGCTGCTGCTAGAACAGCCCTCACTGACGATTATACTTAGCAGAGCATGCAATGTGCAGCTAATCTAGGCTTTGTAATAGTGACTCTCAAGCAACCAGAAACTAATTTATCCGACATATACCAATACCCATGGGTGCCGGATAACTGAGAGTCTACTGTACAATATATATTACTAATTTGTTTTTACCAAGGAGTTACAAATATTAATGTTTTACTTCTAAGTTATTTGGATGTCCTAGGTGGATGTATATACTTACATCCTGCCCTGTCATCATTAAAAAATACCCTTTCACCTGGTCAACAGATGTAGAAGGATTAAAACCAATCAAATCCCTATATTCCCTACTTTGATACTAAATCAGATAATAAATTACATGAAAAAATGAACATAATCATTAATATTATCACTAAATGAAGAGGAACACTAAATTTGCATGTAGAAATATCCATTTGGGAAATTGGAAATTACTGCTGGAAACAATAAATCATTCTAGGCCACATGCTCACTAAATAATTGCTTGAAAAAGTGTTATTTTGTTCCAGTCAACTAACTATTTTAATTAAATGATGACATTTTGTAGTCATGGCATATACATGCTAGAGTAATCATATCGCTCCTCAAAGTGCTATATAAATTTGAGGTTTGATTTATCACATGACGGCTTCATTTACTTGTCAGATAAAGCCCAGGTAGGGGAACATAAGCTATTCCTCCTCTCCACAGGACGCTGCTGGTGATTGTAGTGGGCAGAGTGCTGCCGTCGATCTGTCACAGATTATTACCGTTAACAGAAACCTAGGTAATTAAAGGAAATGTGACACCTTAAAAACACTTTGTGTCTATGCGCAGCAAAGATGTGAGATGCTTAGAGATGTGGGCTGATGTTCTCGCTCTCATACCAGCGTCACTGTTAGACAATCGTTGTAATTGTAGGCTGGGTCAATAAACCCTGCTGGGGAGTACTCCAGAGGGGTTTTAGCTTTTTTTCTTTTCTGTTCAGTAGTTTGTTTTTCTTCTTAAAATCGGAGATTGAGGTTTCCTTTTCCAGGTAGCTGTTTTTTCCCTAGCTCCTAGAAATGCAGCACACAAGATTTTTACATAGGGATTTCCAAAACAAAACCTCTAGGATTCTTTTTAAAAAAAAATCTGTATTTTTTTTTTTTTTTTTTTATATATAACTAACTTTTATATGCAATTATTCTTTACTGTGGGCTTCTATTTTCTTTCTGGGTAGATCTTGTCAGCTACTTTTTCAGGAGGGAGTGTCCTTGTAAACTAGTAAGGTTTCCATTAGTACTGTTGAAAGAACTGGTAGTTCTTTATTAGTTGAATGCTATTTTTTAAGTTATTCCTACAGTAACAAAACTTCCAACATCTTACATAATTGTAATGATATATCATTGCATTACATTATTGATACAATTCTTCACTGTTTTCAGTGCCGTCTAGTCGCCCCGGGTCTGGGTGTGCCCGGTCCAGTCGCCCGGATCTGGGTGATGTTCGTTTCATTTTGTGCAGTCAGCACTGCTAGAAACAATCCATCAGGGGCTTATTACCAGTTAATTGCAATGATCTCTCTCTAACAAAGATAAGAATCCTGTTTTGTTGGTGGATCAGAAAGGCTGGCGGCTCAGAATGGGAAAATTCAATGTTAAAAATAACATTCAACTGTTAAAGTACGTATTACCTATAGTTTTAAATTATAAAACATTTGGAACCTCTGCTATATCACTTTAAGTACAGCTTAAAAAAAACAACAACAACCTGAATTCAAAGGGACAGAGTCTCAGTAGGACTATTATTGTCTCTCTATTTCATTATTAATTCCACAATCTTATAAAAGTTGATCTCATCAGTTAGGATTCCGGATGATACCTGGTGGACCTCTGGGAGACTTCAGTACATCATACCCCAGGGCCTGATTGCTTTTTGTGTTCTGAGGAATATTAAAAATGCTGTGGAACAATTACTTGTTAAATTACGAACTGATTAAAATGCATGCATAATTTATAGGAACAGGAGGATTTTATAAATAAGCGCTTGCTTGTCCTCCGGAGCCTTTAAACAAAATGCATATGCTAATACATTTTACCTCTAACATCAACATGTAATATTCAGCTGCATATTATATTCACAACCGCAAGAGTTTCACTTTGAGGAATCGGCTGTTTGAGCCGTGTTTTATGCAGAGAGTTGGTATTCTGCACACTTATGTGCTAGGCGGTTCTGAGAATCTAAAAGAGGCACATGTGCACTCCTTAAAAGGACACTGGAATGATTCAAGTTCTTGCAGTAAATTCCAGAACTTTTACTCCCTGATAAGAAACTGACCGAGGAGAAATGACCCTTTAGTCTGATTTACACTCAGAATTCTAGCGTTAGATTTGCTGCTTTTATTTATTCTTTGCTAAGCACAATAGATTGCAAAAAAAAGATATATATATTTAGGCTTCTAGTTGATAGAAATGCAAAAAATTATGGCACTTAAGTGCCAGAACATTAATTACTAATTGCCCATACATACAACACTCTAGAGGAATTGGTTTCACTTGAATACCCTTATATGGCCACTTAAACAAAAAAATTCCATATTGAGGGGGATTAAATGTAGCTTTTAAAGCTTGCATTTAAACTCTAGTGTTGCAGTATAGGTGGCTCCTCCTGTCAGAAGCTGTGAGTTGTGTCAAGGTGTTGTTAGGCATATTGTAACTGGGATCTTTTGTGGCATTGGCATAGTCCAGGCTTCTTTTTGGCAACTTGACCATGCAGCTCATTTTTGTTCAGGTATCGTCATATTGTGCTCCTTGAAACAACCACACCATATTTTTCCTGAGCAGCCTGTATTTCTCCTGAGGTTACCTGTGGGTTTTTATTTGTATTCCGAACAATTCTTCTTGCGGTTGTGGCTGAAATCTTTCTTGGTCTACCTGACCATGGCTTGGTATCAAGAGATCCCCAAATTTCCACTTCTTAATTAATGATTGAACAGGCACTGGATATCTTTTGTATATCCTTTTTCATCTTTATGAAGTTCCATTACCTTGTTACGTAGGTCTTTTGACGGTTGTTTTCTGCTCCTCATGGCTCAGCATCTAGCCTGCTCAGTGCATCCATGTGAGAGCTAACAAACTCATTGACTATTTATACACAGACACTAATTGCAATTTGAAAAGCCACAGGTGTGGGAAATTAACCTTTAATTGCCATTTTAACCTGTGTGTGTCACATTTTGTGTCTGTAACAAGGACAAACATTCAAGGGTTTTGATCAGCACCATTTTGGATGATATCTGTGACACTTTTTATTTTGCATGATCAGTAAAAATTTGCAAAATAAATGCCAAAGTTTCACAATTTCTGACAGGGTATGCAAGCTTTTGAGCACAACTGTATATTACCCTGTACTTACTAGGTAGTGATCGGGTCCTAACTCCTGTCTCTAGGCTCTCTCACCAGCTCCCAAGCGTGGTGCTGCAGGTCTCCAACATGTGGCGTCACTCATTAGCGACGCCTCCTAGCGATTATCCATGCACCCACCATGAAAGCTTGAATCACCCACTAGTGGGCGGTAGGGACCTGGTTGACTACCATGGACTTAGACCAATGAGAGGAAACTTTCTCACTTGATTGGCGGATATTGCAGGGGATGTATTTTCTAGTTTTAGAGAGATAAAATAAATGGGGTATTGTTGTAGAGTCATGCTCTTGAACTCCAGAGAACATACTGGGTAGCATGGGGGAGTCCCCGGGCTGGATATGGTCCCTTGGACTCCTGTTGCCCCCTATTGATTTCTACTTTCTGTTTTCAAGTATCGGTGCATCCATTTCGCCTGTGTTCTCGCTTCTGTGCAAGACGTGTCCATGTTTTTATAGCAAAATTGTTACACTTGTAATGTAAAGTAGAAATCATGAGTAAATAGTGATATCCCTTCATTTCATATATTATATTTATTTTATATATTAGAAGAAGTGGAATACAGATTAAATTGACATCGTTTTCTGACTTTAGTGTTTCGCTAAATTTGTTAATATGCAAGTCCTTTTTATAATGCATTGTGAATGGTGGAGTGTAGGATTTGGAGGGGTCATATGGAAGTACAAGATGAATGAGACATCTGATACTTTGCAGTCTGGTGGAAGTGACACCTTTTGTGCTTGGTATCAATGACACTTGGCAGTGACTTGAATCTGGTCCGTGTCAGCAAGCAAAGAATTTAAACAATCCTTTTTACCTTGCACTAACGTTCCTGTCCTCACTCTTATATAGCCAATGTAGGAAAGGTTGTGCCTTGTTACGAGGGCAGAAAAGCCTCTGCTGAGGCCATGAGGTCAGCTACTCTTTGAACAATCTGTTTGAAATTCATTTTCATGGTTGAAAGAGAATCTTTGCACAGTTTCCTGGGCTTGCTAACAAATCAAGACACAGTGTTTACTTTGCTTGCTAACCCAAGAGACATGGGCACCTCAGCAAAATGTAGATTAGAAAAAGCATCCTTTGTAAGCAATGTTCCACTCACTGAAATATTTTACTACTGCTTGCGTCTGCTGGTTATACTTACTAATGTTATCTATTGTGTACAAGATGCCAGTGCAGTCAGCAGCTCTGCACAAAGGCATAACAAATTTTAATAAACCGTAATATAAAATAAATCACACTCTATAGGTACCTGCACAAAAGAGCTTGCAGTTTAGAGACTGCACACTTATCCCATTTTACTGATTAGAAGCACCTTTTATAGAGTTTGTTGCCAAATCCCTCTAGATCATGGGTGGGCAAGTTTGGTCCTGGAGGTCTAAACACAGGCATGGATTTGTATGTGGCCCTCCAGGACTGAACTTGTCCACCCCTGTTCTACTTCGTTAACCCTTCAGAGCAGAACCTTGCTTTCATTGTCTGTAACCTAAATCAGATCTATAAATCTGTGTCTTTAATATTTCATTATATTCTACATCAATGGCCAGCTTCATAAAATCTATTGGATTCAAAAGAATTGTTAATGACTGCTTTTAAACCAAGTAGGTGTGTAGTTTTTGCTACATATATCTCCAAACATTCTCCTTTTTAGAGGACACAATCCCTCAGTACTTCTTCTGATGTTAATTCACACATTTAAGAACAACTCATTGACATTCAACCTCAGCCGGTTCCTCCTGCTGATTTTATTCAACCTATAGTATATTTATGTATGTGTAGAATAGTGGACATATATTAAAACCATAACCATTGTGTTTTAGTAAATCACAAAGTATTTTTCAGAGATATCTGTTCCCTGGCCAAATTACCAGTATAGTGTGCACACCTTAGAGAAATAATACACCAACACATAGTTCTGGTATACGGCTTTCTCTCTGCTGCTTTTATTACGTCAGCCATCCTTTATATAGTTTTTTGTAATCAGATAAAAAGTTACAATTAAGCAAAACATCAGGTTTATTCGGTAATTCATTGGTTCTGAGATGTCTGCTTTTACGAGACCCTGGTCAGACATTGGGTTAAAATATTAGGGAGTCTCTAGGACTCATCCCACAGGGGAATAAGTCTTCCTCTCATTGGTCAGAAGTTTAGAACAAAGACAAGATGGCGCTTTCCTCCTCGTGTTCAAGGTGTGTGATAAGACCCGTCATCCTTAACAGACCGGAAATTGTGCTGCCTTCATCTTGTGAGAAAGGGGAGTGACAAATCCTCCATTTTAGAGTCTCCCAATGATTCAGCATTTATTAGTAAAACTTGGTTATATGATAATACTGCAAAGATAAGATATATAAGAAGGTGCACGAATACAGTTATGCATTTTGTACTGATCCTAATCCATAACAATTGTACAGGTAACACTACTTAAAGAGAAAAGAGACGTGGAACACAATTGTTTTTGCAATGCATTTGAAAGCGCATACTGTAAACATTTCAAAAGCGTTTTTTTTTTTTTTTTTTTTTGCATGAAAAATATCTAGCAGACAATAACAAGTACCCTCTTTGAGACGCAATAATGAAAAATAAATCTTTCCATGGTCTTTAAGTGTGTGTATCTCTAAAATGTAGTGTTTTTACTACACTTCTTCATCTTTGGCTTCTTGAAACATTGAGATCTGTGCTGTGACTCTCAATTTTAACGGCAGATACATTCATTAATAATTTAGCTATAACGAATAGTCCTATAAGTTTTGGGCTCTCCTCATCCCTCTTGTTCCTAAGTGTCTGCAGGAAACAGATTGCTGAGAACCACTGGGTATGAATCAAGGAACCCAGGTCTCAAATGGGAGCATACATTGTACTGTTCTTATGTATTTTGTAATAATAAAACCTTTGATTATTTATTTTTTTTACAAATATACTGCATTCTAGTTTGGGAGAAGGGGAGGTTGAGACCATTTTTGTGACATCTTTTATTTAGTTTCTTCTGTTTAGTCCAGATCTATCTTGAGCATGATTTACTATTTATTGCCTAATTAATTGAAACAAATGATGGAAAATTTGAGCCATTTGGCGTGCAGACAAGACGCCTGTGGCTCCTGTCCCTTTCTTAGTCTCATAACTAGACAATTTCTGCACAGGCCATGTGCTTTTGGTTGTTTTTAGATCCTGTTTCTCAGTGGTATTTATTTTGAGGTCTTACAGGATTTTTATATTTTCCATGCTGTTGCCACAGCCAAACTATCCAAATCCTCATCGTCCGCACAAAATTCATAAACAAACTGGTCTTTGTTAAAATGACTCTTTGTTCTTTTAAAATACAAGTTCCCTGGTGCCCAAGTCTGCCTGAGTGTATTCAGGATGTTTATTTTGGCGGGTGAGCACACTATTGTAGCAAGCTTTGGCAGGCTACAAGATGTGGTGCCTATCCCTTTATAGACATGAATTCAGCCAGCTACCTTCAGTGCTCATCCCCAGACACACAGGCCTTTCTTTTCTCTTGATCTGGCAAGCTCCTTCTACTGTGCAATATGTGGCTTCTCCTTTTCATGGCAGATTCACTTGGCTTTGATTCTGAGGGCATTTTCTATCTTCGAGATAACCATTTTGTTGCCAGATGGTCCTACAGTTCACCTCTGCAAAATGGCGGCAAAAATTCAGGGAAATGTTTGATTTGTGTGTTACTGAGAGCATTATTAGTTGCATTTTTTAATATGATTTATCAAAACCAACATTATTTACCTGCTTCCATAATTTACATATTTGTATATTAGAAGCAATAACGGTACTCAAACAAATTTTTTATCTTTTTAGGTTATTTTTAAAGAGTATTAAAAATGGCTATAACTTGTATTGGCCATTTTTTTCTAAAGGGAATCTTTCCTGTGTTATTCCATATTGCCTGTGCTACATTATATGCAAATGAGCAACTCTTGAGTACTAATTAACTGATTTGATGTGTTAATTAGTATCACAGTCTGCCTTTCTGTCTCTGTGGTGGCTAAAACAATGTCCCCAAATGTTATAATGTTGATAGATCCCCCTTCCCACACTTATCAAGTTTTCTGGGCTGCAAATT
This sequence comes from Discoglossus pictus, assembly GCA_027410445.1. NCBI lineage: Eukaryota > Metazoa > Chordata > Amphibia > Anura > Alytidae > Discoglossus > Discoglossus pictus. Next base: position 209,063,673 of record CM050165.1, read on the forward strand.
AGCATATTGAACAACACATTCACTTAAATAAGCCACTAAAACAATGCATGGCATCATATGAATGATTTACTGTCCAGAACAAAGTCTGGTACAATGTGTAGCTCTTTTTTAAATGATGAATGCAAAATGTCCAAAAATACCCAAGTATGTTAATTTATATGTGTACTTTTCACTTCTTCAGTAACTGGGACATGTGCTTAAACCCAGTGTTCTCAAACTGAAGTGATATAGCAAAACAGACCATTGTTTAAATGTGTATAACAAAGGCAAAGAAATGCTGTTTGTCTAATGCAGGCACTGGAATTACTCCATAAACACATTTTAGGTGCTAAGCTAACAATCTGATTCCTGCATGGGAAGATCCCTGCCAAAACTTGGTAGAAACAAATGAGTTCCGTGTATTTTGAATCTCCTGCTCATTTAAATCAAGTGACGAATTGTTATACGTATCAAAACTATTTTAATTTCTCTTTACTTGGACTGTGTATATAAATGTATTGTGTATTTTTAAGCCTAAAGATGGTGATCTCATACATATGAAGTGATGGGTATTGTAACAGGATACTAGTGCCTTGTTTCACTGTAATATTGTGTAATGTTTGATAGTCTGTAATTTTTGTGTATTGGTTACCTATTAATGTAACTTCCTCTTCCAAGTTACCTCACTTGAACCACGACAATGACGGTAGTAGTAGATCTGTGTTAAGATACTGGTGTCAGACAAGAAGTGTGCAAGCTTATGTCTGATCAGCATGGTAATGGTGGTTAAATCACATGCTTACTTTAATAAATGTTATTTAATTCAGTTTTCTTGTTTCATTCGCAGAGCCTCCTCGGCCAATTGCCCCACCACAGCTGCTTGGTGTTGGCCCAACATACTTGCTCATACAGTTAAATGCCAACTCCATTATTGGCGATGGCCCAATCATTCTTAAAGAAGTGGAGTATCGGATGACCACTGGAACATGGACTGAAACGCATGCAGTAAATGCACCAACATACAAACTATGGCACCTCGATCCTGACACAGAGTATGAAATCCGTGTACTGCTCACAAGGCCAGGAGAAGGTGGTACAGGGCAGCCCGGACCGCCTCTCATTACAAGGACTAAATGTGCAGGTAAGAATTGAGATGTACTTAATTACAGTAAGATAATGACTTTGTAGTCTTGTAGCTGAATGAGTATTGCAATGTGGCAATTGATGATTAGAGAAGGCCAGCTAGCGCTACGTGTTAGGTGCAACAGCTCCAGCACCAAAGAGAGAAGATCATTAACAAAATAAGGTTGTTGTTGTTATATTATTGTTATATACCAATTTGTACCTTTTAAGCAATGATATTTACCTGTCTGGACTACTTCACCTTGAAAATGTCATAACAACATTAAATTCCCCCATTGTCATCACCACAAAAGTGAGTGAAAAGTAGACTTGACTGACAAAACAAGAGAGCATATGATGTAGTCTCCTGGTTTGTCATTCACATGATAGAAAAGAAGCCCATGTAACATTACTAATTTTATTGTAAACTATGCTATAGGGACAACGTCTGTTTATTCAGCAATGCAGTAGCAGTGGAAGGGTTACATTAGTGATATACATTTGTGTATAGCCTACCTTTCAGTAAATGTAGCTCTGCATGCCTTAGTAATGATAGTTTAATTCTCTCTCGTCTGCCTCATAATACTACAGTAATGAAAATGCAGGAGCTGAATTATCATAAGATAACCTTACAGTTAGGGGTCAGCTAGTTGTAGGCGGCTTTGCTCTTTAACTTTCCACACTGGAGGATGGTATAAGTAGAATTGGCATTTGAATTTCTGAGTGGAGCATGGCTGTCTTTTGCTAAGCAGCTATGCTAAGCAGTACTTCAAATGCTTGTTTTGTCAGGTCACATCAGAGAACTGACAATTAAATGTGGCACTATCAGCATTTAAATTACATACAGTATGGAAATTCACAGAGAAAAAAAAAACAGCTCAGCCAAGTCAGACGGTGAGCTAAACAAAATAATGAAGCTGCCGCCCTCTCTTCTGCATGGAAATGCTAAGCAAACTACATTACAAGTTCTTTGTTTTAACTTGTAAGTTTAACTCTTTTAGAAAAGTACTCAATAGGCCTAAGCAATGTACCCAAAGCTATGGTCTTTGTAGTCTGGGCCCATAATGCGACCCTTGGGCCAGCAAAGCCAAGGTGGTATTGGGATGAGAAAAGGGGTGCTGGTCTGTTAACATTGTTTTTCTGCATGTGTTCCCTCTTTTTTTTTATGACACCTCAAGATACTGCATAAAATATGTTGCCATTAAGCCTTAAGGACGACTTCAATTATATTTATAGCATGCTCTTATGAAGGACTTGACTACACAGCCTTTAATTGTTTAACTATTGTATTTAGTATTGTTTTAATGGCAGCAGATATTTTCCATTGTTCCTAAAAGAATTAGAAATATGGGAGAAATTATAGGAACTGTGGATCAGATATGATGGAGCAGGATGATAATGATTATTCCTTCATGGATGCGTTAAGGCTGAATTTGATAAGCTTCTTTAAACAGATGTATTTTCAGTTAGGTTTTGAAGATTTTGAGGCAGGGAGATAGTCTAGTGGAGTGAGGAAAGGAGTTTCAAAGAATAGGTGCAGCACAAGAAAAGTCCTGAAGAGGGGAGTGAGAGGAGGTGATGAGAGGAGGAAAGAAGAAAATCATTAGCAGAGCGAAGAGGCCAGTTGGGGGAGTATTTAGAGACTAGCGCAGAGAGGGAATGGGGTTCTCTATTGCTGAGGGCTTTATATCTTAAGCTAATGATAATAAGTCTAATGATGATCATTTTAAATTTTATTCTGGAGGCTATGGGAAGCCAATTGAATGATTACCTGATGAAAGTCAGTCCCTCACCCTTAAGCTGCTGGGAAAGAAGTAGACTAATATGTATTCTCCCATGACTATAGCAGTCAGATAAAGATTTTACTAAAAATGTTTTTTTTTTTTTTTGCTCCTGGAGTTTATAGCTACACACTTAAAACATAAGCAGTTTTTTTCCCCCCAAACCACAGTGGTCTTTTTTAAACTAGACAGTAGGTACTGTACTTTGCGCTAGAAGTACTCTGGCAGATTGCCTCAATACACAAAGAAAATGTTGTTTTTGTTACATGCATAAATTCATGTATTATGACACTAACCTACAATAACATGATTATGTTATTAGAATTATATATATAATTATATGGCCATAAGAAAGTATGTACTAGCAGAACAGGAACTTGTCCTTTCTAATTACCTTCTTCTCCTGTACAATTCATTCCTGTATCTTGAGCACTATTTTTCTGCAGGAAGCTACAATTTCCTATCGGTGCCTCCAGTGAGAATAACATTAGCCGTGGTCTGGAACCTGCCTGCTTAGTATACTTTTTTGCCAATGCACAATCAACATTGTCCTGTGACATTGCACATTTCCAGTAGCTGCTGGGCTTCTCTCTGTATTTTTGCTTTATTATAAAAGCAGCGGGTCAACAGTTCACTCTGCCCAGAACTTTAATATAGGAATATTTGCCAGAGTTACATTTTTACCCCATTGAAATGCAGTTTACATTTTTTTAATAAAACTCTGCTGCTGCTCCCCTCGCTTGTTTGCTGTTCTTCTCCCTTCAAATATACAAGAAAGTCTAATCGGCTAAAGTGAACAGTTAGGGGAACGTGAAATCCTTCCTCCACTTTGCCTCTGGATATAACTTTATCAGAGTGAAGCATGGTACTGCCCCTATTGATTTTGCTTCTACCTAAGATGCTTATCGATCTGAAAGACTGGTTATCAATGATTATCAGCCCTTGGGCCCCTAAGCTGTTTCCAACATTTCAGCAGCAGCAGAGTAGTGAGCTATGATTGGCTGCTGCTTGAAAATGGACTTCCAAAGCTGCTGTTTGATTTTTCTTTCTTATATATAACATCTATGTAGTTTCAACCCAGATTGCATCAAAGTTGAGCCATTTGTCATGGTCAACCATTCAGCTTAATTTCTGAATTAATTACTAGATGGATATTTGTGCAACACTTTATTGAAATACTGCCTATGTATAGATAAGGACTGCACTTGTGTGTGAAAAATGTATAAAAGAACACGGATCTCCGGTTATGATGTCATGTTGTTCTTTAGATGTAAATTCTTTGGATTTAATTTTTTCTGCAGAAACAAAGAGGTGCTCAATCAGAGAATTAATTTAATGGGTTAGTTCTATGGACATGATAACCCACTCTGAGAGCAGCCTCTTTTAGCTCACCTGTGCCCTACACAGGGAGAAATATCCTGTAGTATATCAGTCGGGTCCCACTCAAGAGTGATCCAGCCCTAAAAAACAGGCAATTCTACTCAGTGTTTTTTTTGTTGTTGTTGTTTTATCCTGTTCAGACATACGTTTCGCCTTTCATTGTTCTTCATCACTGGCGGGGCCCAAGAGAGCCTGAAAACTGTCTGTGTTTGCTGTTTCTCCTGGTTAGAATTGCCTGGTATTTTGGGGCTGGATTACCAGACTGATATACAACAGGATATTACTTCCGGAGAAGAGCACAAGTGAGCTAGAAGAGACTGCTCTCTGAGTAGGTAACCAAACCTACTGTATAGAGCAGGTTAAAATCAAGTTCTATCTAACTTCTCTTTTAAGAGCAAATCCACATACCATCTTCAACTCTCTTAGTCCTAAGTATGGGATTTAAGTATAATCAACGGACACAGATCTAATCTTCCCTATAAAAGTTGGTAGAAAAATATAAGCACTGTAATGTAAGATATGTGTTTGTGTGTTTTTAATCTTTTGTAATATTGTGGGGGAGCCTGGTATATTGTAATGCTTATTGCTTCTAGGTTAAAAACATGTCAATGCTTTCATTTGCCTCTCAATTATTATTATTTTCATTTTTGCAAGTGTAATTACCAAGCTCTTGCCTTCTTTCATCTTGCGTATGCTAAATAGTATTTGATTAATGCTCAAAATGCCACCTTGTTTTTCTTCTCTTATGCAAAGCAGTCTGGGTTTGTGAGCATTGCTGCTAGATGTGTGTGTTTGAAGTACACAGCACTTGCAAAACTTTCTTCTATCTTCATATTGTATGAGGCTACAAGGACGGGCAGGAGCAAGTAACCTCAGTGCCTGATATAATTATCTGTTATAGAGCTCTTAATGAGAGCAAAGTTTTTATATCTGCCTTTTCCAAAGAAACCAAACTTGACGGCAAATAATGAAAATATTGCTGTATTTTACAGTCTGTTTTAAAACGTCAGCCCTGTTTTTTAAGTTTTTTTTTTACATTTTTAAATGTTATATCAGTCTCACACTTGATTCAATTCACTTAACATGTTAGTTTAGCTTCTTTTTTTTCGGTAATTCTGGTATTTAGTACTGATAATTCTCCCCGCAATTGCCTCTAGCCCGTGATTTTGGCTGCGGGTCACATTTTTTAAAATAAATATTTAGACACATTCAATTCTTTCTAGCTCGTGCCTGCCCTCTCACAGGCTCCACATGCACTTGTAAGTCTGATTTCAGGGGGCATGATCATATGCTATTGCAATATTTATGCAAGCCTGTAATTTACTTCTTAGACACATCCAATAGTAAATGAGACCGTCATCATGCCGTCAGTAAACCATGTAGTTTATACTTAAACTTCACTCAGAGACTGCAAATTAATTGATTTCCAGAAGTAAATTTTGTGATCGGACTCGCCATCCAGAACTGTAGAAATCAATAAAAATCATTAAAGCATTGTATCAGACTTAATTTGCGAGCTAGAGCTACGGGTCTAATAGAATATTGATTTTTGTGTAGCTTTAATTATTTAGCACTCAAATCTCTAGCTGTGCTAAAACCAATGGAGTTCTAAGGCTGGTTTTGCGGCTGGCCCGTAGTGACTGTGGGCGTGTAACTCGCAATTGGAATGCGAGTAGCTAATTGTAGCCAATTGAATATTTGTAACATTAACAAGCTGCTTCTTAGTTTTTCTACTTATTATCCATCCAGTTTAACATAGATCCCTTTACACTTTTTGTTGTGGATTAGCAGACTTGAGAAAGAGCTAAACAACATAAGTTGCACTCCGATGTAGCTCTCTACCTTTTGGGTGTGATTTGTGTAAGATAAAAAAAAAAAAAAAAGACTTGTTAGTTTAATACATATTTGACAATCCGTATTCGCAACTATGTAAACCATGGAGATAAAATGTTTTTGCAGAAAAACAGATTTTCTTTTTGAAGACTCTGATGCAGGGATCCATTTTGTGCTGGTTACACCACTTCTTAGAGCTGGATGATGCTGGTGCATTTTCAGTTATCAGTTCGGGGCAAGCAGAAGTCCAGAGTCTTTGTTTTTAGATGCAGTTTAAATTGAGACCACGCCACTTTCCCCTCACTGTCCCAGAGCAGGATGTTGCATCAATGGATGCAGCCATAGCTCTCCAGAAATGTGAATGACCCTTTCACACGCACAACTTCAACCAATGTATCATGGATCCCCGAAGGGTACAGCAGAGGGATGAACATTTTACTTTTTTTCCAACTAAAAAATAGCTGTATGGCTTTTTCCTGCTTAATAATGATCTTAGTCGGATTTAAAGTTTCCAAATACACGTTTTTCTCTTTCATTGTTCAGTAGTACTTTAACCCTTCAGTAACCTGTATTGTATTAACTGTTACATATAAACTGATGTACCTGAACAGGATTGGTTGTTTAAATTTTTTCAACCTTTTGAGCCATTTTATTTTTGTCACAACAGTCACTGCAAATTTCAGTTCTAGATTAATAGACTGTGTATAAATTGTAATAATTTGTGTTGTATCATAATTGGGTTTTACCAATATACAGTCTGACAAAACACTTTTATGCTGTTGCATCGGTTTATGGACATTTCTCGTTTTTATCTGAAACCCTCACAATCCTAGAAACGTATTGAATATAATACCATAAATATGTCTTGCCTGTGGCTGAAAGTATGAAATATTTCATCTGAGCAAGAGACATGACCACCGCTGTGTTGTAAACCTGTCAGTTTAGTAGATGGATTTACATGATGTTAACATAATGTCACAATAGGTGTCTCATCTGATATCTGAGATGAACAAGAAATGTGTTTCTTATTTGTAAAGACTGCTCAATATTATATATATATATATATAATTAGTTCCAACCAAACTCAAGGCAACAGACCCTGTGTATACTATATAATAGAAATGATAGATTTAACCTTTTGATGTTATCCATTGTGCCTTTATACAGAACTATAGGTTGTGACAACATATAAGACCTTTTATGGCCATCTAGGCCACTTGTTCTTTCTACCTAAACCTTGCCTTATATTACAGATGTTTTTGAATGAAAAACACCTTGGTTTAGCAGATTATTGACACTGTCCCCACACCATCTCTACAGTCATGTGATATCTAAGATTATTAAGATACCTTTTTCTTTTTGAAGCAATTGTTACGAATAAGATTTAAAAATTACATAGTGTTTGCCCTAGCTTTGCTGTTTTCTGTTTTATTTTTGCAGATTAATGTGGGGGATTAATATTTAGCTTTATTGTTTAATTATTTTCTTTAAATCTAATGTCACCAAGATTTAATACTAGATCGTTCAATTAGATATGGAATAAAATGTTGGTCATGTTAGTGTTTGGACTGCACTGACCAGTTAACCCATAACTGACCTTTTTAGGTGATTATAGCATTTCAAGAATCCTATAGATAATCCTAATTAATGCCTGCTCCTCGGCTTTCTGTTCGTACCCATGGAACAGCCAGTAAGCAGGGTGCACTTTTTATGTAAACAGACTTAAAATGATTTATTTATTTTTTGTTTTTTATTACACTAACAGCTAAAAAAGTTTTAACATACAGTCTTGTGCTCATCATACCATGTCCTTTAAACTATTAATTATGCTGTTTTAAAATAGTCTTTTTTTCCACAATACTTTCCTTACTACATAATCCAAGTGTTTTCATCCTCTTCCTTTAATCACTAAATATATTGTGTTTTAATGCATTTACAATCATCCCTTTTGTCACCGAAGCTATTTGCAAGAATACCAGTCTTCTATGTTGTATGAGGCGTTTTTCCATAGAGGTATGCATTCGTATGGCACATACAAGATATCATCCAGAGATCAGTGACATGAAGCTGTGTGGGTGCTGGACATGACAATCTGGAACAATTATAGGCCATAAGTAAAATAACAATCTTATGATGAAGCTTAAAGGGGTATGAAACACAACTGTTTTTATCATGCATGTAGAAGAACATGTTTTAAACATTACAAAAGTTATTTTTTGCATGGAAAAATAAAAATATTAAGTCAAACCTATTTAAACTGTATTGAAGCGAACAGGAAATACACAGAATATATATATATATATGCACACACTGTGTCTGAAGATCTCACTGGCTGAATGTCCATTTAATTGATGGTTCTAATGATTTCTGCACCGACTGAACTGGAATACATAGCCATATAACGCACTGGTGACATATTCAGTGTTGCTGCCGTTAACAGATATCCTAATTATCTGTTTTTATTAGCACAAATTTCCTTGCCAGTTTCTGCACAAAAAGTCTAATTTATGTGCTAAATGACCTAAGTATATTAGCAAGTACCCAAAGATTAGTAAAATGCACTAAGAAAGCAATATTTTTTAAAGACCAGATTAGAAATGCACTAATGGAACCCATTATATTGTGTTCAATTTGATATGCAAAATTACATGTCACATTTTGCTGTGGCTTGAATTTGTATGCTGTATAAATGAGTAGTTTCAGGGTTTGTTTCTTTCATAAATCTGTTTACTAGCAATTACTCATGTCTGTCTAAACTGCTGGTACACATTTTCCATACCAGTGAATTAAACATTTTTTTCATTAATCTTTATATACATTTTTTATTCGGCTGCAGGAGCAGATTTCATGCGTATGAAAAGTTTTCAATCAAAGGGGAGTAGAAATCTCATAGAGCTGGTTAGGGAAATAGTTTAACCAAATGTACAACATGATGCAACTGTTTAAAGAACCTTTCTAATAAAGTTTTTTTTGTTTAAAAGCATACTGCCGCTGTATGCACTGTGCCAAAGAATGAAAATTGAGCATAATCTAAAAAATAATTTTAAAAGATTATTTTTATTCCATGTGACTTCATTTGCAGCTTTGATCAGGCAACATGTGCTCCTTTGCTGATGAGAGGCTTCTATGTAAATTATGGGGGGGAAGGAACAGTAATCACTAACACGCCCCCATTCTTTAAATAAAAGTCTCCTTGAGTGACTCGGCACCAAAGGAGGACATGTAAAGACTGATCAGTGCTTTGTTTTTTAAACAAACTCAATTCTCATTTTTTGGCATTCTGCCTACACGTGCAATATGCCCCTCTCCCACACACATATCATGGATCCCTCTAGGGTCCTGCAGACACATCACAATAATTTTTTTCAAATAAAAAAAAAATTGCTTTTTCTGGATTAATTATGCTATTAGACTCGAAGTTTTCGAATATATATTTTTTCTTTGCGCAGTAGTCCTTTAAGTAGAATTAGTGCTGTGGCCTGTATGATTCATCCTAATCCACAGAACCAATTAACTTAATTTTGCTGTATTGTGTGATTTTACTGGAATTAGGAGTGAGTGTAAATGAACCAGACAAACTATTTCTCCAGAGATATGCATGAATGGGACAATGGATCCTGGCCTGGTATCTGTGGTGTTACATGGAGTACATAGCAGCCATTGTGATACCTTCCAGAAGAGAGCCACCTTCTTCTAGTATTGTTTACCTATAAATGAAGAAATCTGAAAACTCACATTTGACATACCGTATGTTGATTAGCATATTCCCATTACTGTAGATTTTGCTAATATTTGAATAGTTCTAATTCCAATGTAAAAATTACAATAACTTTTTTTTTTTTTATAAATTGGTTAATAATGACTCTCCAAACCTATGTAAAGCTACATTGCCAGTAAAGGTTATTTACCTATAATTTATTAATTATATGAAAACTGTGCTGTTTTTGCTTTATTGAAAAGCAAGTGTAGTCCCAAATGTTCTATCCTTCATTTAAACAAAAACAGAGTCTGAGGCGCTCAATCTCCAAATAAAAGAGATGATAACCAACTCTAAGAGCAGCCTTTTTGCTCACTTCTCCCTTCACAGGGTGAAATATCATGTAGTAGATTGGTCTGGTCTCACCCAATAGAGGGATCTTTCCCCAAAATACCAGGCAATTCTACCCTGAACAAGAGACACCACAAACCCCAGATGTAAGTTTCAGCCTTTCTTGGGCCTTGTCAGTGATGAGGCCTAATAAAAGCCAAAATGCACATGTGTTTTTTTTAAAATCCTGTTAAGGGTAAAATTGCCTGATATTTCAGGGCTGGATCACTCTGAGTGAGACTGATATACTACAGGATATTTCTTCCTGTAAAGGGCTCAAGTGAGCTAAAAGAAGCTGCTCTCAGAGTTTTCCATGTCCATAGAACTAACCATTAATTTAGTTTTCATGTAAAATAGCATGTTGCATATCTTCCACATATTTTTATGCATGAAAAATATTAAGAATATTAAACTAAAACAACACAAAGAAGCAAAAATGTCAGAGTCTGAAAAAAAAACAAAGTAGTCATCTGAAACAAATTTGGATTAAGGCTAATTTAGTACTCACATGGCTAGTTTTACTTTTGCAAGAATGGTAATAACATCACAAGACTGTAGAGGGTCAGTAGATTCCCAAGGGATCCAGACATTTCTTTTCAAGAGATCCAGGATTAGAGCAGCAGAAAACATGTTTGCTGCCACTATTTCACAATAAAGTACTTTTATACAGCGTGGACCATGATTTATTTGTGCTATAATTATGATTGAACATGTGGGAGTGTGCTTTTTAGTACTGCGGAAGTTGGCATATTACAAATCTGATAATAATAGGTTGTGTAGGCCATTTCTACTCTGTTTGCCATTGTTTCTATATGGACCCCATTTTCTGAATAGTATGTTATTCAGTAATGATTGGATAAAAATGTAGACATTCTAGATGATTATCGGAGGTTCTCTCTGTGTTTCTAAATGTCCTGTCCTGTGGGTTTCACTAATCATCTACAATCTGTAACCTAAGGCATCTCGCTTTACAGGAAAACAACAACTGCACTATTTTTCTGTGCCGATGTAAACAGGATAGTGAATGACCTCCTTTTTGTTAGTGTGGTTTGCTAGGTGCTAGCAGAAGGATACAGTGGCCGTTCTTGTGCCCTGGCTTGGGAAATCATGGTGTCAGGAAGCTGAAAATTACTTTTATTACCTCAGGCTTTCTAAGCAGTTTCTGTTTGATGGTCATCAGGTTCTGTCCTTGCACATTTCAAGAAGAAAAGGAAACTAATCTGAGCCAGGTAATTTTGGCCTGTAGCTCCTGGTAAATCATGATGCGATGCTGAGCGAGACATTGGCAACGCACTACATGAACACATTAGTCAAATGTGCTCTCCTGTTGATTTATCTGCTTACAAGTGAAAGGGAAGTGTTAGCAGTGTGACTGAAGGCTGTTAGGAGAAATGTCCAACAACAGAACATCAATTCTGCGAATTATAATTAATTCTGCAAGCAGCAGACCACTCTGCTTGTGACATCTATTTATGGACGTCAATTCCTGTGTTTTTCATAAGGATTCATGCTGCTTTCTAAGCTTTATGCTTGCCTAAATTATACTGATAATGTTTTTTGCCCGTAAATGACTTGTCATTGGTGTTCGTGTGCTTATAGACCCTGTGCTTGTAGTTCCATAGATTAGCCTACACCACAGTTATTAAACTACCAACATAGGGCCCTATTCAATAAGCTGCTCGCAAGTGCCTCAAACTCCTACATTTGGCTGGGGGTGTTTTTTTAAATAAATGTATTCTATTGAATCCAGCTTGCAGATTTCGACCTCAAGGCTGAAGTCGTGATCATACGATCTGACAATATTTAAGCAAGCCTGTAATTTACTTCTTAGACGTCCTCATGATGTCAGTAAATCATGGAAGATGCACCTAATCTACAATCTGAGACTATGAATTAATTAGTGCTAATAAGTAATATTTACCAATCGTGTTCACAATCAAGCAACCTATAAAATGCATTAGAGCATCTGTTTTAGGCCATGTGGGTTTCAAGATATGTATTAACCCTTTGAGTCCTGGGATCGATATCACTCAGTAATAACTTTCAAAAATATTTTGTAAACGCATGTTTAAGGGTTTGAGACTGTTGTACAATTATTTCTAATGTGTTCCCATGCCTTCCCGTACTTTTATAGTGCAGTATTGTGTGTTTAATTGCTGCTACAGCTTTAATACGTGTTTGAAAAAGCCCATGCAAGACCTATTTAGTACTTGTAAAAATTTTGACAGAAAAGTGATACTTAATTTCAGTTGCGGGTCAGACTTTTTTTGCGAGCTAGCACTACAAGTCTAATAGAATATCTATTTTGTGTAACTTTAATTATTTAGAGCTCGTAATGTTCGAGCTGTGTTAAAATCAATGGAGTTCCAAAGCCAAAATTTGCATCTTTGCCTGTCCCATAGAGATGGGGGAAGGAGGTTTGTAACTTGTAATCTGATTGCGAGTAGCTAATAGAATCTGTGGCTATATTAAGCACCGTTTTAAGTTCAATTTGGCCAATAGAATAGGGCCCATAGTAGTTTAGATTCCCTAAATTCACTATATGTAGCTACATATGCCTGTTAAAAGGATCACTGTAATTGTAAAGAAAACAAACATCATTAGATATGAATATAAAAATATTTTTAGAGAAATTTATTTTTGAAGACTTTTCTCTGGTTTCATCATTTCTTGATAGCTTGAAGCCTGAGGGATGTCCTTAACAAATCTACCAACCCAACCCCATCATACACTTATAAAGGACCAATGTGGTCAAACTTTTTCATAATTGTTTTTTAATAACTCGGCATGATTATGTGTGAAATGTAAAAAATAAACAGACATTACATTTTACAACTTTATTTGCAATTATTATTTGCTGCAGGGATTTAATTTGCTTTCTTGCCTGCTGCTGTCTTTTTTAGTTTCATAAGCAGGTGTGTACTAATGACCTTCCCTTTACAAGCCACTAAGATCACTGGCAGATGCTGGATTACAACTGTACCGATATAAACTTTCTGTATATTCAACGTATTCTCCCATGTCAGGAAGTTGATCTGCTAAAATAAAATGGTAGCTTTCACCGCTGTATAATTGCATATGAAAGGTAATGCGTTAGAGGCTGTATTTTATTTTTCTTACATTCTAAAAATGTTTTATATTTCCAAGTGTAAATCTTAAAAATAGTAAAAAAAATATGACTTCAGTAGCCCTTTAAATAATTGGCTCTTCTAAAATGTGACATCTACCCCCTTTTCTTATACATGCTGAGGATGAGGCAGCTTGCAATAGTAACTGCAATCTTTGCTCTCACAGAAACACCCTTCACCAAAATATCATTGATGGCTCCAGTGACCAACAGATATTTTTCTAATTAAAGACTAGCTTTTCACCACCTAATTATGCTGTTAGTCAGACTCAATGTTTTCAAAGCTAGTAATTGCATTAAGGTTAAATGGCAACCTTTTATCTTGACCCATTGGCAAATGACTGCACTTTCACCCTGTGTTAGGCTGATTCCAATCACGTCTTTGAACATGATTTCCAGAGCATTCGTAACACAGACATTTTATTTAGATTTTATACACTATGCTGCCATCCTCATGCAAAATATGACCAATTGCTTGGGAACTTTTGTAGTATTATAGTGTATTGTGCGACATATGCACAGTTTTGTAATGCATATAAAATGAACAAATCAATTATAACTTACACACTATAATCTATTGTATTAGTTAGCTCATAATGTCATAAATTATACACCATTCTGTGTGTGTTGACTGGTTTTGCAATTAATATAAACGAGACCTCAGAAACAAAGTTCTCTTTCCAAAATTAATTCTGCCTCCAAGCAAAGAATCTAAAACGGATTTCCCCATTTATATGGGCAAGTATTCTATTACCTGTGTGCTGAATAGACCAATATGACTTCCCTTGATACTGCGGGGTAGAGCTTGATTTAGGATATGTTATAGATAATGAACAGGCAATCAGATAGATAGCATTTGTCATGATTTCAGTGTTTTCAGGACTGATATTGCCAGTAATTGTGGATGTGGCCAAGGGGGCATGACATTGTTACATTGTGATTATGTATTATTGTGTGTGTTATATGTTGCCTGTAAATGGTTATTATGTATACTAGTTATTATATGCTATAGAGGGAAAATGTATATAGAACAGGAGAATATATGAGTATAATGTAAAAATGTCTGTGTTTTGTATCCTGACTTGGGGAGTGGTCTTGCCATGGGCCACTAGTAACCTGTATGCAGTATTCTCTGCCTGTACCTTTGGGCCTTGCCCTCTTCAGAAGCCATCTTTTGTGCCACAGAGAACAAGAACTACACGATTCTGCAGGGGTAGGTTTGAACTAGGTTCATATCAAGCCCCCTTGAAGAAGCAGATTGTGACAGCATTATATTTAGGATTTCTGTGTTGGCTAACAAAACTGAACGTGGATGGTAGAGATTTCATAGTAAGAAAAGTGGCACATACTTACCTGATGATGGTAAACTGGTTACCAAGTAATAACTATTAACTCGTTACAGCCTATCAGAGATTGCCAAAGACTGTTAGAAGTGCTAACATCACAATTATGGGCTGAGCTAACTGCTTTGTGAAATTGATATTAAATGGCTAAAGTGCCTCTATCAATTTGTACCCAATACTATTTACGGTATTACACACATCCAACCTAGGAAATGCTATCCCATCAACACTGTACGTTTGTAAGTCGCCAGAAATAGGGTCTTGTACCGAATCACAATTCTTTTTAAAATGACATACATTAGGATTTTCTTAAAGCCTGATCTGCCACTACCACTTCAAAATTTGTATATCCCTCACTGTCCTAGCACATACATGTTTAGCTGGCAAAAAGTTTGGTACATATAGGAAAAAAATAATTTTTGTTCTTCATTATTCCTTTAAAATTATGTTTGCTTGAGACACCAGGTAGGTGCAGTCATGGCAATAACCGCTGCCTGAAACAATAGACTGAATATATTTCATACTAACAGTCTTGTCTGAGTTTCTATGTACTCCAGAAGGTGTCTATTTTGGTAATAAGTTTGGCTTTTCAGTGATTAGGTGAGGTTTTAACGCTAACTGCTCCTTAAAATGTGTGACCTTGTTGAATAACGTAATCTAGTGATATGTGGAAATCTTTACCACACAGAAAATGTGTGTGATTTCTGAGATAGTTCCATGTGCTCACAAAAAGATGCAATAACTGATGGCATTTAAAATAAAATACAAATTGTTTTGCTATCTCAGTAAATTATTTCAGAATGGAAGCTATATAAATTGTTCATTGAGAGAAAAAATTACTTTTCATATCTTTTGAAATCCTCAGTTTTTCAATATTTGAGACGCATCATTTATTGTAAGTACATAGCCTAAGAATAAAGTTATTTTTTCTCTGATTGCTCGGAGCAGTGTTTAATTTAATTGATGGTCAAAAAAAACTATTGAGGTTACAAATCATGAAGGTAACTTACAAAAAATGTTAAGGCATTCTATAACAGTATAGAAAACTAGATAAAATACAGAAGGGAGGTGGAGGAGAGCAAAAAGATCAACTAGTGTAGTATGAAAACACTATTTATTTTGAGCAAATATATACTCCCAAAACAGTAGTAAAACTATGGAATCCAAGACAACATAAATGTCTCCGATGCGTTATGTCAGGACAGGAGTTCTTCAGGGATATTGCACAAAACATGTAGGAGCCTTTTACGTGGTGGGCAACTTGTTCCTATGGGGGATGCCAATAGTCCATGATTTCTGTACTACTCTGCTTGTATAATCAGGTTCTCTCTCCCTAAACATGTGAGTTATTTGCTTGCATTAATCGGGATTGCTTCACCTATTCTCATTCAGAGCTAGATTGAAATCCTGGACTGTTGAATGGCATTATGCAACAGAGTTGGCCACAAAAGATCTAGACCACCAATAATATTTTGTTCACCAAAAAATACACTTTTTTTTTTTTTTTTAAATCCTAATAAATTGAAATAACTGTTACAGTGGCATCCAAATAAAATAAGCATAGATTCTGATGGCCGATCCAAAAATACTTTGAAAATTCTCCTGTTTGCCTTCATGCATGATTACTTAATTCTCAGGATAGCTAATGAATATTCCAGTTGAGCTTGTTTTTGTCTTCTATGTCTTTTACTTTAATCTGTTTGATTTAAATACTACTCCTTTCTGTTAAGTAGTACTTCAGGTTATTTCTGAGTCTTGTACCCTCCCTGTGTTACAATCATAAAGGCATAATTTTTTTTAAAATTATCATTTGCATTTATTTGTAAAGCGCCAACATATTCCGTAGCACTATACATGGCTTACAATCAAGCAAAAAGAATAGCAATATTAACATGTTGCAAAGGATGGAGGGCCCTGTCTTTGAGCTTAGAATCCGGTGTCCAAAGTACTTTCTCCAAAGCATCTTGCAAGATTGAAAACTCGCAAACTTACGATCTAAAGGATGCAATCTAAACAAGTAACGTTTTGGTAAATATACATAAATTTGTGGGCTGATGTGTATTCTCTCTGGACAAGTGCCTGCGTTTCCTCGAACTGTGAAGCCAAGTGAGATCTTCCCAGCCCTTCAAACACGTTAATAATGTTGTGATACAAAAGCCTTTTCTCTGATCCTTCTCAGCCCAGCAGACGTGCACATGAACCTCAGTTGCTTTATTATCTTGGGCGAGACACTCAAAAAGGATACAGCAATTTGTTCCTCTTTCTGCCAGGTCACGGATGACTTGAACACATTACCAAGATGTTTACAGTGGGACCTTGTAATATCTGCCATGCATATTTATGTGTTTGTGTTACACTTAGTTAGCAGTTGATACAGGGCTCTTAACAGGAACGTTGAATTGAGTCAGATACACCTCTAAAATCTCATTGTAGTAAGTTAAACAAGTATAGCATGCTAATGATACCAGCACAGACAGAATATGCACACACTCACTCCCGAGAGAATATATCCAGACTATTCATTTGCATTCCGGGGGGAATAGAAATTCCTTTAGAGGCGCTTGTACGATGCTTGTTGGTTTTAAAAAGGAGAAGATCCAGTTGTGAAATATAAATATATTATGCCAGATCCTCCCCCATACATGCATGTACTAAAATATGCACGTTTAATACTAATGAAACTTAAAGGGTCTTTGTCATCCCAACAGTTTTAGCATTAAAAACTGGCTATACATTGTACTAGCTGTTGTTCTCTACAGTAAATATGTTCTGAAACATTTAGAATTGATTTTGCGCCTCAGTTTGCTAATGTCTGGCTTAAAGTCCTTCATAAGGGTGGGAGAGGGATGTTACTATCAGATAACATTGCTTTTCTGTCTCTGTAGAGGTCAAAATAAAGACATGCATAGTGTAACCTTAATTAGTTAATCAAAGTAGATAATTAATATGCGTGATCTGCTTATTTGCATGTAAATGTAGCAAGAACAACATGGAATTTCCCATGATTGATTCACTTTTGAAAAACAACATATAGCTTGTTTGTCACCCAAATGCTATTTATTTTTTTACGTTATTCCTAAAGCGCATGAATAAGTCCCTTTTAATGAGGTCTGCCATTTTTTTATAGCTTTTAAATAAAAATTTGGAATGCTTATATATCTCAGAGGAATAATTTATAAACTATTAATTAATAAAAAAATTATGTGACCAACTGCCAGAAAGATGTGAAGATAACTAGTGATAGGTCCCCAGTTCCACCAAAAAAGATAGTTCAGGGGTCACCCCCTCCAACTACTTAAAATTATTTTGTATGTTTTATACACTTTTCCACAATGAGTTATTTCAGTATAGCACTAGCACTTTAAATATACATTCCAGAGCACTTTTAAAAAATGACTCTCTAAGAATGTTTCAACTTTTATAATGGCCTAAATATACACTCTATATAGGTATATCCAATATAAAACAATAGATTTTCATGCACAACTTTGTTTTTTTAACCTGCATCTAGACCAAGAATATTTATTAACATAAGTGATATAAAATCTATTAGGTTACTATTATGGGTTTTTATATAATAACACCTAAAAAAAAGTTAGAAGCCAGCAGTAAAGTGTAAGGAGCTCTGGCTCTCTGGCGCCCTGGTGTAGACCTACATTGGTATCGGACTTTATCTTAAATATTTGCAAAATAAAATCCTAACTAAGAAATTGTTTGCTTGATCTTTCTGCAGTTTGCCAATATCTTACAACTAAGGTAGTGGGTATTGAGCACAAACATTTCTGCAGAAATACTAGTGGCATTTTGCCCTTCAGTTTGAAAGGAAAAGTGAAGAATAATGTCCCTTTTTATTTAGAGCACATATGTTTTTTTTTTATTATTATTATTTCCGTTTTTCCTTTGAGCAGGCAACAAGAGCTGGAAGGAGATCCCCAATTGCTTCTGATGGGGGTCAATGTGAAATTTCCTAGTGTGTGCAGCTTTCTTTTCATAGCTGGTAATTTTCTTTTTTCCAACTAGCCACACTTAAGAGATAGCATAGAAAATGTGTGAAAAGTACAATCCTGCAAGAAAAAAAGACAATAAAATAAACTACCATACACGGTATGACATTTATAGATATTTTTCCTGGCTTGGGCCTATTTGCGTTACCTGGAGCCATTTGGCATTGATGAAGTTGTAAGGATATATCTTGTCACAAGTTTCTTGCTCTTTATGCGTGTTCAGACACGGCGCAGTAGACTGCAGAGAAAGATGTAACCAAGCAGTCGATGAGAGGTCTGTGAGGTGGTCACCAACAGTTTATCCTATCTACCATCTGGCATCTTTCCACCACATCCCCACTGGAAGTGATAACTGCTGAGGAGATTTGATTAACTATTTATTAAAAAGTAACAGAAACTCACAGGGGGTGGGAGTCAAACAGTTTGCCACCAGTTACAAGCTGCCACTGGTTCTTTCCTCCCATTAAACTGTAAAGAAACACAGAGGGATGGTGTGAATTAAAAATAATCAACATAAACGCCAAGAAGCAAGTGAGCCGCTGTGAAAGTGACGTTGACGTTCCCCGAAGATAAATGTGATGTATAAATCATTACGCTGTTTGATATTAGTATGTTAGGGTATCACACTGCTATTTAATGGACTGATAAACTGTCAGTCTGTTTAGGGTTTGATTTATGTTTGTTGACATCTACATTTTTATGGCGTTTTTGTTGGCTCTCTCCTTATTTTAGTACTTAAAATCTATTAAATGTAACTATTTTGTCAGATTTCAGTTACCGCATATACTCAAGTATAAGCCGACCCGAGTATAAGCCGAGGCACCCATTTTACCACAAAATACTGGGTAAAATGAGTGACTCGAGTATAAGCAGAGGGTGGGAAATGTGCTGTCCCCTGTGTCCCTCTTGTGCCCTCTGTGTCCCCCTCCTCCCTTTCCTGTTTCTCTTCTCCCCTCTCCCTTTCCTGTGTCTCTTCCCCCCTCCCTTATCACCCTCATCAACCCCCCTCCTCCACCTAAACCCTCCTAAATACCTCCCCCTCTCCCCTCACTTACCTGCTTGTGCTCCGGCCTCCGCTCCTTGACCCGGCGCCGGCGCGCATGTGACGTCACATGCGTGCCGCATCATTAGCATATACCGGGTGCTGAGGAGGGGGGTTTAGGTTGAGGTGGGGGGAGGGAAAGAGACACGGGGGGGTAGAGACACAGACACGGGGGGGTAGAGACACAGACACGGGGGGGTTAGAGACACAGACACGGGGGGGGGGTTAGAGACACAGACACGGGGGGGGGGTGAGAGACACAGACACGGGGGGGGGGGGGGTTAGAGACACAGACACGGGGGGGGGGTTAGAGACACAGACACGGGGGGGGGGGTTAGAGACACAGACACGGGGGGGGGGTTAGAGACACAGACACGGGGGGGGGGTTAGAGACACAGACACGGGGGGGGGTTAGAGACACAGACACGGGGGGGGGGTTAGAGACACAGACACGGGGGGGTTAGAGACACAGACACGGGGGGGGTTAGAGACACAGACACGGGGGGGGGGTTAGAGACACAGACACGGGGGGGGGGGGGGGGTTAGAGACACACACACAAGGGGGGGGGTTAGAGACACAGACACGGGGGGGGGGGTAGAGACACACACACAAGGGGGGGGGGGGTTAGAGACACACACACACGGGGGGGGGGGGGTTAGAGACACACACACAAGGGGGGGGGGTTAGAGACACACACACAAGGGGGGGGGTTAGAGACACACACACAAGGGGGGGGGTGTTAGAGACACACACACAAGGGGGGGGGTGTTAGAGACACACACACGGGGGGGGGTGTTAGAGACACACACACGGGGGGGGGTGTTAGAGACACACACACGGGGGGGGTGGTGTTTAGAGACACACACACGGGGGGGGGGGGTGTTAGAGATACACACACACAGGGGGGGGGGGGAGTTAGAGACACACACCGGGGGGGGGGGGTTAGAGACACACACCGGGGGGGGGGGGGGGGGGGGGGATGATTGTGACTCGAGTATAAGCCGAGGGGGCCCTTTTTTTCCTTAAAAAAAAAGGGCTGAAAAACTCGGCTTATACTCGAGTATATGGTATATATATTTGCAATTGCTTGTTTTTAAGCATTTTGAGTGAAAGATAATGGAGGTTCAAATCGAACATTTTAAGCATAAATTTAAGTGAAAATATCCTCCCTTTCTCACTTGATTATGTCTTAGTGATGGGTGAGAAGAATGAAGAGCGTGTCCAGTTAGTATAAAAGGAACTATAAGACTTAAGTCACTGAGATTACGGTTTTCTAACCAACTGGATATTCTTAAAATAAGGGTGGGAAATGTTCCTGAGAACGGCTTTAGGGCGGATTTGTATTTAACTCGGATCCCTGATGAATAATAATAACTATACTGGCTCATACGTGGTGATAATACAGGGCAAATAATAATAATAACAGAGCATAAAAACAAACACCTACAAAAAGCCTTGGGAGCCCGTTCTTAAGTACCGGTTTCTGTAAGTTGTATAGACTGTAACCCAAGGACCTCCTGTAGCAAACCTTCAAGATTATATTTTAATGTAGATTATTCAGTTCTGAAATAACTGGGTGTCATATTAATCGTGATATCAATGAGTCTGTAAGATATTGGGAAAGTTTCTTTTGCATGAGAAATCTGAATTGTAAACTTTGGTAAGTGCACATTTTTTTTTTTTTTTTCAAAGACCAGATATAAATAGATTTTTTTGTAACAGTTTGTAAAATGATTAGATTTGTATATAAAGAATGCAGTGGGTTTGTGCGCAGTTGTACAAATTGTTTATCTTTGTGTGCTCACTGGCGTCAGATCCATACGTATGGAGCCAAATGGTTTACAAAAGAAAATGAGTTAAGATTTATATTCTGTTAGCACAGTGTGTGGATAGTATTATATTGCCATTGTAGGCACACATATAGTTTAATGTAGTGTATATATACATTTTCTGTGATATATATTCAGCAGCTCAGTATTTGGCCGCGAATGTGGTGGTTCACCCCAGACGATATTTATTTCTTTTACTTCATTACACTTAATCCACCTGCGCAAGATCTTAAGGCCCGTGTTGACTTTATACTCTACCACAGAGCTTATCAGCCTCTCTGCAGGCTGCCCAATTTGAATTTTAAAGCTGAGGCTGAATGAATTTGTTGCCTGTTGAGTGAGCGAGCGAGCCTGCTACTGCTGCAGGTCCTCCTGTCTCTGCCTCCCTGTGCAATAGTAGAGAAATAGACTGCGCGCTGCGGGGGCTTGTTAGGCGCGACTGCTGAAGTGATAGATCCTCTTTACATCTTTACCTGTCGGTGCTTGTTAAAGCATTTGTTTAGGGGATTGGTGGGCAGATATACATTAGTTGTATTGGGGATTGCAGTGCTGGTGTCCACATTATGACTTCTGTCCTTTTTTATTACAGTATTATTTTTACTTGATGAATCACTTTTTTTTGCTTAGTTTAGAACTGGCTTTAAGAACCATATTTATTGAATATTTCTTATGAAGAACATAATGTATAAAATGTTTTTAAAAAGTTTACAATAATTTTGCTTTAAAGAGGCTCTTAAAGTACAATTTGTACCACATCACAAATAAGATCTCCTAAAAACATGTTGAAATATTTTTAGAATTTTTGAAATATGTGCATTTTTTTTTAGTAAAGAAATCAAATAGTTTAGATCTGTGTGTACATGAATTACTGACTGCCCTCAGCCAGCCACATGTGGAAGCTCCATGTAATGAGCAAAAGAAAAAAAGGTGTTAATACTCACCTCCTCTATCTGTGCAGAGCATGGAATGCTGGAAGCACCAAAACAGGTCAGTTAGGTTAGCTTTTAAGTGCATTCCTGAGTGCAGGGGGAAAACTGTTATCAATTAATATCCTCACCGCATGCAGCCCAGCATCTGTTTTTTACTCCTGCAACAGTCCGTAGGCAGGCTGCTTTTTTAATGTAAACAAATAATTTTTTGTTGTTATAAGTGTTCTTAAAATAATAGATCATTTGACACCATGAATCACAATTACAGTAAGAGAAATGGCCCTTTTAATGATGATCTATGTTTGTCCCTAAAACGATTAGAGGAGGAGGAATGGAATTAATAAGTGAGGTTCAGATAAGTTCTGCATTCCATTTATGTTAAGTCACCACACAGTTGAGCACACTTGACCACAAAACTAAATGGAAGAACAACCCCCAGTAGGATTGCTACTGGCAATCTAGCCGTTCAAGATGGAAGCACCGCTGACTCAAGCCGAATCAAATATTTGTACAATTTTCTCCAAATTGCTTTAATACATATGGATGCTGTTAGTGTGTTAAAAACATGTGGAGTTTTTCCCCAAACTACTGTGGCCTTTCAATTATCCAATGTTGCATTTAACTGGACTCCTGTGAAGATTTTAAAATGTTTCTAAGTTTTTAATGTTTTTGTACTGCACTATTTTTGTCAGTGCCCTGATGTTCAGATGCAGCCAGGGATAGAGCTGGGGTGGAGGCTGCTTTTATGGCTTGCAATGGCCTCCGGTTTTAACACAGCAGGTGCTTAAATAGCACAAACCTGTTTACTTGCTGCCAGCCACATCATTATTCTTGCCCAAACTGCTGTAAAGTGCTTTTATTTTCAAATAACCATCGTCTGGTTGTACCTGTAATAGAGCAATATTGGATGTTGTATCATGGAATGAAGTATTTTCGGCATTTTCTATGAATCGTTTTCCCTCCAAAATGTCTTTCTTTTTATTCCTGCTGTAGAATAATTGATGTGAACTTAAATAGTACGAACTATTGTTTGTGCATATGGATAAATCAAGTTGAAACAAATAGAAATGTGAAAGTAGAGCTAAAGCTATTTTTTATTCTTTTGTTTTGTTCCTTAGTGTATCCTACTATAAATTCCCCTCTAAGTTGAGTTTAGAGCCAAAATGTCTGCTCATGTGGCATTAGATACACCACATACTGTCTGCTTTTTCCTCTTGGAGATTGCTCAGTAAAACGATACAAGCTGATCTTGTGTTTTTTACTTGGTTACAACAATCGAAACAACCAAATTGTCCCATCCTGCTTATAAAGCAGTCTGTGTTAAACAAAATAGATATTTGTCTCCAGAAACAATGAGTGTTGTTAAGTTACAAGTATAAAATTATAAGGACTTGGAACACAATTAATTTTTGTCAATGCATTTAGTAGAACATGCTTACACAGTACCAAAATTGTGTGTTGCATGAAAATAAAAATCAGTAATACCAACAGGAAGCGCACAGCTCATACGTACATCTGTAGATTTCATTGGCTGCAAGTATGGCTCCTCCATTTATATTATTGCTCATTGGCTGACAGGGCAAAGCCCCCAGATCAGTTAAACATTTGAACCAGTTCTCTTCTATTTTGAGAGCTACATGTAAAAAAAAGAAAACACACAGTGTCCCCCCCCCCCCCCACCATTTTATATAGATAGATAGATATACTAGCCACTTGCCCGTCAAAAAATGACAGCAATAGGATTGCAAGGGCGGTAAATTTTGTTGGTGTTCCAAGATTCTTCGGCGCTCATTGTGAGCCTTGCGCTGAGCGCCTTCAGCGCTCATTGGGCGGTTGTTGGTTGTTTGTGTGCTATGAACATTTTTTTTTTTTGTTAATGAAATAATTAATAAAATAATACATCAATATACTTTACCTATTTAGAAGTAATATATGCAGGAAGCATTGTGTTGAAGAGCTCACAATCTGTTTTGATGTTGCTGCAGCATACAATGTGTGTTTTGAGGGCTGTGGAGCTGCTGTGTAAGTGTCAGTAATGTGTGTAGTGTAAATAGTGTGCGTGCGTGAGCCAAATCAGTTCGAATAGCTGTGTCCTTCCGCATTGTGTAAGTTAGTGTTGTAAAATGGCGCCTAATGTGTGGTACGCGTCTGTGGCTGATTTGGCATTTTGGCATCCTTGTTCTTGGATCGCGTCTGTCTTTTTTTCGGAAAATCCGTAGGTGTTTGGTGGTGTTTTGCGTCTTTAGAGTCCTGTAGACTGCATTGTGGGAAGCTGAGCAGGGACATGCAAACGTCTATATTGTTGTGGTAAACTTCCTCTCCACAGAATCTACTACATAAAGATAGGAGCTGGCCCCACACTGATGAGGCAATAACCTTGAAACAGTACTGTCTGTGGGTATGTTTCCTGGCTTGTGCATAATACATTCTGGCCTTTGCTTACAGCTGTGTAATACAGCGTTCATATGCTTGAGGGAAGCCATGTTTAAAATGGTATTGCGAAGCCTTTGTGGGCACATATGCATGTCCCTGCCCAGGTTCCCAGAATGTAGTGTAATAACTGTATTTCTCTGAATTCTGAGCAGAAAATGCATGTTTAACTTATTTTAGACATTCAAATGTGAACACAAATGTACTATTCGTTTATTCTAAATATAAATATATATATATATTTTTTATTTTTTTATTTATTGGCCTGTGGTAGCTATTGTGTTGCACCACAATATTCATTTAGTTCAGTACTTGAATGGGCCAGAAATGAAAGCTCTCTCTAAATGTTTATATTTGCAATAATTCCACATATTTTTCCATTT
The DNA here is from genome assembly GCA_027410445.1 of Discoglossus pictus. Taxonomy (NCBI): domain Eukaryota; kingdom Metazoa; phylum Chordata; class Amphibia; order Anura; family Alytidae; genus Discoglossus; species Discoglossus pictus. The sequence goes on from CM050165.1 coordinate 209,088,943, forward strand.
TCCATTTTTTTTTAACATTCCAGAAGGATAAGCTTATATATTTGTATTGTAGCAATACATTTTATTGCCACTTGCAGGATGCTTGTAATTTTTAGTCCTTGAGGATGAAGAAATTACTAGGTTATATAAAAGCGCTTATTAAACTGTGCAATCTGCTTACATTTGTAAACAAATTTAAAATACAATTTTATTTTTTATTTTTATCAGTGTTTTATGATGTTGAGCAGTGTTTATGAATAACATGTCCATATAATGACAATTGGGTAAAAAAAAAACTTAACATTTTTACTAAGCTAAAATCACAAAATAAATACATATTCAGAATCTGAAAAATTGAATCAAATAGTACACTAAACCAGCAGTGATATATTGATGATTCCTTTTGGAGTTGCTTCGGGAATCCATCACACGAAAAATGTGACCGTACAGACATATTGAAGTTCTTACTTGGAGCAAGTTCTTAACATTAAACATATTGTACTGTACACGGAGAAGAAACATCATTCAGCACTAGACCTGCTCAGGGCTTGTTTTAGTATACTTGAAATTCATTTTTTAACAACCTCTTTATATTATTGATCTTGTTTTATTTCTCAAATTAAACTAGTAGAGACACTGACTGTGACATGAATTTCAAAACAGAGCCAAAGGTGTCCCAAAACACAAAATGCTAATATGAGAATGGTTGGTGCTTTTCTCTAATTTTGTGCTTGATGTCCAAATTTACAATATCAAGTGTCCAGAAACCACCCTCTTCAAAAGTTCTCTTGCGCAGAGCAAGTGTTTTGATCCCACCTCTTTACTCAATCATTGCAGACTCTGTTATAAGACATTGCATTGATAATAGCAGTTTCCATACTATTTGTAGGCATCCTCTTGTCCTAAAAATGGAGCACAGTTATTTGAAACTGCCTGTTTGCTGCACAGCTATGGTGGCAGAGTGAAGAAGAATGTGCCCGACACTGTGACACAATGTGTAATAGATGGTAGGAGCTCCAGCCAAATATCGTTGGGAAAGCAGTTATTATCTGTGCAATTTTCTTCATAAAAAAGGTATATTTAAGTTTCATGGATTATAATTACATTTGATAGTGGATAATCTGTAGTGTATGCGAACATTTTTTGCATTAAAAATATACCAAATTAAACATTACTAAACTTACAGTGATGTTTGCAAATTTCTTCAGTTTGCTGCCACTTGATTTTGAGAAGACATGCCCCTTGAAAACACTAGCTAAAATACAATAAAATTAATTTTGGCCAATAACAGGCAGCTATAATATTGTTTCAATTACTGGGAAACAAGTTTGTTTAGCAAACCCTTATGGCATATGAAATCTTGTTCTCATTTGCACAAGGAAGCATGGAGCTCAGAGCTATTAACGTATTGTTCTGCTGTTGGCTTGAACAGTTAGTATAGGGTTAAAAAAAAATGTAATTAGTGTGTCTGATATAAGCAGCATGTATTAGATTAGAAAAAGCGAAAAAAACGGAAAACTTCCAAATAACTTAAATAACTTAATACAGTTAAATATTGTTTATGCTGATCTTTATACATTTATAGTCCTGAAATATTTTCCATTACAGAACTGTCTGTTCTCCCAGTGATGCCTTGTCTGTGTTAGGTAATACATTGATAAATATTGCATTATAATGACCTCCTCATAGTAGTTTTTAACTCCCAAACTGTAAGCGTGTTCTTGAAATCAAACACTCTTGGCAACTTCATCTGCTTTTTTTTCCAGTAAACATAGGTGGTAATTGCTCCTTTTAAAAAATGCTTGTGTCTTTGACTAAATCAGTTTCTTTTTCAATGGCAATGACTTTGTCTTCTCAGTAAATAAAAGTCTAAGCCCTGTGATAAATGTTGTGTTTGCCTACACTTCTCTCCATAAAGGCTGTAATTTAGCAGGCTGTGTTGTATGTGTTGTATGCGTGTGCCTTTTGTCTAACATTAATATTTTACATTAAGTTTAGAGAGAGCAAGGCCCCTTTCCAACCGAATTAGTGGGCAACGCCATCCCTGTTTATTTTGGTACATTATTATTAAGCATGCTTTACAATCACACACAAAATAAATCCAAAATAATGTACTTTTGTAAAGCAGGGACTTTAGAAATTAGAGCAGTGGTTACATTTTCTCAATTTGTAAACCCTTTTATTTCAACCTTTTAACATTTATGGTTTCTTTTTAGTGGTGGATTTTTCTTTTGATTTTTTTCTTTCTTGCTTTCTTTTCCAGTGCGGAGGTAAAAATTGTACAAGGTTAGCGCCGTATAATTATTTGCCTGAAAAACAGTTTTGACCTTTTAAAGGAAGAATGCATGTGCATGAAAGAACCTAATTTATTTAAATATTTTATACACAAACTATTAGGCACAATGTATTTTACCTCTGGGAAAAGATTAGACAAGGATGGAACAGTTAATAACGCAGTTTGCTGCCCGTGAATCAAATTATGGAACATTACCGCTGTGCTGTTCTTCTTCTTTTCTGATATTGTTAAATGCACATGGACAGAATATCTTTATGTACATGATTCAGTTTAATACTAGTTTGCAATATCATAAACCATTTTTTATTTGCTCCATATGATCAGTATCAACAGAATATGGAAGACGTGTCAACTCTGACTGATGTAAGGTGGATTTTTAACATAAGCTATTGTTCGCTGTAGAAGTTTGCTGCTTTTAAAAGAAAATATCTGCTGTCCATTTTCACTGTGATATTATTATTGTTGTCATAAAGCAATGATATTTACAAGAAGTGGCTATTTTGTCTAAATCTAGTATTTTGAACATGTACAGATTTTATTATATTGAGTCCCATTTTTAAGCTACTGCCATTTGGTATTCAACACATTTTGACAAGGAAAAATGCTTCAGGACTTGTCGTTTACCTCGGTACTTGTTATGGTTGTATGAGTCAATTTACATGACTCCTTATGAGAACTTGGTACTCTTCTTTTTCTCCACTCGTCATGCCTACTGGAACCAATTAATGAGTACCTAGGGTGCACTGTATTAGTTTACAAAGAAACAGTGCAATCTTACCCTGAACGAAAGCTTTATTGAGAAAATGGTCAACTATTCTCCGGTTTCTCTATGGAGACATGGAATCTGTTAAATATGTTTTGCCTGAATGGGAGGTCTTCAGGAAAAGGGTGTGATGCAAGTTCTTAGAAAACATCAGCTTCAAAATAAATCTGAATAGTTTCAAAATGCCAGCCTCCCTTTAAACAGGGCTCTGAAATAAGACCCCTACTGTTTGCTCAGTAATCAGGCTCCAAAGCACATTATTGTTAGGCAACTATTTAGATGCAATTTTTCACCTTTTTATCTGGAGAGGGGTTGAAATGCTGGATTGAGTACCAGTATTTTTATGACACAATTATTTTTAACTGTGTTCTTAAATTCTATTTCAGTATAAAAAGTAATTCTGATTTGTCCGAAAAACTAAAAAAGCAAAAAAAAGGCAAGCAGTGTTAATCCCATTTAAAGGGCCATTTAATTCCTCACAATTTAGACCACATCACTGTAAAGATTTCCTAAAAGCATGTTGAAATACTTTTAGATTTTTTGAAATATGTGTGTTTCTCCCTGAGAAATCAAATAAAATAAAATCTGTGTTTATATGCGTGAAAGACTGCTCACAGACTGCTCCACGTATGCAACAATCAGGTTGAAGAAGTGGGCCGCACCATTCAAATCAGTAGTAAGGTTTATATCAGACTGCTTATATTACAATTTTGAAGTGAACAGGTTCTATTTTTTTCTTACCGCCAGAAAATGTTTGTTTCTGCTCTCTTGCCTCTGTGTTACTTGAGAAATATAGGCAGTTCAGGGGGGTGCAGTGATCCCAGCAAACAAAACTGTAAACCTTACCACATCTATCTGTGCAGGCATGGAATGCTTGACTCCCCTAAACAGGAAAGCTGGGGGTTAACTGGTCAGTGCAGTGTATCCTGAGTCCAGGGGAGAGCTGTACTCTACATCATAGCCTTCCCCCATAGAGACTCCCACAATGCTTGATTAACTCAGCACTGTGCTAATTTCTCATGCAACGGTGGACAGAATAGACTGCATCTAAACAATATTTGTATTTTTTTTTTGTTGTCATTAGTATAGTTAAAAAAATAGATAACTTTATCATTCAATCTAGTGCTCTTTCACACCATGAAGAGCACTTATAGTGAGTTAAATTGCCCTGTAAGATAGAGAAAAGAACAAAGTAACAAAAAGGTAATTGTGTAAGTGGCACTCCCCTATCCATCACACTGACCAAAGACACTTGCATAACTAAGATGCTTATAATCATAGCTAATCTTGCAATAATCAACCCAGCTTCTATACATTGTTTGCTCAACAGATTTCCCCTCTTGCTCTTCTCACAAAGCAGTTTTATTTCTCTTGTCTGGCACAACAAAGCTTTGGAATTGTGCCCAAATCATAACCACTAGATTGAATTGAAGCGTTTGAAAGAAAGCCAGGGTTTGTATGATAATTGGCATGTGAGATCCTCAGCGTATTTCTCCAGTTTTGGGATTGACAATAATTATGCCTCGGATTTATTTATTTATTTTTTTATTAGAGTTCATCCAAAACTTGTTATGACAAGTTTCTGTGCTATGTATGGATAAACTGAGAATTTAGTAGATCCATCCATTGAAATCTTTCTGACCTATCATGCAATTATCCAACCAGTTGCCGTTGTCTACTTTTTTAAAGGACTTACTGCCATCAAGGCTTCATTTGTTTATTGTATAACTGCAATGAAAATCCGTATTTTTTGTGTTGAGTGAACACTGATTTGCTTCTCTCCAATCCCTATGTGATTTTCATGGGGTGGAAGATGATCTGCCAAGAAGGCTTTCAAAATAGAATCCTTATTTGCTTCTTGAAATCACTGTGGACAAACCCTAACGGGTCTAGTTGATGTTTTAGGATAACTTCCTGAACTACTAAAATGGGTGGAGAAAAGCTGCTCTGCTTGTTCCTGTGACACTAAAGTTCAAATGTAAGTTTTAAAAAGTACACTAACATTTTTCTTATTTTATTTCTCATCATTTATTAAATAATTCGAAGGAACCAATACAGTGGGTCTTTAATATATAAAAAAATTCTACTGCACAATTCCATCAAGCACAGTGATTATACTCACACTTTAAAAGTGAAATTGACTGAATAATTGAACTGTAGTGTGATTCACAGAAAATCATTGAGTGTTATCATATCTGTTTCCAGTGTCTTGCAGACTGTGTCAGCAGTGTCAGATTTTTCATCCTCACTAGTAAAGCCAGCACTTTATATTAAGCCCCTCAGGGACTAGCTATTCCTGACATAATGATTACCAAAAATATGACAGATTGTGAGCTTACAAGACCAGGACGGTTATAGCCTTCCATATCATGTAACTGCGTTGCACTGTTGGCACATTATAAACACCTATCCACATAAACCTGGCTTTTTTTTTACTCCTGTAACTTAACATGCATCACATTAGAATGAATGGCCCCAGTTCAGCAGTAGATATCCAACGTTCAAAGCCACAGTATGATCGTCTCAATAACATTATACGGCATTTTCTGCAATCCAGTATCCATAAAAGAGGCACCGGCAGACTTTGTTGCCCTGTTTGTTATAGTCAGGGTTTACTTAGTGTGTCCCTAATACAAAGAAATGCTTTCAGTTGGAATCCTCAGCTGAATGGTGAATAAGTAAACCATTCATTGCACACATCATTGTGTTTTTTTTTAGTTTTTTTTTAGCAGCTTTACTAGGAAAGAAAATAGTGCCTTTCCCATTATAACATAATTGAATACAAAGGTTCGTAAATGAAAGGCTGTGTTTATATATTTTTTTACTTTCTTAAAACAAGCAGGCACTTCATGTCCGGCAGGCAGAAATAGCAGAGGATGTGAACATAGCTGCTCCCCTGGTTGCCTGCCTGAATGCTATATAGAGCATGGAGTGTCAGTACAATTTAAGTCTCAATGCTTTACTGATTACACCTTGGCCACTTACATTGTAACAAAGGCTCAGAAAATGATGTTTGAACTATCCAAACTGTTACATTTATGAAAATGACTCATTTGCAAAGCATGGAAACAAAATAGTTGAGAATATAAGAGTTCCTTTTGCCCGGATAGTACATACCTTTGAGTGAGCAACATGTTTTAAAATGTATATGTATTGGTCTTATTAGGGTACTTTACATTTGCAAACACATTGTCCCATTTATAAAAATATCCATGTGCAACTACCCAAGTAGTGTCAAATATTGCAGCTTTATTACAAAAAAAAAAAAAAAACTTTCTGATTTGTATTTATTTTCAACCAATGTGAAACAGTCTTTTTCCTTTTTAGCTCATGTTTTTTTGTTTCAGTACACAGATGTGAACGTATTGGTTAAATTGTTATTTGTTGTGCCATATTATAGTTTCCAAAGGCCTAGTGAATTTGGTTTTATTTCCCCCTGGCATCACCTCTAACCACACAATACATGTGCGTACTCGTGCGTCCAATTTGTGTGCCTGAATATATGTTGCATATACAAGTCGGGATGTCCCAGTGCTCCTCAGAATACAGCATTATGTCAGAGCAGTTCTGTATCATTGCCCGTTTGATTCTTTCTTTCTCTCTGATTGTCTAAGTGTCAATTATTGCAGTCAACTAGAAATTGTTCAGAGACTCTAAAAGTTTGCAGTGTTTACTAGAAGGCTGCTTCCTTGACTATATACACATGCCCAATGCATTGTAATACCTTTTTTGCACCAGTGACATTTTATTTTTGCATTCTTTTCATTTGGACAGTGTGCTCTGGCTGCTGCCTCCTGGCTTTAAGAATTAGCAACCCAATCGGTCCACTTTGGGGACAGAGGAGCTGCCTACCATCTGTCTGTCTGTGTTTTGCTCTCAGGTCTGCAAGCCAAAGTGGAAATTAGACCACTGCTGTACTCTGAACAGAATCAAAACAGAGCTTGCACAGATGAGGCATCTAGATTCAAACCCAAGAAATTGATAGACCTATCAACACAATTACAAAGTAATCTAGAAAGCAGTGGTTTTAAGGTTTTAAAGGACTGCTGTAGACTGCTACAAACATCACAAGCATTTGAAGTTTTTTTCCAAACTACCATTATTAGCTGTGTAAGCCGAAAACGTAAAATATTTAATTTAAATTATTCATTTTTGTAAACCCTGTTTGTGCCTGAATGATACAATGTTAATGTCTTCCATATCTCCTGATACCTTGGAGACTAATTGGGAGTATTCTACTAATCATTATCTATTCAAGATTGGAGGGAGTGTTGGGTATGTGTTGACTGACTGTTGCATTTAAATAAGATTGTATCAGAGGACACCACCCCATCCCATATGCTCAATAGAGGCAGCTTGCAGGAATACTTGCAATCCTTGCTTGCCATACTTTCTAACCACCCACTTGTGCCCTGAAAAGAATATATAACTATCATGGCAACTTCCATGCACTGGAGGAGTCTGCTTAAATGATTTACAAAGCTGTTAATGTTGCTTCACAAACGTGACATTTTTTATGAAACAGTGGCCAAACAGTAGGAATTTATTTATTTGGTTACTGATTTAGTGAGCATCCATATTTGAAGAAACTAACGCTAGTTGCAAATGTGTAGCATTTTAACCTTACATTATAACTTTAACAGGGAAAGAGGGCAGATAAAGGCTGCTATCAGGACAAGGTCCTCTCCCAGGACAATTGACATTGGGTAGAACAATGCTGAACTCACTAACTATTATTATTGTTTATTTGTAACGCGCCAACATATTCTGTAGCGCTATATACATTGGTTACGATCAAGGCAAAAATAGAAATATAAACATGTTGCAAAGGATCGAGGGCCCTGTCTTTGGGATCTACTATAAGAACTCGCCATCAGCCCAGCATATTCACAAAACTGAACTCTGCAATAGGGAATCATCGCTTCTTATGTATTTGTTTTCTGAGTTGTACCTCATTCAATTAAACAGGGACACAATATTACTATACCTTTGGGATATCAGTCTTACAATACATTGAAAAGGGTACTTTATTCATTGAAAATACATACATGAAAATAGAATAGAGCAACAGCAATGCAAATGAAGAGCAGCAGATGTTCTGCAGACCGTTCACTCCGGACCTGCCAAGCATTTTGTGGTGTGAAAAGAATGTGCCTTTTTGGCTGTGCATGTTAACCTTCCTGCTATGTTTTATGGCCAAAGGGGCACCATGCCGATTAATCTATAGCTGGTTTCATAATGAATAATTTTAAAGCAAATTTGAAAGGATTAAACTGCCAATACACAAGGTTTTCCTGCAGTTTATTTGTTTTTTTTTTAACCATTTTATTGGTGGTAATTACCACATTTAAAGGACCATTTAAGAAAAAAACTTTATTTTTTTTTAAATATGTAAGAAAAAAATAACATTAAAAGCTATGTAAGTCATAAAAACATTTTTAGAGAAAATCTTTATTTTAGCAGAATTATTGCTTGATTCCAATAACCCTTTGTTATTTGACATGTTCGGTAGATCGTAAGTACATTTGCAGGCGCTACTTTTTTCCATTCCCTCATGCTATGAAAAGAAAGCATTACTATCATGGCAGCTTCCATGCAGTAACAGAATCTGCTAAAATGAAGTATAGTTTTTTTTTCTGAAAATGGACAAGGTTTTACACAGCTGCCACCAATGTTGTTGGATAAACTCCAGACGTCCTTTTAAGCCTGCAATACACCACAATGTGCTATAGTTAATATCTTAAAATAGATATATATTAGTAAATAAATAGTACATCTGTGTTCACATTTGAATGTCTAAAACAAGTTAAATAACCTGCATCCAGCTAAGAACTCTGAGAAAAACAGTTATTACACTGCACTCTGGGAAGGTGAGCTGGGACATGCAAATGTGCCCACAAATGCCTCGCTCTTCAATCCATAGCCATTTTCAAAACATGGCTTCCTTTAAGCTTATGCCTGCTGTATTACACAGCTTTTATGCAAAGCCAAGGTTGGATTAAACACAGGCCGAGTATCCAATCCATGTACAGCTGTTTCAAGCTTACTGGCTATCATCAGCATGGAGCGGGATCTCAGCCGGTGTTGTGGATCTTATGAGTAGATATATATAGTTAGTTCAAACATTGAATTCTATATTATGATATGCATAAAATCTTTTAGCATGTGTTTAAAATACATGGCTTAGTGTGTCTCTGAGGATAGTGTCTCACGATTCATGAATCCATGGTCTAAATCAATGTCCTCAGCGTGTTGGAGGGATTCTTAGAACAGCTAATCTTTGAGGTTTGTCTCTAAATTGAACAATAATGTTGTTGCCTTTTGCATTTAATGGAACCATCTGTTCTGTATCACAGTTTAGAAAGTGATCAGTTGCTCATGAATTAATCACATTTTAGAGAAAACCTCCTATCCCGACAGCAAATTGACTATGAATCAGCAGTTCAGTAAAAGGATACCATTGATAGTCTTAAACCTGTTTTGCTGTGGGTTCATGCCCTCCATAGATATACAGTATGCAAACTAGAATATATATATTTATATTCATTGCACTTATTGCAGGTAGCATTGAGACCATCTGTATATAGAGACCTGTTGGTATCTCTAGATAATAACAAGGCGTATCAAATGTTTGCTTGAGAGCTTTTCCTGAGGTGAAATTAAGTGGACGTGATTGCATGTGTTTTGCACAGGCCTTAATGGACATATAAAGGTTAAGTTGAGAAGAAAATGTTTTTGCCATTTATGGTTTTTATTTTTCACAGAATGTAGGACTTTATATTTAGACAAGATGACTGTAAATTATGAGCTGTTGAACGCTGTTGAGGCACTTACACTTTCATCAGAACAGCTTTATGGGTATCTAAAAAGGATGCTGTTATGGATAAAATATTTCAAGAAAAACAAACATCTCTACATATTGATTTTATCTTGTAGTGTATATATATAGAAATAGTAATGTTGATGACTGTTACATTTCCATTTTTATTTGTATCTGTTGCTCATTTGCGATTAGTCGGGCTACTGTTGTGGTGTTTTACTTTTGTTTGCTTTGTAAAGATACACACAATAAGATGATATACATATTGTTGTTCAGTCCTTCATTTGTGTCCATTTGTGACTATATGGACACAGCATGCCAGCGCATCAATCTGTGTTTTTTGTTGTGCGGTCTGGTTTTCTTGGCAAATATACTGGAGTGGATTACCAGTTCCTTCTCCAGTGGACTGCAATATGTCTGACTTCTCTCCTATGACCTGCCCATCTCAGGTGACCCTACATGGTACAGCTCACAGCTACATTGAAGTACACAAGCTCCTTCACAACGTCTAGGTAGCGATCTAAAAGGAGATATACATATAGAGCGTGGTAAATAAAACATAACATAGGCTTTTATTCCTTTTATAACTTTATGATATGGTCTGTTACAGACATTTCCTAAATGGGTAACACCTTGCAGTGGCTATCCAGTGCTGTTAAAAACATTGGCCCCACACACTGAGCTAGCCAGTATAACACTTACATCTATGCCTAATTTGTAGGTGGTTTTGCAAAGTAATATATCATTACTGTTCCTACTAACTGTATAGCAGTGTGCACAGTGTTGGCAATATATACAATTGGTAATAATTGCCACTTTCTGTTGCCACTTGTTGCAGTTTAGTTATCTATATCTCAAGGATCACTTCAAAAACACATTTTGTCATAGCACGATGAAGTTTAAATTAAACTTCATTGCATAAAATGTAACTTCCATGAGTCAAGGGCTATACATTTACAATTTCATATAAGGGCAACTTCAATGATTACTTTATATATATATATATATATATATATATATATATATATATATATATATATATATATATATATATATATATATATATATATATATATATATATATATATATATACATATACACACACACACACACACATATACAGTGGTACCTTGGTTCCTGTCCTTAAAGAAATATGTAAGTGAGCTGGGTTTCAAATGTTTTGGATTAGTAGAAAAATATGTATTATACTAGCGACTTGCCTGTCAAAAATAACAGCAATGTTTTGCAATAAGACCCCCCTACTTAATGAGTCTCTTCCCCCTTGCAGGGTACAGTGTGTGACCTCTAAAGGTAATGATGGTTTCTGGGGTCACAGCTGATATTTCCCATAAGTAGACAGGCAGAGAGAAAGGTAACAGACTGCAAGTGCCAGATTGTGATACAAATGTTTCAGTATTTACTTCCTCCTGATTGGCCAAAACAATTTTTCAAATTGTATACTAGTTTAGCCCGGGTTTGGAGGGTGTTAACCCTCTGTTCTAACTGACAGAAATGAAGAGATATTTTGCTACTTTATGGAAAGTGTTTAAATGCTTAATTTGGTATTTTTTCATGCAAAAAATGTTTTCATACACTACTAATTCTCCTCTATCCGATGCACTCATAATCCAGCTCACTTACATATCCCTTTAATCTGCTCCGGATGGCAGGTTGAGTTCCAAACGAGCATTTACCTTAGGGATCAATGTATATTGAAATAATCTGTTCTGGTCCCCAGATTTTTCACATTTTGAGTTTGAACTGATGGTCTTGTTTTTTTATACAAAACCTTAAAACTAAAGTGACATAAATAAAAAAAAACAATAATTACATCCAATAACAGAATTTAACTTTACTGAGCGGACTTGAGGACCCAGTAGGATGGTAGCGATGTAGAGGAGGAAAGAGATTATTGCTTGGAACTTTGGTTCTTGTAAGCACAGCCTGCGCATTGGCTCTTACAGGCACAGGAATTTAACTTTACTGAGCGGACTTGAGGACCCAGTAGGATGGTAGCGATGTAGAGGAGGAAAGAGATTATTGCTTGGAACTTTGGTTCTTGTAAGCACAGCCTGCGCATTGGCTCTTACAGGCACAGGAGGCGCGTTGGCTCTTACAGGCACAGGAGGCGCGTTGGCTCTTACAGGCACAGGAGGCGCGTTGGCTCTTACAGGCACAGGAGGCGCGTTGGCTCTTACAGGCACAGGAGGCGCGTTGGCTCTTACAGGCACAGGAGGCGCGTTGGCTCTTACAGGCACAGGAGGCGCGTTGGCTCTTACAGGCACAGGAGGCGCATTGGCTCTTACAGGCACAGGAGGCGCATTGGCTCTTACATGAGCACGTCCACTTCCAAGCAATTGATCAGTCCCACGCTTTGAGTACCAAGCAAGCATAAAGTTCCCATGCCCCCCCCCCCCCCCTTTATTTCTTGAACTACTACAGTGGTACTTTAAGGAATAATTTAAAAACATCTAATACTTGGATGAGGACGGGTCACCCTTTCTGTCAACTCTTCAGTGAATTCCTTATTCAGAGACTGAGCTATGTGCCACACATGAATGTATTGTATCTCTCTTCTTATACTGAATTATGTATGCCCTTTTTGTCAACCACACCGCTCTCCTGCCAGTTACAATGTGTGCTGCATTACTAGATATGTTATGTGTTATCTATTATGCATTCCTGTCTAACTGATATTCCCAGCAGCACTTTCTGCTCGCAAACGGTTTCTCTACTGTAATCTCTCATCATTGGCATATGGATAGATGCTCTTTAGGACTTTCTAAAAATAAAGTATGTATAACTATAACTATATATATATATATATATATATATATATATATATATATATATATATATATATACTTTATAAGCTGATTTATCCCTTACTTTTGTCAGTGTGATTTGCACCTAAAATCACAACAGTGTCTTGGGATGATTAGGGGAACCCAATACAGAGCTACTGAAGACAGATGTCCGTCCCCTAGGCAAAGTTATAATATCTAACCCAGTGAGCATAGACGTGCCCGTTGTACCTACGGGGCTGATGTCTATGCTTTTCTATAATAGCTTTGTAATCTGTAATAACCTATGCTGTGGACTGGGATGGGACTGTGGAGAATATAATATTTACAACAGGTTGAACTGCTGCATATATTGGAGTAAAGGCTTGATAACTTTTCAATTGTCTTACATTGTGTCATGGTTCCTCTGCTTTCTCCTACTTTAACAACTGCCCTTGAAATCACATGACTTTTTCAGACAGTTACAGGTGAGAGTTGTCCCAGATGAAACAAAACAAGTTGCATTTGATGGCTGACTGACAGACCATGTGATTAGGGTGAATAATAATAATAATGTTAATATTATTTTGAAATTATTTATGTTTCCCCTTTAACAGCATACTTTGGGTAATTTATAAAACTGATGCATATTTCAATTTGAACTTAAAATATTTGATTATGCAAACCGCATGCTTGTAATGAAGAACATTTGGTTCTACTCCTTGAAAAAACACAAATAACATCTTCATTTAAACGGATATTGTCACAATCTGCTACTTCAGTTGGACTTGGTAAGATCCTGGTTCAAACCTGTCCCGCAGAATTGTGCAGTCCTTTTACACCTCTGATAGCAGAAGATGGACCAAACACAGGTACCACGCCCAGGAGCTTGCTTCCTGATATCCTGGCTTTCCTGATATCCTTGAACACCATATAATCCTTAGAATTAGGATTAATGCACCGACTGACACTTACACCTTGTTTTTATGGAAGTACGGACACAACTGTTATACCTTTATTGATTGGCCAGCCTGTATGCCAGAAAATTTTATAAAATGTGACAATCACAGTAAGCCCCATCCTTGGGTACATAGAAGAGGGGCCAATTAACATAAAAGGCTGCCCCTACTTATTGGGAAACCCTGTACATCTGATGAGCTTATCATGATGACTCTTATTACCTATAACAATTTACTGTAAACACTCAGACCTTTTATCTGCTCAAGACCCCCTGTGTTTGGCTATTTAGGTGGGGCTGAGTGAGTCATCACCAGTTAACCACCCTGTAACATAATCAAAATACATATAATTTATATGTCATTTTAACCAACAAAATACATAACTATAACAATAAATCAGTATAACTTCTTGCCAGTCCAGGCCATAGTGTCAAATAGTCCAGTCAGGCCCTGGGCATGACAGGAGAATATTTTTTTTCTTTGTTGCATCAGAAATAGGGTATTTAATGACGTGTCACAGTGTGCTTTCTTTTTTTTTTTTTTTTTTTAACTTCTATTGTTACCTGCTGTTGGGGGCTTGTCAATAAGACCTACAGACTAAACTATTCTCGGCTCTTCCTGTTAGCTTGAATTAAATTTACACAGGTTTTACTTAATATTTTTTTCATTCTAGGACAACTTTTATAATATTTTAAATCCTGCTCTTTTAAATGTCTGAAATAAATAGTTATGTTCCATGCCCCATTAAAGCAACATATATATATATATATATATAATCTCTCATATACACAGCACATTCTCCACAATATTCTTTTTTTGTTTTAGGTCAAGATAAAAAAATGAAGTGTAAGATGTATGTTGTTTTTTTTTTGCTTGCTGGAATACAGGGGTTCATTTGTAATATCCGTGTCACTGTTCTAATTTCACAAATTGATTCCAATAATTAATCCCTCTTGGTGTGCCTCTTTTAATTATGGTCGCTGTCGGATACTTTCTGCAGCCTGGTAATATGCTGTGACACTTTGCTTCCATTTGCCTGTGTACATCTTGATGCTTGTTGACATTACTGATTCATGTTTCATTGCTGGAGATCGGGGGGCATAAACTCTGGCCCAGAAGGACTTTAAAGAGGTCACACCTTCTAATCACATTGGCATTTCTGCTCCGAGCAGCCATATATCTGCTTTTAATTTAAACTCTGAAAAATGTACTGAGATTTCTGCAGCTTGGCTGCTGGAATCGATAGAATTTATTATCGCGGGACGTCTAATCTGTACAGCTAATGCTAAGCTTCTCTGATATTGATTACACATGAAGGATACACAAACAGTTAATCATTCATGGAGGCAATGGGAAAAACATTGTATCAAAATGCAATGGACAGGTAATTGTCAGTGGGGCATCCATTATTGTCTACTTTCCCTTCCCTGATGCAGGACCTGAGCTGGATTCTTATATTACAATTATTATTTCATTTCTATCGCAGCCAAAAAATATATCAAGCACTCCATATAAAGAATGTAATTTCAGTTCTGGTTGCATTCCATAATAAGGGGTGGTTATAACTTTATTGGAAATTAGTGGGGAACAGTTTTCTCAGTATTTTTTTTTTTTGTTCAGTCGTTGCCGACTCTTTGTGACCTCATGGACCATAACACATCAGGACATCTTTATGGTCATGCTGATTCACTTGGTTTTCGTGCCACAGATACTGGAGTGGGTTGCCAGTTCCTTCTCCAGTGGGCCACAGCATACAGCTCCTGGTATTCCTAAGTGGTCTCCCAACCAAGTACTGACCAGGCTCCACCCTGCATGCCTTCAGATTGGTGTCATTTCTTGGTTCCTTGACTGGAATCAACCTCAGGTCTCAATAGTGAAAGCACTGAATTGTAACCAATGGAACACCAGGGAACTTTCTTCCTAAACTAATAATAAAATTAGTATGTGATTTAAAAAAAAATACTTACTTTCAAAGTTCTCACTCTCTGTTGATGCTGGTATTAACCCACTAAGGTCAGCGAGGGGAAATGGCTCTGTCTACCAGGCAGCTACTAAATTTTGAGACACAAAGTGCACCAATACAATGATCTCTATTGGTTGCAGTAAAGAGGTTTCCTTTGTCAAGATTTTTCCATGTGGCCAACTTATTCATAATTGGTTATTCTCTTATCAAAGCTAATTGTTCTTAAAACCCTTTAGATCTGTCTCTCAGCCAACATTATCAGTGGGGGGATAAACACTCAGCTGGAGGCTGATAATCTAATGTGTGGAAATTGATTTAATATTGTTGTTATAAAATCTCAAATCAGAATTAAATTAGTGATCAATTTATATTTAATATAAATGGTTACTTTTGCTAGGACATTAGAGTGAACTATTAGGAGAACATATTAAACATTTATTTTATTTCCAGCAATCTAACTCTTGATCATCCAACAATGAAGTGTCTTTTGAGATTTGAGCAGGAAACGCTCCACCCACTTAAATTATCAAAAAGGTGTGTGACTTCCCAGGGGCCATTTTGCGCAGTTATGCAGAAGTGGATTGTCTGGGTATAAAGTGAAAACAGCTTTTCTCAATTTATTGAAGTGTAGATGTTTTGCAAGATGTAAATTAATATTATTGGACTAAAAAAAAACAATTTTTATTCAAGCATTTTTGTTATAGCGTTTATCATGCTCATTTTAAAGAATTGGCAAACAGTTTTTAAATCTTTTTTTTTTTTTTTTCTGTAGCACCTATGACCATAAAACATCTTATGGAAAATGTTAATATAAGCAGATTCTACTAGTGTGTTTTTTTTGTTTTTTTTTATCATTCCTGTTCAGTGAATGATGGAGTGGGTTTAGAGCTTGGGAGGAAGGATGTTCACTTGTTAGTGTGACTACCGGCTTCTGAGCATGTGCAAACAAAGGGAAGGTGTCAAATGATGTCACAAATACTGCTTCCTCTCCATTCATTGCTACATAATGAAACAGACTTGGACTCCATTAAGCTCCCGATCAGAGAGTTATTTTTTAAATAATTATAATAATAATAAATACTTGAAGGTTAATCCATAGCTGTATGATAAAAAGGTCCAGTGATTTTTTTCTCACTTGGAATGTGCTTTAATATTTCATCTTCCTTCCAAAAATAAATTGCTGTTGCCCTAAAATCCCTTAATATTTGCACTTCTTTGTGTATCTGATAAATTATTAGGTCTTGGTTAAAAGCGAATCCTTAGTGTTCTTATTATCTAGGTACATTCCAGCAGTTTCTTGCAGTGAGTGATGACTCTTCACCGCCACTATCTTTGCATGTGTGCCTTATCTGTGGCTGTACCCTGGAGGTTTAAATAACTGCCTCAGTCACCTCTAAAGTCTTTGTATCCTGACCTTGTGGCCACTTCATCTGAATTCCTGAATTTCGCTTAAAAATTATGCCTGATAACACAGTTGAAAGTAATCATGTACTGTGTGATAAGTATAATTTATACTATTTTAGTATCATTTGCCACAGGTTCTTTAATCATAGTTATTTTTTTGTTCAACCTGCTAAAATAGACACTGACATAGTCTTGCTTTGGCTTTCAGCCCATATTACCTTATTCATATTATTGGCCTCACTGGACAAGAGGGTCCCTTTAACACTGCTCTAAAGCATTTTTATTTGTACTTGAAGAACAAGTAATGGTGAAATACATCTATTTAGAATTCTTTTAATGTGCTATTGTGAAGAACTACACCTGATAATCGTTAGACTGCTTTCATATGCAATTAATACATGTGCAAATTTAATAGGCAGTTATACTGCACTATAAGGAAACTTCAGAAATTAACCGGTTTATGAAATATATATCATTCTAAATATCATAAAATTATAAAGTTATAGAATTACATAAATTAAACAAATCAAAACTAGATAAATGCAATTAATGGGATCCTATAAATCATATGGCTGTGTTCCTAAAATGTGTTTTATATGGTATCATGTTAAATGTATGGGAAGGACACCTTGATATTTGTCCTTTTTAAATAGGTAAACAAATTTCCTTTTTTTTAATGATTGGTGGGTCACATATCTTATGCTGCTTTAATGGGGATGCCGCTATTAAATAATTACAAGAAGATATGTATTCTCAAAAAATATAAAAAAATGTATATTGTATATTGATTTTTATTATTTCTAACTGTCAAATCAGTATTTTAATCATGTGAAATGTGTATCTATAGTGTCACTAATCTCGTTATCAGAATTACAAACTATTGCAATTTGTAATTTCTCAAAGGCTTTTGAGCATATAATACACAATAAACCTAGCACACACGCAAACTTTATTTTTGCCCCCCCTCTCTGTCCCACTCCTACCGCTTGTAGGGCAAATCGGATTCTGTCAATTATGCATGTCCTGAGAAGTAGAATGCTCTGCAGAGTGTGCAGTTTGAGAGCTAATGCCTGCTTCTGCGCCTTATCTCCTGTGGGCAATAATTGCAATAATACCCACTTTATCAGGATGGTATTGATTAAATAATGACCCAGCAGTGTAATCTTCACTGTCTTCCCAGGTCATTTATCTTCCAGATAACAGTCTTCAGAGTATGTAGTATTTCTGCTGGAATGTGCATAGTACAGCCATAACAAAAGTAACATTTAGTGCAAGCTAAATTATTTATCCGTTGACATTTTGGAGTCATTCTGCAGCACAACTAGCAAAGCCTGTTTGTAATGTACTTTATTTCACTGTGCACGATGACAGGTGTTATTAAATAACGGTTACCTTTTTTAATGGTTTGGATAACATTGGCTCATCATTACCCTCAATGAACTTGTTTACAGTAATTGCTCTGCAGTATTGAAGACAGCCGTGTGTGTTTCTGGCTAGGCCCAGGCCTATGGCAGCACGTTTCAAGGCTGTCTGAAGATGCAGTTCAATGCATTGAAATATGTTTGTATATGCACAGAAATGTCTATATTATGATAGGGTGGGTAAAGGATCTACATGTCTAAGAAACTTTACAGAGCATGAAGGCCTGAGCTTCCCATGATGGTATTGGCATACCATTGACATAGCTTTTGACAGCTGTTGTGCTGATATCACTCTCCATTTACACTCCTTGCTTGTATTTTACTGAGCTTCTTTGTACTCACTGATAGACTGAGGTTTCTCTCATATCACAGCCTATAGTAAGTGACACAACAGAGGTTTAAACTATGGGATAATATAAAACTACAACTAATAACAAGTAGTCAAGGGGTAATAATTATAAGATAAAGGAGTCTGCATGTGGGTGGATCACAAAAATTGACAGTTACAAATGACATATTTAAGTGTTTTACTGTAGAAATCCATTCTTAAATTACATTTAGTTGAAAACCTAGTTATCACCTATAGTTTTAAAGGATACCATATTGGAAACCTCTGTGTACTGGATGCCAAATTAAATGCCCTTCTAAAATGTATCAAACAAGCTATCATATACCCTCAAAACGCTCTCTGCTTTTGATATAAAAGCAAAATAGATGAACTGACTTAACTGTAGACTCAATATAATGTCTTCAATGTAATATTGGATTACTTGCAATGTGGTCAAGTGTTGGACCGCCTTCTTTTTCTTTTGTTTCCAGTGTTATCTTTTGGTAATATTACATTGTAAAGATACTAAAAATCTTAATTAACGTTTTAATTTATTTTACCCAATTGTGCATGGACATTGATTACTGTAATATAATTTCTAACTGGTAGCTTGATGGCATGGACTACTGCCCGGTGTAAATATAAATGAGTAAAATCAATATATTGCACTGTTACATTTCTTTGACCCCACCATCTGTGGTATGTGTGGTCGATAATATATAAGGATCTGTATGTTTGTTTTCTTACTCTTTAATGGTACATCTCAAACCGATCACCCTAATCCTCAAATAGTCTGCACACATACACACACACTTCCAAGACTGAATGGTGTAATGGAAGTATATAGCCATTATCTTGAGGTTAGGTCTTGGCCTCTTGTTTAAGGATGGGTTACATTAAGCCCATACCTTCCGATCTACACTCCCAGCTTGTGCTGAAAGACAGCAGTAAATCTCATTGTCATTCTCCAAATATCTCATTGAACTTACATCTTAGGAAATAGCTTTATGTCAAAAGCTTTTGGGACATCTTTCTAGATCTCCCTGGTACTGACAGCTATATAATAAGTTTTATCATTAAGCGTTGCTTTGAGGAAAACCAAGTGGAGCCTTTGGTAATGACATGACATAGCCTGCATGCTGAGGGGAGTGAAGGTGCGAGTCAGATCCAGGTTATCTTATGGCCTGCACAGCTCACACTTTCTCTAAACTGTTTGTGCATGTTTATTTTAAGTGTAAATCACAACTGTTATCTGCTTTAAGGTCTGAAGTTATCTTGTAAATCAGCCATCTTGTGTAGCCCTTTCAAACTTACCTTTATGAACAATGCAGTCAGACAGTCTTTTCCTGTCGCATTGTAGCACTAATATAAATAAACTTCAAACAAAGGGATGCAGATTCTAATTTGATCTTGCCAGTAACAATGCTAATGTTTCTTAATTTACAAATAAAATGGCTAGACATAGAGAAACAGCAGATGTAAAAAATGTTTATCATTTTTTAAACCATATGCAATAACCAGCAGTTTATCCGTTGAACATTATTTATTTAAAAACATTGCATTTTCCTACCAGAAACCTACGCAGAGTTTTGCAATTATTACCTGTCAGTCAGCCACCCACTAAATATAAACTTTGGTATATTTTTGCTGATAACATACCATTGCCATTATTTGCAGATTACCCCGTTGACTCTATCGTCTTCAGGGCAAGTCATGTGTAAAACAAATGGTCTTGATCGGACCACAGCTAAATTATTCTGCACATGTGTGTTATATTTTTTCAGCCACCAGTGTAGGTTTTAAATAAATACTTAATCACAAAAAAACATGGAGTTTTGTTGTTAACTGGTGAAAATGATTTGGGTACGCTGTGACTGTTTTATGTATGTGTTGGTACCTGTTAAACCAATTTTACTGTATTACTGAACTACAAAAGTGGCTTATGTAGATTTGTTAATGTGTTCTTGATAGTCTCCCCCTTCCATATAGATTCAAACCATACAAACAATCCATGTCTAAATACTTCCTCCACAACCTATTAGTTCTCCTTTTACACTGAAAATCCTATGTGGTCAGTCAGTCACAAGGGTCCATGGAGAAAAATCTTACCAGGTTATCCCCTGTAATTGAGATGGCAATGTCACTGTACAAGAGAACTGATTAGAGTGTGCAAATGATTTGTGGAAGCTGCAGAGTGATTTAAGTAGTTTAGACATGTTGCTCATTACAAATCGAGAAAGGGTATTATAGTACATTTAATGCCAAGCAAATATTGTACCATGAGGTTTGGGGACATATGTAAGAGTACCTAATATTATGATCTATTCCTGAAATAGATTAATTTGTTGGACCCTGCCCAAACACACACTCTCTCTCTCTCTCTCTCTCTCTCTCTCTCTCTCTCTCTCTCTCTCTCTCTCTCTCTCTCTCTCTCTCTCTCTCTCTCTCTCTCTCTCTCTCTCTCTCTCTCTCTCTCTCTCTCTCTCTCTCTCTCTCTCTCTCTCTCTCTCTCTCTCTCTCTCTCTATATATATATATATATATATATATATATATATATATATATATATATATATATATATATATATATATATATATATATATATATGCACTATTACAAACTAATATATGTATCTCTTTGACAGTTTATTTGAATCCTTTGTTTTATCACAGTTTATCACAATGCAGTATAAGTTATTGTAGTAAGCCGCTATATTGTTGTGTAAATGGTATCCTGGAGTGCTGTCTGTGCAGTACACTTAATAACTGTATAAAATGAGGACTAAGCATATTAACCATTGCCACATGCTGTGTGAGCCAGATGTTCTCTCTAACTATCACAAAAACCTGTACAGTTTCTATGAAACGGGCTTGAAAAGGTTAGCGGCTTTATATTTGTAATAATCACATTATGGCAGAGCGCCATTAATAATTCTATTAGTATCAGTATTGTATGAAATGTCAGCCTGATAACTATTATACAAACTGACTTGTGCAAGACGCAGGAATGCTCCCTCCTATAAATATATTTGCTAATGAGTTTCAATCCCAAGACAACACCATACCGAATTCATTAAGCAGAATCTTCTCTTGTGTCCTGCATTAAGGAGCAGTGCCGTACAAAGGAGGAAGCTTCAAGTTATTTACTATTATAGGCTGTGACAAGTGACAAAAACCAATAGAACTTTCTAACTGCTGCCTCATTCTGTCAACACAACAACTGTAATTAATCCTCACAACAGTCTGATGAATATACCAGGCATTACTGAATTCCCTTATACACAGATTATTGATTAGGTGGCAGATAAGAACCAAAAGGCCCATCTAATCTGCCTATTCAGTCTACGTAACAAGGTTGATTTAATTAAACTTTAGGACATGGAACTAGCTCCTAAAATGTTACTTCTTGCTCCTAACCTTGTAGGCATTATGCATATATTTCTATAGGTAATATATACCCTGACTCCTAAACCCTATTTCTCTGGCTCCTAGGAATCCCGGTTGGCTCCTAAGTTTCAGACACATTTGTAAACCTCATGCCTTAGCATGGTGTTGTGCTTCTCCAAGTCATGCTTAAATTCCTTAACTGTGTTTTTACCCTACCACATCAACTGGGAGACTGTTGTGTTTGTCGAATACTCTCTTTGTAAAGAGGTAATTTCAAACATTTCTCTCTTTCTGAAAAAAATGCTTCCATCCCAAGAGTATGGCTCATCAGATATAGACACCATCTTCCACAGACAGCTGGTACGAGCCATTAAGTTAAGGCAATTTGTGGCTAAGAAAAAAGGCAAAGGGAGAAAGTTTTATCTTGTACTCAGAGCAGGTACATGGGTTATTTTGTGCAATAAGATTTGAAGATGAAAGGAAAATTCCAGCTGATAGATCATGTCCTAAAAGAATTATATTTTAAAACTGCTCATGCTTCTAGAGGTTGCCTCCGATGAACCTGCCGTTCTTGGCTCACACAATCTCCTCCCATATCTGTAACCCACAGACTAGATTGTAAGAGGGTATTCCCCTGTATGTGAAGCTACTGCTGTGATTCCCATTGTTTCTGCTACATTGAATTTTCTTGGCTTTATTTCTATAATATATTTGCAGCTTCACCTGGGCTATCCATTGTATCTTATTTAAACCGCAGCGGGGTCAAGAAAGACACTTATGTGTTTCCTTTTTCAGAATGTGCTCAGCAGGCTTTGGGTTTTGTTATCTATCCAACAAAAGAGGCAGATATAGTACATTACAAATTGGCCTACCCTTATAGAGTTTTTATTAAATTACTGAAACTAACCGTATATTATGAATTGCTTGTTTTTAATGGATATTTTGTAAATTGTGTTCCATGGATTCCTGGTTTCCAGCTTGTAAGACCATGGGGGTTCCACCAAAGAATTGTAGTGTGCCAAGCACTGGAGTAACAAAATCTCTAATCGGCTGGACCTGGCCATAATCTTGGGAGTTCCCTGCAGTTAAATGTAATTGCTAATCAGAATATAAAAGGGGCCTGAAATGAAAATAATTCTATAATGCGTTTAAAGGAGCATGTTCTAAAAATGTATAGAAAATTATTGGAACTAATAGGAGATTGTATGCACGACTATAGATCTCTTCGGCAGACACTTATGACTCATACAGCTATATTGCTGCACATTGGCTGACCGGGACAAGCCCCCGGAGACAGTTATACATTTAAAGCGGTTTATTCTTATTTAAAGCAGCTTAATTTTCAAAAAAGTATCACACTGTTACACTATATTAAATGTCCTCTATCAGGTGCAACGAGACAAATGCCTCCAAAGGCCCTTTAATTTTATTATATAAAGTAGCAATTGGTTTTATATATGACATCAGCAGTTGACCAGACTGTTTATAATTAAATAAAGGAAAGCTTGCTGGGAAAAGTACCTCCAATCTTCTTTGTGAGCAAGTATGTATGCAGTTCACGTGCTCTGAAATATATATTTGTTTTTTAGTGGCCTTTTTATAGATTGGCTGTTGCATTTCACTTAAAGGGCCTGTTTCCCATTATATTTAGCATCAGATAAGTATATTACAACTGGACAGTAGTTATTTTTCCTGTGCATAGTTTTCCATACGTAATATAAAGTGTTTTGTTAAACAAAACAAAAAAAGGAATTTAAAAAAGGAACTGACCTAGTGTAACAAAGTGCTTTTCCCAGCAAGGAAATTGTTTAAAGATCTCATACCTGCGGTTACAGACACTGGCTTCCATTGTGTAATAATTTAATTAAGTCAGATTGAGAAACCCATTCTTGCATGAGGGATGAAGCCACTGGGGAGACAGAGATTGATGGCGGCCTCAGGAGAGTGTCTTGTTTTACTGGTGTTTTCCAGCTGAGTAGAATCCTTTTGCATCAACTAATTGAGCTTGTGGTGACAAAAATAGACTATAAAAAGTATCAGTAATTCAGGAATAGGGAAGAAGACACTGTATTCAAACATGCAAGCTATATTTACTTGGAAACAATGTGGTAGTAACCCAATTCTGAGATTACTAGAGCGTAAGCCAGTGGTTTCCTGTATTAAAGGTCCTGGAAGTGATTACCGTAAATATATTTTTTAAAGCAAATTGATTTATTAACAAGCCTTTTAAAATGTGAGAGCAGGTCATCAGCCAGTATGATTTGATTAATGTCAGCAGTATATTTTGAATAAATCATTTTTTTTAATTTAAGAAAAAGCTATGTGCATATGAGTACTTGCTATTAAAGGACCACTGAAGTGTCATGTTCCTAGTACTGATATAAGAAGAAATTCACATAATAAGCAAAATGTTTGAGAACCTTTAAAAAAACGTTTTATTCAATTATGAATAGATAGATATTTAATTTTGTTCCTAATAGTATTAGAGACCTGTGAGAAATGAAAAGACCCTTAAATTGATACATCTACATTCAGTTCAATTAAAAGCCATTATGAATAGCCACTTGACAATAGGACTACCTAAAAGGGCAAATGCCAGGTGGCTAACTTTCTCATTCAAGCTCCAGACAGAAGCTCATGGCTTCCACAGTTACTAATGTTAGTTTGTTACATACTTAACATACATGAAGTTTTCTTTTAAGTTGAAAAACAAATATTCTAGCTTTATAAAGGAACCCTAATATATATTGTATTATCAGTAACCTCCTCTTTCACTACTCCTTTCCTGCATAAATGATCAGTGCAGTATGACAAAACATATCTGTGATCAGTGGCATTGTGTCCGAATTCTATTTCGTTATTACTTAATTTTACGTTAATGCTTATATTTTTTCTTTTTTTATATTTTATGTTTGGTACTATTCTAAAATTACGAGAAATCCGTGAGAATCCTAATAAAGCAGCAAGTACCTATAATTCTCAAATCCCATGCTTTTTCAAATGGACTAGAATACATGGAAGGGCCCTTCTTTGCAGAGGTTATCAAAGCTTTTAATCAGGAGTGTTTGGATACTGCATGTATATTTTCATATACTGACTAATCACTTAAAGGGCTTGGCTCTTTACCAAAGGGATTGATCACAATGTTGGCTGCCAGATCATTAGCAACACTAGATCAATGACATCATCAATTATGAGTATCTCTCATGCATTTTTTTTTATACTGAAAATAATGGCTGAAGCCAAAATTTCCTCTGAACCTGCACACATTCTAATAGTATATTTTCAAAATATATCTGTTGCTTGTAAGCATTTGGTATTAAGTTCTAAAATTAAAATAATAAATAAAAATGCATTGCAACCTCCGTGAGATCTGCTTTTTCAGGTATATTCCTATACCCTGGATACCTGTTGGAGGCTGTTCACTCTGAACTTTAGCATTGCAGATTCAAATGCAAGTTTGGAAACATGCATTTGATTCTGAAATACGCATTATATTGTCAATAATTCTTAAACCCAAAATTAGCCACCAGAGAGGTCCTTTTATGTACACTGTCACCCCTGCTTTGATCAATGTAGCTGGCTATGAACAACCCTAAGTGGTAATTAAAATCTGCGTCATCTCTGTGACTGCCACTTTAACTAAGCAATTAGTTCAATTAGTAGACTGCGTTCAGGCACAGAAGGATTCATCACAATCCAGGGGATATCGATGCTTTTCTAGTGTGATGCATCGGCTAATTTACTTCCAATAAAAAAATAGTAGAAAGTTAGAAGCTACAGCTTCATGTCTTTCCTGTCACATCCCCATGCATCTGCTCCAAGCACTATTCAAATGAATGGTGTTATTAATTAACATTTCCTCTTTAATGTCTTTTGAATCTTAAACATTGATTAAAAACCTACAGGGAAGATCTCTAAACAGCAGAGAATGAGACACATCCACAATGGCGTTATACCTTTAGGGGGGCAACTTGTCTATGCTGCGCCTGTGAGTGACTGGTCCTCACCTGCTGTGAGCTTTGTCAGTTTATTTCCAGTCCAGAAGATGCCACTAGAAATCTCATCACATTTTCACGCATTAATATAAAAACATGTTGGGACAGAACATAGTGGCTGAGAGCGTTTGACGTCAAAACGACAAATTACCAGATTATATAGCTAAATCAATTTGCAAAAAACTTGTGCGTGTTCTTGGGTTTCTCATATTTTGTTAAGTTAAAGGACTTTTCAAATTCCTTTGGTAGATTTATAGTTCAAATGTTCTCAAAGTTTCAGCATCAATATTGCAGAAGAGCACACTCATCACTCTACTTTTTACATTGACTTGCTTGCTCACGGCCGTGTGCTGTGATCCATAATGTGTTTGCATTTACTTCTTTGGTTACAAGGTATTTATTACAGTGCTGGTGTTGGAATGAGAGCGCTACGTTGTACACTCTATTATCAACACTAAACCCTTTGTATTTATTTTCTTCTGTATGAAGTTTCGGAAGCTTTGCTGAGTCTATGATTGCAGAGACCAGTTGTAATACCAATACAATTTATAAGAATAATCTAATGGATTCAAATTTTACATGACTAAAACATTTTCCAGGCTCTAGTTCTTCTACAGATGGCAATGAACGAACTGGACTTCAGTGTCTGGGTAAAGGGCTTGTGAGCATCAAGTCCACCATTTGTTAGTTGTGCGTTTTTTTATAATGCCAACAATCAGGTTTTGTGTAATATACAAATCATTTTAAAACTATTTTTATGTCAGACGTGCTGGGACTTTCACTGCCTCCATCCATGTATATTAATCATTGTTGTTCTTGTGGGGCCATGCTGATAGGTAGTTATGGTAAACCTCTATTTTTTAGGAAACCCATCAACAAAATACGGACACAACTAAGAGGAAAATAAGTCCTAATTCAAAGATTATTAACCTATCTACCAGATTAAAGAAATATCTATTGACATGGTTCCCACAAAAAACGTGTGCATGGAGGGAATAAGAGAAAACACCAGCATGCAATACAATTGCAAATAAAAAAAAAAAAAAAAAATGAAAATTGATAAACCTATATAAAAGCAGTACAGAACTAAATATTATGGACTATAAGTATACAAACTGTATTCCAGTTTATCACAGAACATTATAATCAATAAGAAGCACTTTCCCAAATCATTGAAGGACCATGCACAGTGGTCAAATGGGAACTGCATTTCTATTTAAAAATATCTGTTTAGATGAGCCTTCAATATATAATTTTATGATATTATAATGTGATAAGTGTTATATTTCTCCTACTTTCTCAAGTTTCAGAGCAACACACTATGAATAACATTTTTTAAAAAATAAATGTATAACTATTAGCAGGTTGATTGCATAAGAATAAGTAAAGATGGGCTTCTAAAATAACAAATCCCAGATCCAATTTATAATAAACTCACTTCCTTTAATATATATTTTAACTGGTGTGATAAATATGCTAAAGCCTATAATTTAGCCTATGAATTCCTTATATCTGTGCTTATCTACTACCAACATATTGAGCTATAGTGTGCAGAGTTCATGCCTGTTCATTGTTGCAAAGTCTTTTTATATTTTTCTGGTATGTTATTTATGTTTTCTTTTTTGTTTTCTTGTAGAACCCATGAGGACACCTAAAACCTTGAAGATTGCTGAAATCCAGTCCAGGAGCATCGCTGTTGATTGGGAGTCGCTGGGTTACAACATCACACGATGCCACACGTTTAATGTAACCATTTGCTATCACTACTACAAAGGCCAAAGTATGAACAAGGCAGATTGTCTGGACATGGATCCTAAAGCTCCCCGCCACGTTGTGGACCGCCTGCCCCCTTATACAAATGTTAGTTTGAAAATGATTTTAACCAATCCTGAGGGAAGGAAGGAGAGTGAAGAGACCATTATCCAGACAGATGAAGATGGTTAGTATACACAAACACCTAAACCGAGTACTTCCTTGCTCTTTTCTACCTTGATGTGAGAGTGCTCTCTGTCCGTGAACAAAGTTTGTTTTATAATTTTATCCTTTTGACAGACTGGTGGACAGATTAAGAGGAAAATGGTGTGAGTTCTCTTTGTAACAATTAAATTGTATATTTGATCAAGTATTGCGACTCTCCGAACATTCCATAACAGTTTTAAGGGATGTTATTTTTAATTTTGCTATGAAGTGTGTCCCAGAGAAACTCATGTAGCCGGGCAGATTCTATGTGCCTAGTTAAGAATGATGTCTACTTCACACATTCAAAAACATTTACTGGCGGAAAATGATGCCAGCTTTGGTGGCTGATCTGAGGTCAGGAAGTTACAATGTCTGTCATATTTCATTTATTTCCAGTAAAAAGGATGGCCCAAAATAAAGCAGAATTATCCTTCTGAAGCTGCACATTGTAGCCTTGTGCATGATAAAGACATGGACGAGTTTATTCAAAGAAATGGAAAGCAGTGACCCTGAGCTGCAGTGCAGCCTATATGTATATAAATAAAATAGTTACCCCATTACTTGGGACATCTAGACACCACATGTTCACAGAATAGAAATTATTTCTAAAGCATTTCACAGGTAAATGTACTTGGAAAATTTTACAGTAAATTAAAAATCTAAATAAGCAGTTTGTAATTTACTAGTTTTTGCATTTAATAGCATAAATATTTTTAAAATTGCACTGATGATACTCCCACTTTAGCCAAAATTTTATTATGGTGTGCCAATTATTGGACCACTGACCACATATTTATAGTTTGCTCTTATGAAGAGGAACTTTGCATTCGGAGAAACTTTGCAATTAGGTAACATTGCTGTTCATGCTGTCAATTTTAATTGTTCCGTGACAATAACACTGAATAGAGAGCAGTTCCAGCATGGTAACCTCCATCTCAGTCTCCAGACAAACCAGCATTCCAAGATGGAAGTTAGGTTTATAGTGCAGATATTTGAGTACCTTATTTTTTGGGCACTTACACGAAGGTGAAGCTGCATTAATACAAAGGTTAAAAAATAATTCTTGGTACTGATAGAGAGTACAGATTTTCTTTACTTCTTTCATTTGGTTCAGTGTTGAAATGAGTCCCAACAGGACCCAAGAGGCCAGAGGAGCGCCTGTGGCAGCTTCAGCACATGCCATGAACAGCACGCAGGGCCTGTCACAGCACATCGGCCCCTGTCCTCCACACTCTGATGTCAGGCAGTGAAAGGAAAATACAATAGATGCTTCACATCTCCTCACCCTGCACCCCAGCTGACAGCTGAACTGTCATCTTTTTCTTAGAAGTAATTTTATCTTTCCTAGTCCCTCCACTGTTGCTGGGGTTAATGTCTTGAAGAATAAGCAGAGCTGAATACATAAAATGTTTTGGAATATATTTGCCGGACTGATAGCGTAACTCGATGTGAAAAGCGATGTTTGGTTCGAATTTTAATATTTGTCTTAATGTTAATCTCCAAATTTGTTGCTTGGTCAGGAATGAGCTAACAAAATCTCTGCACACACCTGCATCTTGTACAATTTATGTAAAGTGTGGTCACAAAAATGTTGGGAAATACATTTGTTCCAACTCTGACTAGTATGTCATGCCCACACCATCCAAGTTTATTTATTTGTTGAAGCAACTGGGATTTACTTCTTGCAAGTAGAGTTTGATTATTTGCTGTGTGCACTAGTTTTGTCCACGTGAGAGAGGAGTGGTTTGCCTGTGTTAAACTTGCAAAAAGGTTTGTGACTTGTCTTGGGCTGTTTGCAACTGGGATTTATTTCTTGCAAGTAAAGTGTGTTTATTTTTGTGTGCAGTGATTTTGGTACAGGTTAGTAGTCGGAAATGTATTTCTTTTTTATAAAGCTTTACACAAATATTTTTTATTATTGTTAATTCTTCCCACTGAATTGGAGATCTGGAGAGGAGAATTGCAGCACTTACTGATATTGCTCCACTGGACTGGAACGGGAGTTGGTCCTCACTGAGCACAGTTGAGCTGGGCCTAGCATGGAGGGTGGAGATGTGACTAGTGACGATGTCCAGGGAGGTAGCTGGGTTACCGTTACAAGGGGAGGCAGGGGGGTCAGGAGGAGGAGACAGGCCGGTTCTGAGTGTAAACACCAACAGATTTGCCAAATTGAGTGAAACTGTTGGATTTCCATTCAGGAATGGCAATGCCAGATAGAGCTGTTCCCTCTAACAGCCGGGAGAACAGTTCTACTGGAGGAGTGGGAGGGCAGAATAGGCAGGGCAACAGACAGGTTTTGGTGGTAGAGGACTCTATTATTTGGAAGGTAGATAGGGTGATTTCTCACCCAGATCCCAGCAAACTAACAGTTTGCTGTCTCCCGAGTGCTTGGGTTCTGCATGTTGTGGATCGGGTAGATAAATTATTGAGATGGGCTGGAAATGAACTTCATTAGGATTAGGTCACAGTAGAAACACATTCTCCAGCCAACTATGCTTTAAAATCCCAAAATTGAAGTCTTCAGATATAAGCAGAGTTTGAACAAATATTTTTTTCTAAAATAAATTTGTTTTACATAGCTTCTGATGTTGTTTGCTTCATACTTCACAAATGTTGTTTTTCTAAAACAATAGTGTTCCTTTAAGTATATGGAGGTTTCCAAATGCATAAACAGCAAATTTTAATAAGAGTTTGAAGAAAGGGCTCAGAGACTGAGATTTGTGCCTTTGTCTGCCTTTTGTTTACCACTGCCTAGAGCTAGGGACAAATATTCGCAAATGAGCACTTCATTTTATATATTCACTAGCGAATTGCCCGTCAAAAAATGACGGCAATGAAATTGTAAGGTAGCTAATGCTGTTTAGTGTGTAATAATGAAATATATAATACATTAATAAATGAATATACTTTACCTATTTTAAAGCATTGTGTGGAAGAGCTGTGAATGTGTTTTGATGTTGCTGCAGCATTAGTGGTGTGGATCTGCTGTGTAAGCGTGCTGAATGTGTGCAGTGTAACACTGTGCGTGCGCGAGCCCAAACCGTTGTCGTGTACTTCCGCATTGGCGTCAAATGGCGAGTAATGTGTGTTATACGTTTGTATCGGAATATCCGTAGGTGTTTTGTGGTGTTTTGCGAGTTTCTTGTGGTGTTTTGCGAGTTTAGAGTGCTGTAGCCTCGTTTTCGTTTTGTTCGGCGGCCATTTTTTCTCTCGCTTGTTTTTTTTTTTAGTCTCTAAACTGTTTTATTTGAAGTAAAATCGAGGTGTAAGTTGTATTTTTGAGGTGCTGGGTGCTCCCTCTTGGTGTAGGTAAGTTTTTTTATGTATGTGGTGTGTGTATGTATTGTGTTTTACATTTTGTAATGTTCGCGAGTTGCGTCCGAGTGTTGCGAGTCCGTAATGTGTGTGAACGTGTGTCGTATGTTGTTTGCGAGTGTCGTAATGTGTGTGTCGTACTGTTTGGGTTACGACGTGAAGTTTGCGAGGGTCGCAGTTGCTGGCAAGGAGCGCCTTCGGCGCTCCATGCCAGCAACTGCGGCCCTCGCTTTGCGAGGTCCTCAGGTGCTGGCATGGAGCGCCTACGGCGCTCCTTGCAGCAACTGAGACCCTCGGGCAGTGACCTCGCTACGCCAGGGCCGCAGCTCGCTACGCGAGTCGCGGCCCTCGCTTCGCGAGGGCCGCAGCGTTAGCAACAACTCGTACGCTCACAACTATATATGTGATAACTACTTCCGTTCTTGGATTTTTTCCAAAATAACTCGGAATTTGCTTATTTTCTATGGTTTCAGATTTAATTGCACAAAGGCATGTGAACTGTAAATGAATATACATTTCAGGTACCTTGATTAGAAATGCATATATCTGCAGTGTGTTATTCATCAAATAGAAATAATACCAGGCAAGTATTATAAGTAATATATTAGATTGTAATTATTAATCATAATTATATTTCACTTTTCTTGCAGTGCCTGGACCTGTGCCTTTCAGTTCATTGAAGGGCACACCGTTTGAAGACAAGATCTTCCTGAATTGGAAAGAGCCCATGGAGCCAAATGGCATTATCACTCAATATGAGGTACCACAGCACACATCTGGTGGATCGTCTTTGTTAAAATAATAGCCCTAATTAATCATGTCAAGTTATACAGATTGTGGTGTAGAAGTCCTTGGCAGATTAAGGTTATTGAACCTTTGTGAAGGGCACAGTAATTGCTACCACACTGAGATTGTTGGACAGGTGTGGAACATTGCTTGCTGGTAATAAATAGCTAAAAGTTTATTTTAAATCGCATTATATTCTTATTATAAGGGAATTCCTTCAAGGCATATCATTTGTAATTAAGATTACAACTATACAGAGATGTTTTCTGCAGTTGCTGTATTGTTTTGGTGGACTAAGGCTTTGTTTAGTGGAACTACGGAAGCCTGATCACTCTCTAATACAATCACAGATTGTTCAGCACAGTTTGGACTGTCAGTTCAAAATGACATCATTATGCATCCATTTCAAGTACAAGGCAAAAAGGTTTATAGAAATTGAATGAAATGTAATTATGTTACATCTATTTTGCTTTCTGCTGATCATCATTAAAAAATAACTATAGTAGCCCTTTTAATGAAAACTACTTCTGATCAATGAAAAAAATTATGAGTTGCTAAAATGATTTATTTTACTAAGACAGCTGCAAAATCGCTTCAGTTTGATAATAGTCAAAATCAGAAGGAAGAAAACTGCAATATTCACAATGTAAATATTATTGAGTTCCTTTAAAATTAATTTGATATAGAACAAAAATAATTATTTTTATTATTATTTTGTAATGGCTATCTATCTACTCTGACAGATCAGCTACAATAGTATTCGATCATTTGACCCAGCAGTACCTGTGGCTGGACCTCTTCTGACGGTTTCCAAATTGTGGAACAGCACACATCATGTCTTCTCCCAGCTCCACCCAGGGACTACATACCAGTTCCTTATAAAAGCTAGTACCATGAAAGGATTCGGGCCTGCAACAGCAATTAATGTGACCACCAATATATCAGGTATGAAATGAGATTGATTATAAAACATGTAATATGTTGTAACATGATTGAAAATGTATTGTAATATCACATAATATAAGTAAACTATTCAGTTACATTTTTAAAGTTGATCTGTCTGTCTATCATACATACATACCATATATCCATGAGACACAAAGTATTCTATGGGTGGTATACGGATTGAAAAACCCTCCACTGTATATCCTCTAAGGATAGAAAAAATATTAGTGTTTAATTATTATTTCCTATTTACACAAAGCACAGAACAGTAAAATAGATGCATACAATCCCCAGGAGTTTCCCACTCCATTCACATTAATCCCAATAGTTATCCTTTCCATATCTCATTTTTGATCACCATAGTCAAGGTTTATCAAAGTGCAACCTTTGGAATTAAATCTGGCAATTTAAGTAAATGGCTGAAAAAGCTGAACCAGTGTGAGACTCCAAGCATCAGCTGTGATGAGATCTGACCTATATGTTAAAAGTGTTACACTTTCACATATCAGGTCATGTGTTTGAGATGTTTATGTGACCCTCTCAGTTGAATTTGCTGAAGTAAACATAATAATGCTATATAACAGAAGGCCTACTAACAGTTTGTGAAAATACCAATTTCCTCGCAACTCACATCTCCAGATTTAATTCAAAAGCATAACACCAGGGATTCAGAATATTAAAGGGCATTTGAAAAAGCACACAATTGTATGTTAAAATTATCAATTTTTTTAATTACACTAATAACAGCTAAATAATCTAAAGTTTTAAGTCTATTTACATACAAATTGTACTTTGCTTACTGGCTTTTGCATAAGTAATAACAGGTAGCTGCGCTTGTGATGAAGACAGTGATTTGATAGCAATTTTGTCCTGGACTCAGGACTGCACAGACCAGTTAACCCATAACCAAGCTGTTTAGGTGATTCCATGCTCTGCAGAGATAGATTTCTTAAGGGTTAATGTTTTCTTTTGCTTACTACACAGAGCTGTAGCTGTGGGTCTGGCAGTAGCCAATCAGTGACACATACACAGATTTTACTTTATTTGATTTCTCAGTGAAGAATTTAATTATTTCAAAAAGTATTACAACATTCCTTTAGAAGATATTTACTGCAATATGGTTTAAAGTGTGCTGAATTAAGTGACCCTTTAATTACGTAAGTGTGGTATGGTTAGTTTGTTTTTCTCTAGCGGCTTACTCTTTAAGAGTACCCAGTTCATTCATTCAAAATACATGGAATAAATACATTACTGGACAGCAATGATTAGCAATAATTACACTACAGAACAAAGATACCTGCTAAAGCTTGTTGAGTCAATCATAAAGGCGGATAAAAAAAAAGAACAATTACAAATGTTAACATTAGTTTACTGTAAGAACATTTAACTTTTAATAACACTCAATAGATAACATACTTATATAGCTTTATATCAGAGTTATATTCTGTCTAACTCATTGTGTTCCTTTAACTAACCCGCCTAATCATTCTCATTTCTTGCTCTTTTTCTCGTTCTTCTCTAGCTCCGACTTTACCCGATTACGAGGGCGTTGATGCATCTCTCAATGAGACCGCCACTACCATCACTGTTCTGCTGAGGCCCGCGCAGGCCAAAGGTGCCCCGATCAGGTACGTAGAGAAGAGAAATGAAATGCTTGGGCATGAATGGCTTGGCTGGTTGCCTAGCAGCCTGTAAGGAAGTTGTCGCAGAGCAATATTCCTGCCACGTTAATGTCAGGAGTTTATCCCACTCAGCTTGACAAACTGTTGTTTTGGACATGAGTAAACAGCAAGCAGCAGGGTTTTTCATGTTGATTTAACCATTTGATTTTCTGTTCTTTACTACCTCTAAATCATCAACATCAATCAGACTGTGGTACTGGGTGCCTCACTTCAGTTTGACACTAATTGCCTCCAACTAAAAAGGCAGTTATACAGGATTGGTGCGAGACATCCCGGATTGGAGGGACAATTACAAATCTATCTTATAGTACATTAAGATGTGTTGTTTGGTGTCATTTCTGTCGAACAGATTAGCTGGGCAGTTTTGCAATGGATGAAAGGCTTCTTTTTTATACCATACTGAGACATAATGGTTATTTAGATGGCTAATTGCTAAAATATGCAATTAAAAATACCTACAAGATTTATCAGACCTCTAAATATGTACGCTATCTATGTTGCACAATTGTTTCCATGGTGGTGTGCGTCAGTTATGATCCAGTTGTTATTGCATATTGATGCTACGGATTTGAACTTGCATATAAATATATTCACATTCTGTACACAATTTCAGTTGTTTACTCAAGTTATAACTTTATTCTTTTTCTGTGAGTCAGAGAATTGCAGTACCGTTAAATTTGAAGGTTAAAAAGCATACCCAGTAAAGATTCAGACTTACAGATGGAAATTGTGACACTTTGCAGGTTTCTGGTTTTAGGAATACTTTAAATTGTTTTTTTTTTTTTTCCATTTGATCTTTCTTTTTTTTAAAAATAATATTGTAACCCTTTGTATCTTGCCTGGGTAAATGATGATGGTTTAAAATGTACTATTTGTTTCTGCATTATAACATCTTAATGTGATAGGCAGGCAAATAGTCTTGATGGTCATTTAGTAAGAAAAGTCCATCTTAATTGTAATTAATATTTATGTGACTGACTATCTTCATCAACAGTGATAGACTGTTATTTATTATCTGAATGTGCACTTTAATCTGGTTTAACACCATAACCCGCCAACTTGCCATACTGAATGTAAAGGATCACTTTATTGTTATTATAAAGAACTCTCTAAAGAATAATTAGGTAATGCTTGGTAAGAAACATAAATCTTTATTAAACTTTTGTTGTGCATTTAATTAATAGTTATTTAAAAAAAAAATCATGCCCCAGGCTATATAAGCTCCAGATCTCAGCATCCTCTGAATATTGTATTGTTAACCCCTTTTACGACCACTCATTAGTAGCAGGGAGTGGTGTAACATGAGCTGCTAGCAATGTACACAAATACTCTTTCTAGTCATTTCCCAAGTACATTCCCCTCTGGGCCAATCCAAAGCTAATACAGCATTTAGGGGATGGAGAGATAACAAACTCATACTGCCTGAAAGCATGATCAAAAATGTGTATTTAATTGTTTAAATGCTCAGTAACGTTTAATAAAGACATACTTAATTATTCTTTAGAGGGACCGTTATTAAAACACTTATTAAAGCTGCCCTTCAAAACCATGTCAATGCAAGCGCCTGCACAAAACCTCCTGTAGTATAAATATCGTGTTTCAGTCCAAAGTGTATTGCCATTCCAGAACTACATAATTATATTGCTGATTTTGTTCCCCTTCCCTGACCCATCTGGCTGTTGTAATGGTCAGATTCCTGCATGTTTCGGTTGGGATGTACACAATGCAGGTCAAATACCATCTGCTTTGAACATTTGTAAATATATTGCATTGAACAACTGCAGAGTAGCAAGGCAATCTATTTTCGTACAGTGGACAGATTTCTGTCCATCTGTGCCTGCTTTATAGCATGTCAGTTATACTTTAGATGCCTACAGCTTTGAGCCAAGATACTGTGGAAGCCGCAGCAAGGTCAGGAGGTGGAGATGCCTGTCATCTCGCTCTGTGTCTAATGATATGACAACTGCAAATTGGTGCCTTAAGCAGAGCCTACAGCCAGTCATTATGTGCGGCCCTGAATCTGAGCCTCCCATAATATCATTTCAAAGGGAAATGTTTCAACCTATGAGTCTAAAAGCTTAATCTGTTCTCTATAAATGCTGAGTTCCTTTGAGGTTGTTGACTACTTGCATACTAAACATGATACAAATGATTTTGTAGCAGTATATTAGTTTGGAGTGTGTGTCTAGGAATATATAATCCTGAAATTTGTACTGCCCGTGGGCATAATCTATAAATTTGTGTGACTGCTGGTTCTTGGAACTCTCTTATGAAGTAATGGCAAACTAACCAGGATCATTCTTTGTCCCAGTCTGAATGGGTAATGCATAGAGTTGTGTGTGCACAGATGAAGAGGTAACAGAAATAAACAATATTCATAAAGATCCTTCATGCAGTTACCAATATATAAAGGGGCCTAATTTGTAGCATGCAGCTCTTTGTTTCTTCTGTGTGTTATATTTTCTTTTATGAAAGTTTCTTATATGGAAAGTTAGTATAACGGTGTTCTTGTTATTGCCTCCAGGCTGTTTTTTTATAAATATAATGCACCTTTATTGACCGTCATATATATTCTTCATTCCACTCAAGCTATCTGTTGGAAGAGCCGCATCAATGAGCCAAGTTATTGCTCATGAATTTTAGTGCTTTGTGACTAAACCAGTAAGGTGTAGTCTGAGTAATGTCTTACAGGGAAATAGCCAGTTAAATTGTGAATGCATTGATCTTTGAAGACTAATTACAAATTATTTTACTTTACTTTACTCCGAATGATCTAGTAATTTACTTTCTTGAGAAATATTGATGTTTTTAAGCAATGACTGGTCACTGCAGTATTTTTATTAAGTAAATGTACAGACCATAGGAGAAACTGTGCTTCAAATACTATTTGTGGTGCGGTCTTAAATAATTATATTTCAGAATATGATCCAGGAGAAAATAAATCCAGGGTAGCAACCTAAAACTTATATACATACACTTGTATACATACATATAAGTATGTACATGTATGTATGTGTCTATATCTCTTCTACATCGCTATCTTATCGTGTTGAAGGGGATTGTGTACCTTAAGGCAGCTGTAAGCTATACCATGTAGGGCCACCCAAGATGGACAGGTCATAGTGGACATTGGAGAAGGAACTGACAACCCACTCCAGAATCTTTACAGAGATAACCTCATGGTTAAGCACAGCCAGAGACATAACAGATGTGCCTGGCATGCTTAGGTCCATAGGGTCATGGAGAGTTGAACACATATATATATATATATATATATATATATATATATATACATATTCACATTGGTATGTTAGAGAGCAAAGCTTTAGGATCTATCTGTTAGTAGGTGGCCCTAACAAATAATAAAAGTAAAAATCATTTAATGTTGAATCTGCTATTAAGCTACCAATTTGCTTTGGTTTTTCAGTGCATATCAAATAGTGGTGGAGGAACTCCATTCTCATCGGACAAGGAGAGAGACAGGCGGCATGGAGTGTTATCAGGTTCCTGTGGCATATAACAGCGCAGGCAGTGGAGGCTCTCCATATTACTTTGCTGCAGAGTTGCCACCTTCTAATCTTCCTGAAGCTTCCCCATTCACTGTGGGGGACAATCGGACGTATCAAGGATTTTGGAACCCACCTCTAGCTCCTCGCAAAGGCTACAACATCTACTTCCAAGCAGTGAGCAGTGTTGAGAAGGTAAGATTGGTTGGTTTAACAAACCTTTAATTTCTGTCAGCGTTGAAAACATTTCTTTCTATTATATAATGGGGTCCTAATTTGTGTTTCCCATTTGTTATATTCTAGATGTCAATAAGAATATCTATTTTGAATATATTAAACACAACTCTGCAAAAGAGTGTCTGACAAACGTAACTGGCCATAAACCTTGGTGGCCATTTTATGATTATATAATTCATGTATGCGGTAGATTATATCAGTTGCAGTATATTATATCAGTGAATAGCTGGTGGGTGGTTTTCTACCAGACCTATCAATCAAAAATAAACTTGTTGGCATTAATTAGGCAAACAGAATTCTTTTTCCAGTCTAATACAACAGAGGAATAGAAGGAGTTGTGTACTGTTAAGTCATTCCAAGCCCTCTGGTACTGGCATTATGAATTGTTCTGTTCCCGAAATAGTAACAAGAACATGGGCAGGGCATCCTCAAGCACTTTACTTGTTACGAAGTACAACAGATTTTTTATCTCTATGGTGTAAGCCAATATTGGCATAAACATTGTTTTATTCCTTGACAACAAGCTTGTAAATTTTGAAAATGCAAATAATTCACATGAATTCAACATGACCTACCATTTAGATATTTAGATCCTAACTGTACATACCAATGTGCCTGCTCACGTTTGTGATCTCTACATTTTATAGAATATCTCCGGCCATTGTAATAAAAATGCAAGATATTGCAACTAGTTCAAATAGTCACGCCACAGCTGATGTTGTTGCTAAGGTAATACAATTTAACTTACCTGTAGTCAATATGAAGCATCTACTCCATAAACTTGTGCGTGACTGCATAGGACTGCCTCCCAGTTAGTTGCTCCAACCCCTTCAGACCTCATAAGTGTGCAGACTTGCAGCTCATCTGGAGGTTTAAAAATTGAATGTTGAAATTAAGTTTAAGCGTGGATATTGCCTTTTTTAAAATCACTGAATATGTATTTTATAAAAGATCGATGTCTAATTAAAAGTTATTATTCCACGTTTTATTGATTATTTAATTATATATATATATATATATATATATATATATATATATATATATATATATATATATATATATATATATATATATATATATGAGAGATATTTGAGATATAGAAAGGGGAATGGAGGAGCTGCAAGTAGGGGGCGCACAAATTTGAATTCCCTAGACCGGCTTAAATATGTCAATGGGCATTACAGTGGTCTTTT
The DNA here is from genome assembly GCA_027410445.1 of Discoglossus pictus. Taxonomy (NCBI): domain Eukaryota; kingdom Metazoa; phylum Chordata; class Amphibia; order Anura; family Alytidae; genus Discoglossus; species Discoglossus pictus. Next base: position 209,128,667 of record CM050165.1, read on the forward strand.
ATTCTGGCAAAACACTCTACAAAAGGGGTTTAACTGGCACCATGTAAAATTTATATTGCTATTTCCAAACAGTATAGTAAAAGCCCAAGTACAAAGCCAATTTGTGAACTTTTTTTTTAAACAGGACATTTCTTAGTCATGGAAATTTAGAGATTAATATGTGTATATATTTGTGCATTTAAAGATTTACATGGGTTTATATTTGCTATGTAAACCTTAGCAGGTAAAACAAAGTGCACAGCAGGCTTGTCTCTCTCAAGACTTTGCATGTAAGCATGTGGCAACAAACCTTTCTGTGTGACAAGCTGTGAACAGCAAGTGTTGTATTACATTCTCAAGATAAAGACATATTCTAATCTTTACTAGCTCCTGTGACGTTCAATGAAATGAAACTTCCAGGTCTGGATACGGCCATCTTTCTATGGTGTTCCTGTATCCAGCACATTTGGGAGTCATTTGCCATCATCTCAAGCCATCGTTCTACTAGTTTGGCCATTACAAAAAGTGAATACCTGTAAAGAAGCTATGCATATTCCATTATAAATCAGTGACGTTTTATATGAAACCAGAGCAAAATGTAAAATCAAATTACACGAATAAACATATATGGGTAAACACACATGATTTAATATACAGTCTATGTAAATTTACTTTATTCATTTTGGAATTTGAGCTGTTGTTTTGCACAAAAAAGTTAAATTTTTCCAGTTAACATCATGACCAAATGTAATTGCCCTCTCCAATATTCATAAAAGAAGTAAAAATCCCCCCCCCCCCCCAATTATTTTGACAGTACAGCATGCCGTCATTCTAGAGAGCTCTCATTCCTCTGTATCTGATCGAGACACTGCCTCCTTCCTACCTCGCTGCGCACCTCCATTGAATATTTTTGCTCATTCAGCATGTCTGCTAAAGCAAATAACTCCACAGGAAGTTAAGAACTGCAGCAGGTTCCAGTTGTGAAAAGCAACAGGCTATTTGAGGCCCATGCTGCCGCCTGTGAATGATTTCCTTGTTTAAACTGAATTGGAGGAAAGCACAGCACGCTCTGCAATAACACAAGATGCTTTAAAATCCAATTTACCAATCTTACTGTAGATAAGTAGGGTCCTACAGGAGATCACAGCATCCTTGTTATTGAGTCACCAAGCAAGGTGCCTGGGGGATTAGGAGAAATTGCTGGGATATGCAGTGAGATTGATAGCTGGGGATCTATACCTGGATGTGTATAACCAAAAGAAAATTGAAGATGTTTTTCCTTGCTGTTTGGGGTTTTGATAGCAGTGATATCTCTGAAATTATTACTTTGGAGGATTCTTTTGCTGACCTATTAGAAATAGAGGTCAAGCTGCAGGTATAAATGATTATGCATCTCCTTGCTGATCTTGGAGGCAATATTTTGGTTACAGACCAACTAGCATGAAACATTTGAGACCTTATTATAAAATAATTATGCATAGTTTTCAAATGTTGAATGTTTTTCTGTATAGATATAAAAATCTGAGAAAATTGATCCGTTTCTAATTCAAAGGATTTTAGGGGGATTCAGCCTCAAAGTGCATTAGATATCTGGCAATGGAATAGAAACATTTGATGGCAGAGAGGAAGTAAAACTGCCCGTCTAGTGTGTCCATTATATCTACTGTAAACCTCAGGATACCCCTACACTTATACCTAGACATGCTCTCTCCTCTGACCTCTAAAGCTTATACATTAGGATAATTAAGTTTTTCCTTATGCGTTTTGCCTTTTGATGCTGTATGTAAAAAAATAAATACCTTTTTAAGGGTTAAATTATTAGCTTTATTAGCATTATTAGTGGTGTTATTAAAGGGACATGGAATTTTCTCTTTGTTGAATCAAAAAAGGTGGTATTTGATATGTCTGTGTATTTTCTTTTTTCAAATAAAGTTCTCAGAACAAAAACACATATTCAGAAGAATGATCTTGGCATTTCCTGTTGGTTTCAATGAAGTTTAAACAGGGTTTACATGTAGAAAAAAAGAAATAGGACTGTTATTTTTGGTCCTGGATACTTATTGTGCACCAGTGGTGTAAATGAGTCCAAGTAATGTTTTTTTTTCTGATGCTGTATGTGGCACAAGTCACTTTCATTTAATTTTTGCACTGATTTGAAGAAAGCACATTTTAAGTTCAGATATGAGCCTCAATAATCCAACCTAAAATGGTGGTGGTAGGTGTAAAAGATGTATACATCCCTCTTTCCCAAAGCCCAGCAAAGCCCAACACTGATATGTTGGGTTTACTACCAGGAAAACTAAAAAATTGGCAATTCAGGGGTCATGGCACCAAATGTAAACCCAGCCACACTGAGGTCACCACCTTCATCCCAAAACAACATTAACCAAATTATTGGGGTAACATAAAGGACAAAGCATTTTTTTATGACAAATTAAACCATCAATGAGGGTGCTTGGCCAGTGCAAGGAAAGTATGACACTAAGAAGCCTACATCCCTCTGTAAGTAGTTTCTATTCTAGTAGGGTGCTTTGGGAAAAAGCACTATTACAAGTCTCGAAGCTCAAAACAGGGCCCTCCTTTTCTTAACTCCTGTACAGCACTACTTAATATGCTAGCAAGGTATAAATAAAAGATAATAACAATAATAAGCCCTGCTTAAATGTCACAAAGCTATAAATAACAGAAATCCATGTCCATTTACTCCCACATGGCTCATAAATTAGTTATAACAATTAAATAAAACCAAATGTATCTTTTCCCTTCTTCCTGGACTGGGTAAGCACCTGGTCACCATCATGCTGTGATAACACAGCCAAATAAAACATTTATTAAATTAAATAAAATCCAATACATTTTTGGTGGATAGGTACTTCTCCCTTCACTGATTAATCTAGCATGACTAATCTAAATTACTTATTTCAAACGATATACACCTCCACAGTATAAACTTCCACACTCATTCCTCCAATCAGGATAAAAGCCCCTTCCACCAATCACATTGTGACGTTTCTAGAAACTGAACCCTTTTTTTTTTCTAAAGTATATGTTTATCTGCCTTTTTGTTGGAAACACATGTAATGTTTTCTCAACTTAATCCTGCAGAGTTCCAGTTTTCATCTTGCAACCCTCAAACAATAAGTTTATTGGATTTTTTTTGTTCTTTTCTAGGAATCAAAAACTCAGTGTGTAAGAATTGCTACTAAAGGTAAGTCTGTTACACTTTTTTAATTTATTTTTTAATGGCACAGGATTAGGCTGTTTTTGTACACTTTTTTTGAAGCCTATGTGAGAGAGTCTTTCTGAATGGCCTCTGTCCAGGGGTAGCTTTACCCTATATCAATACAACCAAACTACATCAAACTGCATAACAAGAGTTCAAATAAGAACCAGTATGTAAGAGAGACTGTTTTATGCTGAAATAAACAACTTAGCACTACTGATTGTTGTAGCCTACATACACTTTGTACTCTGCAATGTTTTGTAAAGGTTCAGTCATTTCTATATGTAATTACTCAGTGTAGAATTAATATAAAATGAACTATTTTTCTGAATCTATGCAGCATATGATTTGGAGGAGGGTTGGTGTGACTTGCAGTAAAAAAAAAAGCCATAAAACAAGCAGTCACTCACTTGAATACAGAGCTATAGTCAGACTGATCCCAAAGACCGCTGTAATTAAGAGTCTGTCCTATTCTATTATCCATGCATTCTGCTGTCACAGTCTAGCTTTGCCCCCTAAAAATGATCTATGGGCACACACACAAACACACACTCTGACACAAACACACACTCTGACACACACACACACTCTGACACACACACACACTCTGACACACACACACACACTCTGACACACACACTCTGACGCACGCACACACTCTGACGCACGCACACACTCTGACGCACGCACACACTCTGACGCACGCACACACTCTGACGCACGCACACACTCTGACGCACGCACACACTCTGACGCACGCACACACTCTGACGCACGCACACTCTGACGCACGCACACTCTGACGCACGCACACTCTGACGCACGCGCACTCTGACGCACGCGCACTCTGACGCACGCGCACTCTGACGCACGCGCACTCTGACGCCTGACGCGCGCGCACTCTGACGCGCGCGCACTCTGACGCGCGCGCACTCTGACGCGCGCGCACTCTGACGCGCGCGCACTCTGACGCGCGCGCACTCTGACGCGCGCGCACTCTGACGCGCGCGCACTCTGACGCGCGCGCACTCTGACGCGCGCGCACTCTGACGCGCGCGCACTCTGACGCGCGCGCACTCTGACGCGCGCGCACTCTGACGCGCGCGCACTCTGACGCGCGCACACTCTGACGCGCGCACACTCTGACGCGCGCACACTCTGACGCACACACACGCGCACACTCTGACGCACACACACGCGCACACTCTGACGCACACACACGCGCACACTCTGACGCACACACACGCGCACACTCTGACGCACACACACGCGCACACTCTGACGCACACACACGCGCACACTCTGACGCACACACACGCGCACACTCTGACGCACACACACGCGCACACTCTGACGCACACACACGCGCACACTCTGACGCACACACACGCGCACACTCTGACGCACACACACGCGCACACTCTGACGCACACACACGCACATTGAAAGACGCACACTGAAACACACGCACACAATAATGCAGGCTGTAAAGTTGTTGTTTGTTTCTTTTATTTTTATTTGCATAGAAGTTGAAAAAATGTAACATTGCCCCCTTATAAATTCTTATTTGGAAGTATCCTGTGTTGCCAGTCAGTGTAGGGGGAATATATTATTTCTACATAAATCTTCATAACGCAGGCCTGATTTAACTTTTGTAATTGTTTGAATCCTGTTAATTTCATCTGCATGCTAAACAAATATGTGGGTGTTGCGTCCGTTTAGTGCCGTTATTTGTATGTTTGTATGATACATTAAGTTCTTTACTCTTACGGAGCACAGAACTATGTAGTTGCTTTTATCTGCAAGTCTTAACATATAAGGAGTGTGCTGTTTGCAATGTGCTGGTATAAAGCCATAGAGCTATTATAGTGGGAGTAGGCAGGATTTGGGATAAATTATGAATTTGTTTCTGAAATATGTTTTGCAGGGTCTTGTTCCTGCGAACAGCTGGAGCATTAGCAAAAAAAAGCTGGCAGCATTGGTTAGAAAAGAAACATGTTTTCTGTCTGAGTTGTGGCATGAGGAATATGCTGTGTATCTCGTTATTTTTTTTTAATCAACAGTCTGTTTTTTGTGCTGAATTGAATAGGTGTCATTATCCCTACTATTTTAATGAGTTAATTGGATCTCCTCTTAACATTTTTAGGAATAATCGTGGCTGAGGGGGGAAAAAAAAGGCACCCAGATGCTTTCCTCCATGGTAATAATTTTGTTGCAGCCTGCTTGAAGTGGATTTATTAGTTGTGAGGATATCCATGTAATATAACATTTTTATCTGAAAGTGCCTAGAAACTATGCATTGACATAGAAAATATTTTTCACTAACCTCATGTAGGGGCTACTAGCAAAGGGGTGCTCTTGTCAATTAGTTGGCGAGCTTGCTATTATAAGGGTGCTTCATATTGATTTGTATCTTGAGATAGACTAAAGCAATGGATAAAAGGCTCTAGGTTATTTATACTTGAATTCTGTGTGGGAGCTCATTCATATGACATTTGCTCCGAGCAGAAGAAATCTTATTTCATCAGGGAGAGTGAAGTGGCTTGTAGTTCAGGATCATTAGAGGCACATTCTCCGGTTATATTTTTACACTGCTCGTTTCATAATTACACAATTTTGTCAGTCACTGAGAGTTTTGATTCCAGCAGTGGTAAACAAGAAGTGTAAATTAATGCAGGAAAAAAATCACTCTTCAGAGGTCTAGTGTTTCTCTATCTGCATTTACTACACATAATTAGAATTGAGAGCATGCTGATGTGCTGAACTTGACGAAGGCATATGCTTTGATATTCTACATTGTGGACCATGGCTTCATGGGGAGACAAAACCAGTCTCCTTTTCTGTTATTAACTTCTGAGGATTTGATGAAATCTACTCGTCGGGAGAAGAGGCAAAATGAATAGGTAATCTAACTCATCCAGGGCAAGCGTTTAAAAACAAGTGGGCTTATTGATCTATGCAGCCTTAGTAAACTCCTCACTCCTCCATCATTTTAAACCTGATGCCTGTGCTTCTTTAAACTGATAATTGTGAAGGAGTCTCAGAATATTTCCAGACCTATGTTCAATAAAATGAAATATATTTTTTATCTGTATTGTTATGATAGCTTCAGCTTTTTATCCCTGTTACAGTGGTCCTTAACTGTAGTCTCCGAGTTACAAACACCACCACACCAGGATCTAAGGATTGTTGTACATGTATACAGATATTGCCATCAAATAAATGAGCCACTGATTAGCATGGCTGTAATCTTGGGTTTTATAGACTAAGTTTAGCAACTGCTGCAGGGATTGAACCGTGTGCCCTCATGTTGATTACTATTTACCTTGAAACTTCAACAGAGTTTCTTTTTTTGTTTGTATGTTTTTCTCTTTCTCACTCTTTTTTTTTTTCGCTTTCCCCTTCTCGCTTTCCCCTTCTCGCTTTCCCCTTCTCGCTTTCCCCTTCTCGCTTTCCCCTCCTCGCTTTCCCCTCCTCGCTTTCCCCTCCTCGCTTTCCCCTCCTCGCTTTCCCCTCCTCGCTTTCCCCTCCTCGCTTTCCCCTCCTCGCTTTCCCCTCCTCGCTTTCCCCCTTCCCCCTCTCCCCTTCCCCCTCTCCCCTTCTCCCTCTCCACTTCTCCCTCTCCACTTCTCCCTCTCCACTTCTCCCTCTCCACTTCTCCCTCTCCACTTCTCCCTCTCCCCTTCTCCCTCTCCCCTTCTCCCCTTCTTTCTTTTTTTTCTCTCCCCTTCTCCCTTTTTTTTCTCTCCCCTTCCCCCTCTCCCCTTCCCCCTCTCCCCTTCTCCCTCTCCCCTTCTTTCTTTTTTTCTCTCCCTTTTTTTTCTCTCCCCTTCTCCCTTTTTTTCTCTCCCCTTCCCGCTTTCCCCCTCTCCCTTTTTTTCTCTCCCTTTCTCCATTTTTTTCTCTCCCTTTCTCCATTTTTTTCTCTCCCTTTCTCCATTTTTTCTCTCCCTTTCTCCATTTTTTCTCTCCCTTTCTCCATTTTTTCTCTCCCTTTCTCCATTTTTTTCTCTCCCTTTCTCCATTTTTTTCTCTCCCTTTCTCCATTTTTTTCTCTCCCTTTCTCCATTTTTTTCTCTCCCTTTCTCCATTTTTTCTCTCCCTTTCTCCATTTTTTTCTCTCCCTTTCTCCATTTTTCACCTTTCTCTCCCTTTCTCCATTTTTTTTCTCTCCCTTTCTCCATTTTTTTTCTCTCCCTTTCTCCATTTTTTTCTCTGCCTTTCTCCATTTTTTTCTCTCCCTTTCTCCATTTTTTTCTCTCCCTTTCTCCATTTTTTTCTCTCCCTTTCTCCATTTTTTTCTCTCCCTTTCTCCATTTTTTTCTCTCCCTTTTTTTTTCTCTCCCTTTCTCCATTTTTTTCTCTCCCTTTTTTTTTCTCTCCCTTTCTCCATTTTTTTTCTCTCCCTTTTTTTTTCTCTCCCTTTCTCCATTTTTTTCTCTCCCTTTTTTTTTCTCTCCCTTTCTCCATTTTTTTCTCTCCCTTTTTTTTTCTCTCCATTTTTTTTCTCTCCCTTTCTCCATTTTTTTTCTCTCACTTTTTTTCTCTCTTTGTAATTTAATGGATACTTAGTGTCCAATTTACACGACCAATTAAGGTTGCCTATATAATATAAGTATATATATATATATATATATATATATATTTTACTGTAGTTTGTGTGAACGCCAACATACTGTTTAAGAATCCCTGCTAAACCTACCATTTAATGTACTTTTTTGAATGAGACTGTAAAAGTCCCTCAGCATCTCTTTTGATTAATATAGGTTATGGCATAATTAGACCTTTCTTGTTTGATCATCGCATTCTTCCTCCTGTGTTAACTTCCTTACCTTTTTTTTTTCTTAATGTTTCGTGTTTTCCTGTCTTCACCCTAGGTCTGTACTAATCTCCCTCTGCTGAGCTATAAATCTCTTTATCTCCGCCTCGTTAGCGTGTGCATATAATTAAGTTATAGCTGAACCTTCTCTGTGGCACAGGGGCACTGGCTGTCACTGGAAAACTTGCAACTTTGATCACTTCCCACAGTCCCCAGTCCTTGCACAGTTTCCTTGTCCAATGATATTCCTATCAGCATTCAGTGTGTCAGGATGGATTTAGCTCACCACTTTCTCAGAGACGTATCTTTCCTGCAAATATTGATCAACCAGTTTTTTTCATCAATATTAAATGAATAAGGGTCATAAGATGTTAAAGCAGCTTCCAATCATATCTTCGTGCAGAGACAATATTTAGAGCAATTCTGTCGACTTGTTTTTCTAATTAGTCAACACTGGTGAATACAGAATCAAGTATTGTGTCTCAGAGGGCAAATGTGTCTTGTTGTGTATTATTTGCAGATTGACAAAATTTAAAGAGGCTAATTAGTGGTAAAAAGCACTCCATCATAGAATGGGTGAAAACATATATTTCATACTGTTCTGAGATATTCTTATTGGGGTAGGAAATTACTTTGTACAGTTCCTTTGAGCTACTTTTCCTGGTCAGAACAAGATGGGGAAAATTAAAATACCAGTTAGGAAGATGTATATTACTCAGCCTTGTGAAAGAACTCAACAATTGTATTTCATATTCACTAGTATTAATTACAATTAAAATATATTTTTACACTTAAATGGGCAACATGTTTTTCAAATGTAAAAAGTAATAGGAAATTTCTATCTGCACACAGGGAGCATGGCATCTACAACTGTCAGTGCAAGGACACGCTCTTTCTACACACATTGTTAATCTTACTCATTCAAAAGACCACATAGAAGAAAATCCACTCAGTGTGTCTTTCAGCAATTGCCACTCAAGCTTTGTAACTTTGGAAACCATATGCTCACCGTCCTGACTATATAAAATGACATAGAGGCTGTATAATATTAACTATCTGCAATAAAGGGAAAAGGATATGATATAATCCACTTACCAAGCACACAGCCTGTTATCGATCAAGTCTGATCAACAAGTAAAAAATGCAAGCAGCAATTTAAAGTCTGGAAGAAAATGCAATATTTTAATAACTTTCCGTAGATAAAGTTCTTGCCTATAGTTTTAAATGATCCCATACCAGGAACCTCCACTGTGTCTAATAGTCACTATGATTATATTTGCTATTCAATAACTAGTATTTTCTAGCTTCATGTTTAAGATGATTTCATAAACCTGAAAGCAGAAGCATTTATCATCCGAAGTGTAGTACGTAACATGATGTGACCCTTCTTGAACTTTTGGGCTCACATTTCACACTAGTGGGCTATGGTCCGAAGACTGTCATACTAAATGCATATAATTGTATACTGCAGTTTTAAATGCTGCTTCTTTCTTAGTACAGTTGGTCCTATTATACGGAAAATTCTTTATTTATATTTCATTAAATAGACTCTTGGCTTTTTCAGGTGTTTGAAGGCTGTATTATTTTACCCTCTGTATGCTCAAGTTACTTCTCAACGGTCAAGTGACTGCCAGGGTCACACTCTCTATCTTTAAATAGTTCTTTTATCATTAAAATGTATTTCTTTGAAAAGGTCAGATGAATTATATTGGAATATTCAATTTGCTGAAGGCATACTGAGGATTTTCAAGTGTGACAAGTTCTGATTCCCATGGAATGGCTTGGTGCAGAGCAGATATTGAGCCGTGGCTGAAAATGGTTCATCATGAGCATCAACAAAAGATTTACATCCTGCAAGAACTGATCTTAATAAATTACTCTTAAAAATGTGTGATGGAAAAAAAAATGTATAATTTATATTTAACTATCTATTTGTTATATATATAACCGGCTCTTTAGTGTTCAACATTTTGTGCACTCATGTGTGTATGTATGTATATGTATGTATGTGTATGTGATATAAAAAGTCTACACACCCCTGTTAAAATGTCAAGTTTCTGTGCTGTAAAAAAAAATGAGACAAAGATAAATAATTTCAGAACTTTTTCCACCTTTAAAGTGACCTATAAACTGTACAACTCAATTAAAAACAAACTGAAATCTTTTAGGTGGAGGGAAGAAAAAAAAAAAGAAAAATAATGTGGTTGCATAAGTCTGCACACCCTCTTATAACTGGGGATGTAGCTGTGTTCAGAATTAAGCAATCACATTCCAAATTGTGTTAAATAGGAGTCAGCATACACCTGCCATCATTTAAAGTGCCTCTGATTAACCCCAAATAAAGTTCAGCTGCTCTAGTTGGTCTTTCCTGAAATTTTCTTAGTCGCATCCCACAGCAAAAGCCATGGTCCACAGAGAACTTCCAAAGCATCAGAGGGATCTCATTGTTAAAAGGTATCAGTCAGGAGAAGGGTACAAAAGAATTTCCAAGGCATTGGATATACCATCAAGTGGAGAAAATATGGCACAACAGTGACATTACCAAGAACTGGAGCTCCCTTCAAAATTGATGAAAAGACGAGAAGAAAACTGGTCTGGGAGGCTACCAAGAGGCCTACAGCAACATTAAAGGAGCTGCAGGAATATCTGGCAAGTACTGGCTGTGTGGTACATGTGACAACAATCTCCCGTATTCTTCATATGTCTGGGCTATGGGGTAGAGTGGCAAGACGAAAGCCTTTTCTTACGAAGAAAAACATCCAAGCCAGGCTACATTTTGCAAAAGCACATCTGAAGTCTCCCAAAAGCATGTGGGAAAAGGTGTTATGGTCTGATGAAACCAAGGTTGAACTTTTTGGCCATAATTCCAAAAGATATGTTTGGTGCAAAAACACTGCACATCCCCAAAAGAACACCATACCCACAGTGAAGCATGGTGGTGGCAGCATCATGCTTTGGGGCTGTTTTTCTTCAGCTGGAACTGGGGCCTTAGTTAAGATAGAGGGAATTATGAACAGTTCCAAATACCAGTCAATATTGGCACAAAACCTTCAGGCTTCTGCTAGAAAGCTGAACATGAAGAGGAACTTCATCTTTCAGCATGACAACGACCCAAAGCATACATCCAAATCAACAAAGGAATGGCTTCACCAGAAGAAGATTAAAGTTTTGGAATGGCCCAGCCAGAGCCCAGACCTGAATCTGATTGAAAATCTGTGGGGTGATCTGAAGAGGGCTGTGCACAGGAGATGCCCTCGCAACCTAACAGATTTGGAGTGCTTTTGCAAAGAGTGGGCAAATCTTGCCAAGTCAAAATGTGCCATGCTGATAGTCTTTTTGGGTATGAGTCTGAGTGCTGTAATAAAATCAAAAGGTGCTTCCACAAAGGTTTAGTTTAAGGGTGTGCATACTTATGCAACCATATTATTTTATTTTTATATTTTTTCTTCCCTCTACCTAAAAGATTTCAGTTTGGTTTTCAATTGAATTGTACAGTTTATAGGTCACATTAAAGATGGAAAAAGTTCTGAAATGATTTATCTTTGTCTAATTTTTTTACAGCACAGAAACCTGACATTTTAACAGGGGTGTGTAGACTTTTTATATCCACTATGTATATATATATATATATATATATAATATAATAATCACATATATAGTTGTGAGCGTACGGGTCGTTGCTCACGCTTGCGGGCTCGCGTAGCGAGGGACTCAGTTGCTGGCGAGGTCACTGGGCAAGGGCCTCAAACCCTCACAAACTTCACGTCGCTACTCAAAAAACACGACACACAAATTACGACACTCGCTAAACTTTACGAGGAACGCAAACAACCTACGAAACACGTTACCACACATTACGACCTCGCAAACATCGGACGCAACACGCCGACATACAAACATTTAAAACACAATACATACACACAGCACATACATAAAAACCTTACCTACACCAAGAGGGAGCACCCAGGACCTCAAAAATGCAACTTACACCTCGATTTTACTCGAAATAAAAGAGTTTTGAGACTAAAAAAAAATCTAAGCAACAGAAAAAATGGCCGCCGAACAAAACGAAAACGAGGCTACAGCAATCTAAACTCGCAAAACACCACAACAAACTCGCAAAACACCACAACAAACTCGCAAAACGCCACAAACCACCTACGGATATTCATACCACACAGTGCACACATTCAGCATGCTTACACAGCAGCTCCACACCACTAATGCTGCAGCAACATCAAAACAGATTGCAGATCTTCAACACAATGCTTCAAAATAGGTCAACTATATTCATTTATTAATGTATTACATATTTCATTATTACACACCAAACAGCATTAGCTACCTTACAATTTCATTGCCGTCATTTTTTGACGGGCAATTCGCTAGTATATATATATTCCCTTACAAAAGTATTCACCCCCTTGAATTTTTACCTATTTTGTTACATTACAGCCTTAAGTTCAATGTTTTGTTAATCTAAGTTGGTGAAGTGAAATTAGAAAAATATATACATAAAACTATTTTTTAGAAATAGAAAACAGAAAATTGGCATGGTGTTACCTTCAGAAGTCACATAACTAGTGAAATAATGTCCACCTGTGTGCAATCTAAGTGTCACATGATCTGTCATTACATATACACACCTTTTTTGAAAGGCCCCAGAGGCTGCAACACCTAAGCAAGAGGCACCACTAACCAAACAGTGCCATGAAGACCAAGGAACTCTCCAAACAAGTAAGGGGCAATGTCAGGATTAGGTTATAAAAAAAAAAAATCCAAATCTTTGATGATCCCCAGGAGCACCATCAAATCTATCATAACCAAATGGAAAGAACATGGCACAACAGCAAACCTGCCAAGAGATGGCCGCCCACCAAAACTCTCAGACCGGGCAAGGAGGGCACTAATCAGAGAGGCAGCACAGACACCTAAGGTAACCCTGGAGGAGCTGCAGAGTACCACAGCAGAGACTGGAGTATCTATATATAGGACGACAATAACCCGTACGCTCCATAGAATTTGGCTTTATGGCAGAGTGGCCAGAAGAAAGCCATTACTTTCAGCAAAAAATTAAATGGCACATTTCGAGTTTGCGAAAAGGTATGTGGGAGAGTCCCAAAATGTATGGAGGAAGGTGCTCTGGTCTGATGAGACTGAAATGTAATTTTTTCGGCCATCAAAAAAAAAACACTATGTCTGGTGCAAACCCAACACATCACATCACCCAGTAGTGGCAGCATCATACTGTGGGATGTTTTTCAGCAGCCAGGACTGAGAAACTGGTCAGAGTTGAGGGAAAGATGGATGGTGCTAAATACAGGGATATTCTTGAGCAAAACCTGTACCACTCTGCGTGATGTGTGGCTAGGACGGAGGTTCACCTTCCAGCAGGACAATGACCCCAAACACACTGCTAAAGCAACACTTGAGTGGTTTAAGGGGAAACATGTAAATGTGTTGGAATGGCCTAGTCAAAGCCCAGACCTCAATCCAATAGAAAATCTGTGGTCAGACTTAAATATTGCTTTTCACAAGCACAAACCATCCAACTTGAAGGAGCTGGAACAGTTTTGCAAGGAGGAATGGGCCAAAATCCCTGTGGTAAGATGTGGCAAGCTCATAGAGACTTATCCAAAGCGACTTGGAGCTGTGATTGCCGCAAAAGGTTCGCTCTACAAAGTATTGACTTTAGGGGGTGAATAGTTATTCACATTGACTTTTTTTCATTACTCTTTTTTTATTTTGTCCTATTTGTTGTTTGCTTCACAATAAAAAACATCTTCAAAGTTGTGGGCATGTTCTGTAAATTAAATGATGCAAATCCTCAAAGAAGCCATGTTAATTCCAGGTTGTGAGGCAACAAAACACGAAAAATGCCAAGGGGGGTGAATACTTTTGCAAGGCTATATATATATATATATATATATATATATATATATATATATATATATATATATATATATATATATATATATATATATATAGTGTGTGTGTATGAGAGAGAGAATGAGAATATATTTATGATTTAATGGACAAAATGCATAGGCAGTTATGCAGGCTAAGTTTGCATTTCGGTCTTGCCATGTATTGGTTGTTATACTCAATTGCCTCCTACTGATTTCAAGGCGCTGTAGGGAAGCTTAATGTGAAAAAATTAATCCAGGAGCTTTAAATCACATCTGATAATGTCTGTTTCTCAGAAAAAGCTGTATCTATAGCTTTCCTGCCAATACCAGTGTCTTCCCTCCTGCAGTGACAATGTTTATAGGCACTGGGCCTTGGCAAGTGCTATTAACTAAATGGCTGCTAACGTTCAAGCCGCTTCTCTCTTGTCTGTAGTGCTAAGAGTGTTGTATAGACCTGACTAACTGTGCAGTCCCAGTGACACAGAGAGCTTTGTGTATAAATCAAAACTTCTTCCAAAGTATCAAAGTTTTTATATGTACTGCTAAAATCATTAGGAATAGTCTGTTTTATTGCAGAAAAGGCCTTCAAGATATTTTTCCCAATTATTTGGGATTTTATTTGGGATCACTGGCTTTTGCAAGTGATCAGTTTAGTTTTGTTAAAGGGACTCTGTCACCTAAAAATGACATTATTTTTTAGGTTACTCTTAAAAAGAGTGAAGTCGTGCTTAATTGTATTAGCCATTTTTTCTAGTGATTTATTCCTGAGTAATTCAGTAATTTGTGTCTACATTTTTATGCAAGCTATTAACTCCTGAAAACTAATTGGATGCTTTGAAGTGCTAATTAGAATCGGTTTCTTGTTTGTCTCTGTGGTGGCCAAAACAGTGACCCACAGTAGTCTAATTCAGTTTAATTCCAGTTCTTTGTATATTACAGTGTTCTTTTAATAGTTAATACTAATAAGCAAAAAAATAAATGATAAAGCCACACTTTGAGAACATCTTTGCTTTAGCCTTTTTATAGTATGAAAAACATTAAAATCCAGCTATATATATATATATATATATATAT
The DNA here is from genome assembly GCA_027410445.1 of Discoglossus pictus. Classification (NCBI taxonomy): domain Eukaryota; kingdom Metazoa; phylum Chordata; class Amphibia; order Anura; family Alytidae; genus Discoglossus; species Discoglossus pictus. The sequence goes on from CM050165.1 coordinate 209,143,671, forward strand.
ATATATATATATATATATATATATATATACACAATATTTTGTACATGACTGTTTGCTTCTCACTTTCTTTTGGACTCCTCACAAAATGTTCCCTGACATGCTTTTCACATCTATTAATTTCTCCCCTCCAAGTTATCAGATACTTGGCAAGTCTCAAGGCAGAGCCGCCCACAGAGATCATTTTGGAGGAATCGCTTGGAGCACTCGCTGCCTGTAAATGAGACTTGGAGTTCTCTTCATCTCTTGGTGTATACATTGTATAGCCACAGTGAGGAAAGGGAAAACACTTCCATAGTTAACCCTTTGGAATGTGTACTGTACAGAAAATCTGGGTGTGCTAGCTCAATCTGATCATTTTACAAAATCTTCACAATGTCAGTAAACACTGATTTAAAGGCATATTTAAGTTTCAGGGATTATGATTGCATGTGATAGAAAAGAATCAGTAGTACAGGAAAACATTTTTTTTTTTTTGCATAAACAAACCCCAAAATAAACATTAACAAACTTACCCTGATGTTTGTAAATTTCTTCAATTTTCTGCCACTTAATTTTGAGAAGGCATACTGCTTGAAAATCTTATTTAAATTGGCATAAAATTTATAATTCCTTTTTTAACAATCACAGGCAGCTATTACATTATTTCGATAACTGTGCAGCAAAGCATCATGAGATGTGTAGTCTTGTTTTCCCTATGCACAAGGAAGCAAGGAGGATCCCAGACATTGCTATGCTACCTGAATGTAGGGTTTCTATTGGTAGGTACACAGTGCCTATGTAGGCAGCTCTGGGGGTGTGGAAACCAATTTTTTGTAATGTGTATTTCTGATATAAGCAATATGTCTGATTAGAAAAAGTTGAAGACAGAAAAATGTATATATTCCTTTAATACACAGATCCCTGGATCAAACTTAGGAAGTTTCATGTTATGTTTTTTTTTTCCCCTACTCTACTGCCGAAATTATATAGTAAGGTAAAAGAGCACTTGTCAATGCATGCTCTGATGTGTCTTTTTTAATACTTTGATAGCTGTGCACAGCTTTGGAGAAGTGGTTGAGATGGTAATGTCCATATTGAGTATGGTTCCATTGGCTAGTTTGGCTCTGTTTCTTAGTATTTGTTACTAAAAAGTTAATAAAAAGTTATTTCCTGCTCAAATTTCTCAGTAATACAGTATATGAACTGCACTCTGGGGAAAACTGGGCGGGACATGCAAATGAGACCACATAATGCACCCTCACTCTGTCAATCCAAACCATTTTAAACATTGCTTCTTTTGCAACCAGAGTGCAGTGCATATTCTGTATTTATGAGAAATTTGAGCAGGAAATAAGTTTTTATTAACTTATTTTTTAGACATTCAAATGGAATCACTAATGTACTATTCCTTATTTGTACTACTGTACTTTGTACGGTGGAGGGCTTCTATCACTCTTAGCCCACCATATGTGAAATAATTGCTTTTAGTAAAGTAAAAAAGTAACATACTTAATATGACATCACATTAAAAGTTTAAATATTCTTTTATCTTATGCCCCTTTTTACTTAAAAGGACATGGGAGGTTTCTGGATTTTACTCAGTAAATAATATACCTGTGTATCTATTTACTTTCATGTGCTTTATTTTATTAAGAAGTGTTTAAAACCTCTGTTTTAGACATGAAACATTAGTGGCCTTTTAAATGTGGAGGAGGTGAAACGCGCCAAGCACAATATACAACCATTGCACTGCAGAGGTTTAATTCAGCCGAATGCTTTTAAGAAATATATTGCACTGTCTTTCTCACTCTTGTCTTTTCTTGATAACGAATACTTATTTGTCCAAGATGGATTTTTTTTTTAGGTTTTTCTTTTTTATTTCCTTGCTGTAGACAAAATAAGTTGTCTCCTTGGCTATGTCATGTGAACAATATCAGATAGTGACTTTATTTTGTCTGTGTAGGGCAAGATAGAAAGAATACGTTGTTTTGAAGCTGCAGGAATATCTTTGTTGGCTGGCTAGATAAGCCTTGCTTATTAGTTTGCTGTGTGGGCCATGGGAGCATCCAGTACATGTTTACAATACCAACAAGGAACTTGTGCCACCAAAGCTCTGGTATCTTTATTTTGTATACTTATTTTAATATAGATTGGGAATAATATTTCTTAGATGCACAACAATCAAAATGGCTTTATAGAGTGATTTTATATCACTTAAAAACAATTGTGTCTGTGAGATAACTCTTAATGTGTGCAGTGGTGTGATGTTTAAGTGTATATAACACAATATGCACAGTTTATTACTATTCTTATGTTGAATATACAGTACCAAATTAAGGGGAAATGTTGCTGTGACTTCAACTGTAGAATTTCATGGAAATATTTACACCTAATTTACTTTATACCTATTTTACATGTCTGTCGCACATTATCCTGCAAGTCATATTAGCTCTTACAATACTGGCAGCATATTAGCAGCTAAGAGGAACTATTCTCATCTCCGCTGAGACCCACGACCAGAATTATCTGATCGGTTGCAACATATTTTAGAATCACATTTAAAAGAGAATAGGAAGGGATGGTGTAAATTGGTGAGTGGAAAGAGAGAACGGCAAAAAGAGAAGTGTTCAAGAGATATGAGTAGAGGGGGAATGATGTAAAGAAAGTTATGTAGAAAGGAAAAGACATTTTTTTTTTTTTTTTAAATGTGCGGAAATGCTTGATCAAGCGGGTCACTTCTAGGGCATGGATCAACGGAAATGCTTGATCAAGCGGGTCACTTCTAGGGCATGGATCAACGGAAATGCTTGATCAAGCGGGTCACTTCTAGGGCATGGATCAACGGAAATGCTTGATCAAGCGGGTCACTTCTAGGGCATGGATCAACGGAAAAATTCCATGCAAATATATTGATCTGAAATTTTGAAGCTGATAATCTGTTATATGTACATAATTTTTAGAAATTAAAATGGAATTCTTCATTATCCTTTATCATTATTCTCGGAGTACAGACTAAGTTAATGATAGAGGATATTTTCCCATGTGGAAGTTAGTACAAACATCACTTTATGATCTAAAAAGTATGTTTTTTGTTATTTTTTTATTTTTTTAGATTATATCAAAGATATCAAAGCAGTTTAAATCAATAAATCACACTTCAAATCAACGTGATTAGATTCCTGTAAATCACTGTTCTGTGTTACTGTTCATTTTTAAGTCATGTGTTAATGATTTTTCTTATGGCTTTTTGACCTTTGTTTATTCGCCTTTACATATATAGTTCATACTTTCGTGCCTTGCCTTTCTCTCCACTATCAAAGCAATGCAGTGGGTAAATCCTTGATGCTCTTAATACCATGCGTATGTCTGGCTCAAATCCCCCCAAATCTGTAAAAATGAGAATCAAGAAGATAGTTTGTGAGCTCAGGACGATGAGCACAGCTCTGAGCCGTTTTAGCAGATAAGATTTGTCAGCTGGATCCCTAATACTGCTAAACCTCTAGCATAACAAATACTGCTTTCTACATTTCATCCTATTATGGATGGGCATCGTGAATCATTTTAGAAGGAAAAAGAAAGCCCTACTTTTAAATTAAAAGCATATCAGCAGCATCTGTGCCCGTGCCTAAAGCACTGTCCTTATGCTCCACAATCAGCAGAGCTTTTCTTGGATTTTTGCTCTAGGGCACCTCGACAACTGGAGTCACTCACTGACATAGCAGAGAGATGAGAAGCTCTCTTGTATATTTATCTGTACTTCTTCCCAAGAAAGCTATTATTCTTTTTAGGGTTGTACAGTGTCATGTCAGGTTAACGAGATTCCAAAGCGGATTATTAAACTTTGTACAGAAGAGTATTTCTTTAAAAATTATACACACATGCTCTCAACAAGTTGGACAACTATATGCAATTGTAGAACAACTATAGTGTGCATATCTTATATCAGTCACACTGTAATACTGTGTGGTATGTGACCAAGTTGCATCCTACTTTTTGAAGGAGGGGATCTTTTCACGGTCTCATAGCACATATATCATTTATAACCTTATAACACACACCAGCATTTTTTTACCATGCGATCATCATCTATTTCAAATTCCTCTTTAAAGAAACACTGAAAAATTACATTTGTCAGTTGTTTGGAGAGCTAGATTTGTAAAGCCTCTTTAAAAAGTTAAAAATAAAAAAACTTAAAGGACCATTGTAATGCATTTACAGGTAAAGCTCATATGTTTGTTTTTTTGGATATTAAAAACTGTATGCCATTTAAAGTATGTTAATATCTTGACTCAAGTTTGTGTCCTTTTTTCCTTCAAGCAGAGCTGGTTATCTCCTCCTACCTGTGCATATCAGGTGGTTTGGCCTGTTCTGTCTGGAAGCTGGACTAAAAAAAAAGTCTGACCAGTCAGATTCTGGTTTAGACTGAGCATCCTCCGTAAAGGAGCATAGGGCTGTGATGGCTCATTCACTGTTACTGGGTGGGGTATATAAGGGAGCTGCTAGCATGTTACAATACAGCTATTACATCTATGTAGGTACAGCCTTCTTCCAAGCCCCATGAAGATCCAGCCTCCAGGCAGAGTTAGCCTTGCTCCCAGGAATATGGAGAAAGGTAGCTGTGCTTGACGAGAAAAGACCATTTAAAAACTAAAAACAAATATTAACTTTTCTATTTTAAACTGAATACTTCAATAGTCTCTGTCCAACAAACATATGAGCTTTATTTGTAAATGCAGTATAGTGGTCATTTTAATATAATGCCAGCTGTCCATAATACCACTTACAGTCAGGTCCATAAATATTGGGACATCGACACAATTCTAAACTTTTTGGCTCTATACACCACCACAATGGATTTGAAATGAAACAAACAAGATGTGCTTTAACTGAAGACTTTCAGCTTTAATTTGAGGGTATTTACATCCAAATCAGGTGAACGGTGTAGGAATTACAACAGTTTGTATATGTGCCTCCCACTTTTTAAGGGACCAAAAGTAATGGGACAGATTAACAGTCATAAAACAAACTTTCACTTTTTAATACTTGGTTGCAAATCCTTTGCAGTCAATTGCAGCCTGAAGTCTGGAACGCATAGACGTCACCAGACGCTGGGTTTCATCCCTGGTGATGCTCTGCCAGACCTCTATTGCAACTGTCTTCAGTTCCTGCTTGTTCTTGGGGCATTTTCCCTTCAGTTTTGTCTTCAGCAAGTGAAATGCATGCTCAATCGGATTCAGATCAGGTGATTGACTTGGCCATTGCATAACATTCCACTTCTTTCCCTTAAAAAACTCTTTGGTTGCTTTTGCAGTATGCTTCGGGTCATTGTCTATCTGCACTGTGAAGCGCCGTCCAATGAGTTCGGAAAAAAGATTAGAATTGTGTCGATGTCCCAATATTTATGGACCTGACTGTATGTTTGAATATTTTGGTAGTGCCTTAAAACTGCAGATGGATGCTGGGTTACATCACATCTGAGTTTTGGTTTCCATTGTCTCCTTCAATTTGGCAAGACAGATAAACAGCTAGGAATAATCTTACAGGACAGTGATAGGGCTTTTCAGTATTGTATACAGGAATAATAATACATGGCTGTAGTTGCTTTATAAAATAAAAACAGAGTATCAAGACTAGTTTTGCAAAATCTTGTTCATTGTGATTTCTTTGTACTTAAAATTAATTATCCTAACTATGGCTATTTTGTAGGGGGATGTCCTTCTTTTAAGAGATATTTCCCCTGGCCTTCAGATCCTGAAAAAAGTGTAACAGTGAAATTAATGCATTTAATGCATGTCCTTTTCAGCACATTAATCATCTTGAAATGCTCTTTTTGACATAATTAGTCCACATCGTGTTTTTTTCTACTCCAAAGTTTTTCTCTTCCATTGAAGTAGTTTTGTGGCCTTAAATAACATTGTGGACTTTTCCTCACATTAGGCATTTGATCTTTCTTCTCTGGAGATGAAAGAATTTATACCTTACAAGATTAGCAAAAGGGATGTTAGTGTACATGCACCAAAATTTGAATATTTATATATTTTCCTCTGTGTATTTGTTCTAATTATACTAGCCTATGATGTCCTGGGAGAGTTCTGCTAGTCCTGTATTACAAAACAATTAACCATTCAAATCTTTTCCTTGTCTGCTTCTCACTCGCAGTGGCACTGTAATGCAATTCTTCTTTGTGTGTCAATGCTTAGTCTGCTGTGGTAATCCATACAGGAAGACCTAATTGGTCTGAGAAATAATTGGTTTGTTGGTGCTGCACTGAAGAATTCATTTATGTTTTTCACCCAATGAAAAAGCTAGATTTGTTTTCGGATTCAAACGGGGCACATAGCAAGTGTGTCATCAAGACAGTAGAGAGGTGTTTATTACCTTCTCCAAGGGTTGCAGAAAATGTTTTAAACTAGGTTGCTTCATTAAAATTAAAATAGTAATTGAAAAAAAACTTTAGCTCTGTGTGTTCATCTGAATCTGCTTCTCTCCACCCCTATTAGGTTTCTATGGAGGTGACAGGGCTTGCTAAGTGGTAATCTTAATAGAAATCTTTTTTTGCCTCCTTCCCTGAATTAGCCACTTTATGTATATTGGAAATGTTAGGATCAATTTTGCTCCGATCTCCTGGGCATCTTATCAGAGGTGGGTATTGTAGCAGTGGTGGAGCAGCAAAGCAGGTGCAAAGCACCAAAGCCCACAACAAGGTAGGGGCACTCTACTAACTGGAGTGAAGTGGTTCTTGTAATTTATTAGGATAAAAGGGCAGATAATTAGTATTATAGGGAGCTGATCTAACTACAGTGGTATTTTGGTTCTGATCCCAACATTTTTGATACTCAACCTGTCTGGATGAGCAGAAAACCTTGGTACTCATCACATTTGCTGAAACCAATTTACATTACTCCTTATGAGAGTTTGGTACTCAACCTGCTGTCTGGAATGGATTAAGGTTGAGAACTAGGGTGCCACTGTACTTATATATATATATATATATATATATATATATATATATATATATATATATATATATATATATATATATATATATATAAATCTTCTAATTAACCCCTACAACCGCCATCTCATCTTAGTACAGAGGTGTTGCAAGGGGGCCCTAAGTTATTTTGCACTAGGATTGGACTAGATCTTATGGAACTTCCAACGAAAAAAGTTTTCCAACTCTCCTTAAAAAATTTTCGTCCAACACTGATGAACCAATTAAATACTATAATATATAGTGTCCTTTTTTTCTTTGCATGCAAAATGAGTGCTGCAAAGGTTTAGAAAATGTCTTCAACTCTATTGCAAAGCTGCATTGCCAAAGTCAAGATCTCTTGCTCTAACTTTTTTAAATTTGGGGGTAGAAGTCTGCAGTGGAGAAATTGACCTCAAAATGAAAAATTGTCCTTTGGGCTTTCCTGAAATGTATTCAGCAATTGCTACAATAGAGATTTTTTTGTTAAATCCTTATCAAAGCCATTCTCAAACCTGGGAACCATTCCATAATGAGGCTAATGTATCTTCCCTTCATTGCATAGTAATCACGGATTATACCAATAAATTAACATATAGTCAAAACATGTTATTGTTTTGATATTGTCAAATTTTTGTCAATTCTCTGTTCATGATAGATTGCAGGATATGCTGGTCACCCCTTGTTTTTCACTTTTTCAGTGATTTCAGGTGCCTGTTGGTATAGCAACCAGAATTGTATTCTCCTAGGCTCTTCCTAAAGTTTATTTTACCAGGTTTTATGCCAGAAGTTAACATGAAGCTGCGGTCTATAACTGCGTCTTTGGATGTGACTTACAGCTGGCTGCTAGCGGCCTAATCTGCCAAACAGATGGACTTGGAGATAAACTATCGAAGATAAAATATGCATGTAAGGAACTCTGGAAGATTTTACTGGGTCAATAATCCAAATAATGTCGTACTCCAGCAATGAATTACACTCACAGTCCATCAGTTTAATTAAAGCCATAGTGTACATATTTCGCCATAAAAACAAGATCTTTCGATTGTGAGTTTTTAATATTGTGCCAGTGTTTTGGGAAAGCATGTTGTATGCTAGATCCTAAGCTCAAAGACAGGGCCCTCGATTAATTTTCCTCCAGTTAAATACCGTTTTTGCCTTGTACTTTACCCAGGTATAGTGCTGCGGAATATGTTGGGCCACTGCACAATGTAAAAATATATGTTTGAAAACTTTGAGTCTAAGAGCATAATTAAGCAGGAAAAATTAATTGGTATTTTTTTTTTTAAAAGCCCCAGCATGCGGTATTCATGATACTTTGGGATAGAGAGAGTGTGTGTGTTCATGCCACATTCTGCTTATGTGCCAGTAAAGGGAAGGAGCCACTTCTGGATTGCTACCTTGTTGCAGTGAAGGGTCTTGTGTACCTCAATGAAGCTGTGAGCTATGCCATGTAGGGTCAATCCAAGTGGGCAGGTCATAGCAGAGAGGTCAGACAAATTGTGGTCCAGTAGAGAAGGAACAGACAACCATCTCTAGTATCTTTGCCATGAAAACATTATGGATTTCAACAACCAGACACAAGATGTGCCTGGCAGGCTGAAGTCCATATGGTAACAGAGTCAGACACAACTGAACGATTTAATAACAAGGGGAAGGGGCGTGGTATCAATTTCAATCTTATCAAAGAAAGGCACTTGATTTCTGCCTCTTCCCTCCCCCAACCTTCCCTCCTCTGATAACTACAAGCAGCCTCCCCAATCATCCAGCATTCAGACAAAACTGATGGAGAATAGAAGTTCTAGCCATTGCAGTAGTCTTTAATGTCTAAAGCCAAAAAAAAACAAATATAAAAAAAATCATTTTCCCCCCAAAAATATTTTGTCTATGGCTTACACCCTTAATAATATCGTTAGTTTGTTACATATTCGACAAATAAGTGTATTTTTCCCTGAAATTCAGTAGTCCTTTAACAATTATTAGTTGCTGTAAGCCAGCCTTTGTTCCCCCATTCTTGTAATGGAACCCAATCACTCAAGTGATCACCTCTTTTAGAAAACATTTAACTGTGCTTTACTCTGTTGTGAGGAAAGGAGGTTTCATGTCCAGAGTCTTGCGATGCCACGATTATTGATAACCACAGGACTCTGATGAGCACTTTTGTATTGTTGCTATGCCAGACTAAGCAATGGGACTTGACTTCACAAATATCAAGTCATTTGAACTTAAGGTAATTGTACACTTTCAAAATCTGCATACTAATGGTCATTTTTGATCTGTTATTATTTTCAGTATCACACGTATAAATGAGATTTTGTGCCTTTTTTAAATTGGCTGCATTGAAAATGTGACATTGTCCTAGCACATATAGTCTTGCAGTATACACTTATATGACATGGAACTCCTGTGTTTATATAATATGCATTAAACAGTGTGCAGGCTTTACAAATGGCCTGACATCTTTTTGCATGAAAAGCAAATGCTTACATTAAAAAAAAAAAATGCATGTAATATTAGAGAAATGCAGTTTTTCAGCACAGTGTCATTGGAACAGTCATTCTGATGTTTATCCATAAAGATTCATAACTCAGTACCCTGACAAACACTAATAGTTTATTATTGCAAATAAATATTCACTTATTTAATCATTGCAACAATGTCTTTCATGTCCAAGACGTTAGTAATGTTTTGAAAAACTCTTTTCTTAAGAGTATGTTCAACAAAAGTGAACTCTATGTCAAGTTATAGTCATGGAGATGAAAGACAATGTGTGCTTTGGAAAGTTTATGTATTTTTTTGACTCCCATATTTAAGAGCATTTCTTTCAGTTCCTTCCATTTGGTTGGATCAATTGTAAAGATTAAAGGATACATTTAAATACGTTGTGTGTTTCACATTATACATAGATAATATTGTGTCTGTCTTGCTATTTATATACTTTTAAGGTCGTTTTACCGTTGTGATGCCACTGGCTGGAACATCATATTAAGTCCAAGTGCAGTAGTTCTAACTGGAAAGAGTGACTTACTGAGCCTGAGCAGGTTGAGTTGCACACTACATATTAAAACAGCAGTGATGATAGATTCTTGGCTCCTTACAGCACAGTCTATGTTTAATTCCCTCTGTTTTGGTTCTGAATCACTGCACCGGCATAATACATTATTGTGATAGATACTGTGCATGTTTGTATACCGGACATTAAGCACAATTACAGTACATTTTGTATGCAGAGCTGGCTAACTAGGTTTGGCTGAACTGCCTGAATCGTTGCCAAGATTTTTCTCAATATTATCATTGTTATGTAAATGACAGATCAGCATTAACTGGAGGTGAAGCAAGAGCGTGGTCATGGTGCGATACGGCAATATAATTTAGACCTTAATCATAATCATCCTGAATATTGTCTCAAACGCCCTGCTCTATCGGAATGCAAGTCCAGTGGAGCATGATCAACTTTCAGCTGTGTGTGGGTTTCACAGGCTCTGCTTACACAAATGGGCACATCCCACATATATATAAACATATACAACAATATTTCCAGTCTCATCAACTCCTTCCATATAATGGCAGGTGTATAATCGTTTAATTGTATGGTGCACATTAACCAGTTTAATGCTAATATTTATAGCTGCAGCAAGGATATTTTGGGCCTCTAATTTGCATCAAAATCCAGCACTTGTTATGTGCAAGTATGATTGCTTGAATATGCTTTTGATCAATTGTTTGCCTTCTCCCTGTAAATAAATCACATTTTGCTTTAGGGTAAGCTCTTACTATGAGATACCTTGCCTTAAACCCTAAATCGTGCCATTGCAGGAAGCCAAACCATCCCTTCATTTTTCTTGCCATGTTTGCAATGTTGACACGGCTAAATATTATATTAAATTACATGAATCAAACATGCATCTCATGGGTGTTCTGAATTCTGACGTGATTTTAAAATTAATGTGTGGTAGCATTTTAGTTTATAATATCAAACCAAGAGGGGTACTCATTTGTTACTGGGTCATGCCTTGGGGGAAATATTGTTCCCATCTCATCATATCATGAGGCTTATTAATTGAGTTGCAAATATTTTCAGGAATGGATGTTACTGCTGCAGTTTGTTTATGGCATATCTCCGTTTTGTGTTTGAGAGTATTGGCAGAATTTCTTGATAGCGCCAAAGGCATTAACTGAAATAAGTAAATTTGCAGGTGAATCAGAAAATTAAAGATTCATTTGATATATAAGTGATTTACAATGTTGAGTTCTTCCTCACTGGGTTTGGTGATCCAGCAACACCTTTAGCCTTATCCTATTAGCTATTTGCAAATGCCTTGAACTCATAAATTTGGCTTTGCGTGTTTTTTTTTTTTTTTTTATAAATGTTTATATGCATTCTATTGACTTAAGACTTCATTAGGGCCAATTAATAATATTTGCAGAATATTTAGCAATATTAAGAGTGATTTTAAGTGTGTATAAATTGATGTATTCGCCAATTGAGTCAGGCCCCTTGTCTTCTATAGAACAAGATCCATTTGCTGTGAGGAGAACATATTCCTGATCTTAACGTTATTTAAATACAGTAGATATATAGAAAGAGACTGTTTCAATGATTTTTTTTCATTTTAGGATGCTGTGACCTTAGCCAGGTATCAATATGTCCTGGCAACCTTATGTATGTAACTACATAGTTGATTATATTTTGTGTGTGTTTGTAATACTATTTTTCTATTATTTCTCTATTTATTATTTATCTATTGTGTTTCCAAGTTTTAGAACCTAGATTTGCCTTCAAAGCAATTAGACACTTAGACAGGCTGCTTATTCTTTATATGCAATTTAGCACATTTCAGAAAGGATTTGCTTGAAATAATGTTTGACTCATTGGTAATTATATGCTTCTAAGTAAAATTTTCTCTCTCTTTCCATTTAGCTGCAGCAACAGAGGAACCAGAGGTGATACCAGACCCAGCCAAGCAGACAGACCGCGTGGTAAAAATAGCTGGCATAAGTGCAGGGATATTGGTATTCATCCTACTGCTTCTAGTTGTCATTTTAATTGTCAAAAAAAGGTAAGAACTTTATGAGAAACATGTGTTAACTGCTGATTTGTTCGTTATTAGCCGTACACTGTCATGAGCCCGCAAAAGTACAACTTTTTACAACGATGCTAGTAAGAAAGAGCAGTCCTGTTGGCCAAAAGGTCTTCAAAGGATAAAATGGCATCCGTGTGGTGACAGCTAATATTTTATTCTTTGACAAACAGTTCAGTATCAGAAATATTGGATTAATTTATATACAGTACTTTATTTTGCTGTAAGAAGCTAAAAGGGTCTTTTGGTTGGTTAGGGAATTGTTCTGGATAATGTGAAGTATATAGACAGTCGGCAAGAATTTTTATATATCTGTTTAAATGTTAATATGTTGTGGACTGGTTACTCTACAAAAGCCCACTCTATAGGCCAGTTATCAGCTTGCCCTTGTGATAGGTCAATAGCAGTTAAGTGGTACATGTCACATAGACACTTGAGGCTTTTAAACACGTTTCTTGCTACCGAAGTAAAAGCAAGGATGATTCTGTATAGGATAATATGTAATATTAAATCTAGCATTAGAAGTTAGATCAGCTATCTGGATTTTCAAAGTTTCTGTTACCAGTAGTTTGCCAGTCTGTCTGCATCCTTTAACTGAGTAACACTAGGAATTAATGAAGTGTCACCATGCTTTTAATGGGTGGCCTCTGAGGGACTAGTGGAGGCATTCAGTGCAAATAGGGGGAGGCTACAGTTTTTCTGTTTCCTGAAAGATCAAACGCATATAATACTGGAAGTGAAGGGGCTAAGTATAGGAATTACGTCATTTTGCTCTTAACAGGTCTCTCTAAAGTGTTCCTATTCAATTCAGTTATTTCAAGGCGATTTCTGTTTTCTTTTCTCTCGAAATAAAAAAATCTTCAATTTCTTCTAGTATAAAAGTGTAAGGCACCCTGTAACACACATTATCTATTACAGAATAAGAATTGATAAATCTTCTTTATGAGGATGGTGTAATGTTTAACATTGATTATTTTTTACCTAAATCTTTATATATTGGAGGGATTATTAGATATTTAGCATGGCCAGTAGCAGATGTTTATTATTCCCTGATCGGATACACTGCATATACTCCTATAATAACAATGCTCCTGCCGCGTCTCCCGCTCTCCTGTGTTTCTGCTGTCTCTAAACTTTAATGAAGTTCTACTGACGAACAAAGGTTTCAGGTTTCTCAGCATCTTCTGTACTTCAAATTAAACAGCACCACCTTGTGGCATTCAGTCCTCAGTATTTTTGTAGTTTAAATATTATAGACATTATTAGAACCTGCTATGTTTATTCTTTCTTTTTAAATATTACAAATAATCAGTGGTACTAAAATCTGAATGCTGTTCATATGTTTTCCGTATCTTTTTAATAAAATTGCTGTTGTAAAGTATGTGAAAATATGGACAAATGTTTAAATTGCGACTGAAGACTCCATAATGCAGTTGTGGTTATATGTTGCGATGCATGTTATAATGCTTTCTGACTGGACTGATTAATTATTGCCTTTTTACAAATACCCCCTGGAGATATATTACATGGCGAAGGAACTTCTGCATTAGAAGCATTAGGTACGCTTACAGTGTTGTGTGCAAGCTAGCTACCTATGTGCTTTTATTTTCATTTTATTACATTTTATTGCTTTATCTTTGTTGTCTACTCTTGTGGTTGACATGTAACCCATATGCTTAGAGAAGCCGTATGTAGACACTGCAGCTGTATTTTATCGATAATATCTTCAGATCCTCAAAAAAAGGCATTTGAATCAACAGTTTCCGTTGATAGGTCAACCAATTGGATCTAGTTATGTAGTTCAAGAGCTGTTCTTCACCAGTCCAGTCATTTCTCATTTTTTTCCTACAGCATTCAACTATATTGGAAAGTGTCTTCTTTTTCTGTAAGGTTTGTCTACTTTGTGGCTTATGATGGCATTTGCCTATAGTGGGCAACCCGGGCTCATAAACAAACCGCATATATATATCAAACATGTAACTTTTTTTTTTTTTTTTTTGTCTCTGTTCCCCCAATAAATATGCATTTGCACATATGCATATTTATTATCATATTTTTCATAATCCACATGTCTGTGTTTGGCATACAGTGGGGTGCTATTTGTGGTTTAAGTGTAGAACCTGATTCAAATATTTTTTCTTTTCAGTCATTTAGAGAAGATATACCTTGTTTATGCAAATGAATAAGTTTGAAATATGACATTATTGCATACAAAAGAGTAGGCTTTAAACATTACATTACTGTATTTCTAAAAGCACTGAAGGTTATTTAGCTGAATGTGCAATTTTTTCTGCAAATTGCATTTGCAACTATGCTAACATTTTCTTGTAAGAGACTATGTTAAACATGTTTCATGGAAGTTATAGAGCTCTGGGACAAAATCATTTATTTAGGGTCATTAGCTGCAGCAAACACTACAAATCGGCAATAATGCATTTCCAATATTTTTTATTTTGGGCTTTTGGTTCACTCTCTTTTGATAAACCTACTCTCTGAAATGCTTGCCAGACAAATAACGGAGTGTCATGTCCCATTTAAATTTCTGTTTTAAAGCTCCGTCTTTTAAATGTCACATAAATATCATGTATAGTTTCTCAGCTTTAGCTAACTTGCTTTTATAAGCATCTGTGTTCAAATAGGCCTTTTTATTCTTACAAAAAGTTAACATTTTTTAATAATAATCAAGTGTGGAAGTATAACCCAAATTCATACAGAGTATTTCAGTGGGTTGCCAACATCATACAGGCACAATAGAAGCCTAGATGTCACTGTAGATAAGGCCTAAAATGTGCATTTAATCTACATAAAAATCTTGTCTTAATTAAGAAGAAAGATTTGTAGTTGGTACAATGGCGTGTGTCTTGGACATGTCCTTACTTTATTAGTGAGAAGCTTAACCACATCTTAAAATGAATAGTTTTGTGAGGCTATCTGGTTTGTGGTAGCAGAACCACCATATGTCATGATTAATACTTTGTATATTTCTGGCATTGTTCAGTTATTAACCATATGTAACTGCAGCTTGTTTTGATTTCCACTTAAAGGTATTCTGTGGTGTCATATTTTTACCTTAAATATGTATTACCTTCTCTTAATCACTTGTAGTTTTGTTGGCAGAGCATATAAGAACTTAAAGGACCTCTGTAGTATAAAATGTATAACTTGCTCTTTTGAAGAACTTGACATAACGGACAAAATGAGTTTACACAGTTTAAAATAAATTACAGCCTTTCATTTTTAACTATTGCATTAATTTTTGCTTTAGTGATGGCGGACATTTTGTCTTTCCTTATAAAAGAATAAGCAACCTGGTAGGAATGAGAGGAACAATGGATGCAGATAAGGTTCTATACTTCTGTTATAAATATACCATTGACAAAAGTAGTCTATAGGACTACCAGCCCCCTCAAGTTAGTCAGACTAGTAGTCTAAGATGGATCTACCCATGACACAATTGTCTAAATATAAGATTGTCTCTGAAATACTTTATGTTCCTGTTTTGCATACTTGCTAATGTCATTTTGTTACATACTTCACAAGCAAGTGATGTTTTTACTACATTGGCTCTTTAAGAGAATTTTGGTGGTAGTGTCGGAAGCTAAAAGGCTGCCAGGAAGTTATTTAAAAATATTAAAGGTACAACACTACATCAGATTAAAAAGTATAATCCAAAAGTATTTAAAGCAAAAGAAAATATGAACCCATAAAGCTGCCTCCACTTAAGACGAACAAAAGCAATATTTGCTCCATTAGTTCGTGCTGACATTATACTACAAGACTCTCCCCCCACCAGATCCCACTTAAGTATACTACATAATGGCATATAAAGCTGATGTGTTAATTGTATAATATGTATTTCCTCATTAGATCTCAGACAAGCAGTTGATAAATGTGCTACTAATTTAGTAGTAAATAGCACTTACCTTTAGAGTGTAGATGGAAAGTTAATGCACAGTTTAGTTTTCTATTAAAGTATAATTTGTCAGTGAAAGGGTTTATTTAGTTTGCTTAATTGGTCATTAGTAATATCTGAACTGACTTTTTGTCTTGTACACTAAATTTAAGTAGCTGAGTGCCCTGGCTCCCTTAATAACATGGCTGTCTGTGTGCCATCGGTCTAATTAGCCGCCTTCTAACTGCCATCGCTTGCAAAGTCTAAGACTCATGCTGAACAAGTCAACTCATTCAGAAAATGATATCTTTGGCAACGTATAGGAGTGTCACAAGCCATCTGAATACTGATTCTTCTTAGTCCAACAGGGCGACGCATTTCATTGGTGCTTACTGGCTCTATTAGTTGTTCAGTCTTCTTTTGGAGACTAGCATTGAGAACTGTGATTTATAAGGCACAGGAAGACATTATACACAAGATGCTAAATACATTAACACACAATTGTTTGAAGTACAAAGCTTTCTGTCATGCGCTACAGCTTATACACCCATGAGGCTCACTGTTCCTCTGTTTCCTGTAACATATCAGAAAAACAACCCCAAACTGTCTATATTTAATGTCCTTTTTCTACGATCAATGATTCTGTTGGCTCAATTAAGTATAAACACGTTTTGCTTATTATGTATCCATTCAAAGCAAAACTTGGGTAATATTTTAAATTACAGAGACCTAATGTTTATAGTCCACAGTTATTCATTCTTACCTAACAGGATCTTTTACAGGAAACAAACTTGGAACTAGTGACACAGCAAAGGTTCCAGTTCTTGCAGAAGTGTTAGGTATTTCAGCATATAAGTTGGGTATTTTAAATGACATGAAAATATTCTCCCTCCCTCCAACCTAATGACTTTACCTTGTTTGATTATATCTCACAGTGCTTATAGGCCACAAGAGCATGCTTAAAATACCAAACCTTCAGTCTCCATTATCTATCACTTTCACTCAAAAAGTTTAATTTAATTGTATTTATGTAGAAGTTTTATTTCTGCAATAACTAGAACTGTTGCTGTGTTGGCTTATCTGATCTTTCCTGTTTTGTCCCTGCCAGTACAGTAGCGTGCAGCGGTCAGTAGGTGGTGCAACAGTGGTGTGCTGAGACTTTGTTCAATTTGTTCTTCGAGAGAGGGCTAGAGTTAGGAGCTATTACCCTAACCCCCAATTTTAATCCTAAACCTAATAATAATAACAAAATGAACAAAGTGACGGCCTTTCAGCTTCTGCACGCCACTGCGCTGGTGGGAACAAAACAGGAAAGGTGTAAAATAACTTTCTAGCAAACCGTTTGAGGACAGAGGATTTTGGACTTCAGCAAAACCTATTTGTGTAAACCCTCCCTTGTTTTACCTGCTTTTTCTTCATATTTTTGTCGCATTACTTTGACACTATTCTTGCTAAATTAGTGGTGTTTGTATGACTGAACAGTGTGTTCCTTAATTACTTCAGAAAATAGGACATCCTCCTGAATTGCACTGTCCTGCTGGATCACAACGGATACTAAATACTTATTATCTAAAAATATACTCTTATACTCAGTATGGTTTACTTAAACCAAAAATATATGTTGTTTTTTTATATAATTCAGCAACACTTTTATTTTTTTAACTAAGTCTAGAATTATTTTAAGTATCAGGCATCTTGTCATATTTCCTAGATCAGTGGGAAGTCAAACTGTTTCTACCTCAGCGAGGAAACAGCAGTTGCTTTTAGACACTCCTATTATGTAGCTGAAAAAAATACATCAGCTGTAACTTTCTAATTTTAAAGTATATAATTAGGAAGTTTTTAGAACAAAAAGTGACTTTTAATGTCAGCAAAATTAGTACTTGCTGCTGTAAAATAACAGCAGTTTCACTTGCATTTTTTATCCTTAGATGAGAACAACGGCTCAAATAATAACTTATATAATAATTTGGTAAACAAAAAGAAATGAGAATATGTTATTAATATAACCTACAGCTTAAATTAAATACAGTTGATCAGATCTGAGACAGTCAGTCTATTTGTATGGGGACAAATCAAATGTCGTAAATATGGTATACTTTAAAACTATAGGTAATAACAAATATGTTATCAGTTTTTTTGGGGGGGGTTATATTAATTTTCTTACAGTAAACGTATTAAACTTTGTATTTTTTCTTTTCATAGTTAAGCCCTTGTGTTAATCTTTGTGCTAGAATGTAATAAATGCGAATTACTCCTTGGGGGCTGCATGTCCTCATATTAAATCTATTAATTGGGCTGAGTACCATATCCAATGTTTCAGTTGTAATTTCATTCAACAATCAGGGAGTAAATAGTAATTATTACACTTCAGCACAAAGAGTAAAGCAAAGACTTAGCTTGAATATCAGCAAGCTTCAGTGTAAGTTTATTTTAGGGACATTAAATTCCATTTAATACCTTTTTAAGGCAGCCAATGTGCTCATTAATGGTACTTGTAGTTCAGCATTATTGCCAGCCATGATGCAGTAGTGTAATTTGTACGCTTTAATTGTGAGATCTGTCCTGGTGTCGGTTTCAGCAATATTGGTAAAGTGATATGTAGGTTTGATGCTTTTTATAGCATTTTCTGTATTATTAAGTTAAGAACCTGGGTAAATCTAGAGTTAATATATGATCAAAGGGATATTGCATCGTATACAATCCAATACCATTTATTTTGTTTCCATAATTGTTATTGAAATTCTTCCCAGTTAGCTCCATTTGCTTCCATTTGTGCTCACTCCAATCAATATCTTGAAATGCTTGCTTCAAATACATAACTTTCCAATTGGGAGATCTTCTAAAAATAGGACTTACAGATATATGAATTTAATAT
This sequence comes from Discoglossus pictus, assembly GCA_027410445.1. Classification (NCBI taxonomy): domain Eukaryota; kingdom Metazoa; phylum Chordata; class Amphibia; order Anura; family Alytidae; genus Discoglossus; species Discoglossus pictus. Next base: position 209,162,474 of record CM050165.1, read on the forward strand.
ATGTTAACTAGGATGTACTCCATAATCAATAGGCAACATGTGGTGGTGGGTATAAAGGTTAGAGCCCAATCTAGATTCTCACTCGCACATCAGCTTTTAGATGCCAAGCCAAAACAAATGTCTGTTAGTTAATTAGCCATAAAGCAGGGCATACAGTGTTACTTTTCAGCAGTCAGGGGTTTAACTGTATGCTTGAAATACATAAATCAATTAATTGTACTTGTTGGACTCTCTGTAATAGGAGTCTAATGGCTCTTGAATATATACAGAATAGTGACCTAAAGGTTATGCTCACTGTTTATGGACCACAAAATATTGCCATATGTACTTTGCACCCATAGTTAGAGGGTGGAAAATCATGTGGAGAATTGGTTTACATTTTTAAAATTGATGAAGAATTGACTTACGGTAGATATTGTAATTTTTAGTTTTGTCTTTTGAAGCCGTCCCACAAGAATCTCCATAAATATTGAGGCTGGAGTCAGTAACTTTTCCACATTGTATTATAGATTTACACTGCCTTTAAAAGTATGTGTTGGTGTAGTGCCAAGTATTCTGTTTTATAGATTTCTTTTATTGGTAAGTCTTGGGTTTGATTACCCTGCCTTCCACTCATATTTAGTTTTTTCTTAATATATTTATTTATATACAGCAATCATAAGTATGTTAATAAATACATTTAGCCAATTTAAAAAAAAAAAAAAATTGTAAGGCATGGATCAGAACCCATGACTTGGCAATGAAACACTTTTTGACACAACACGCCAACCACTACACCAGTTTTTTAAAAAGGAAGTAATACATTACTTAATATTTATTTATATATATATATATATATATATATATATATATATATATATATATATATATATATATATATATATAATATATATATATATTCTGCTGTGGCTAAATAAAAGTGCAAGGTTTATTCTCCCTAGTGTAGCAATGCAAACTTAGAACAAATAAATAAATAGAAGCACTGGAATAGTACTATGGTTAGGGAGAGCAAATGCACCCTGTGCAATATTTATTCCCGGAAACAACAAAACATTGTAATTCTGATCTAGTTGATTACTTTACATAATAAAAAATGGCTATTCTTACATCTACAAAAACCTGTTGTTGAGTTAGCAATGTCCTTTTTAACATAACTACATATTAACTCCTAAAAAATAAAATCTCTGTGAACATTATTTCTCTACCCTCACAAATGTTTCTTTTGGCTTGGCTCCTTCTAAGCTCTGTTGTCATACTGGGGTTGTGTGATGTACACCTGCCTTTGCGCTCTTGCTCAGCAGAGTATACTTCTGATGTAATGTAATCATGTACCTGTTATGCACAACTGGCTTTCTTGAAATTGCAGTTAAGGTGGAACATCTTCTTAGGCTATGGGTTCTGTCAAAGTAACATTTGAATAGTGATTGCTTTAGCCCCTCGCTCCACTGAGCCACAAATCCAGCAGGATCTGTGTTAAACCAGTACTTGTGTACCATTACTGTAACTGCCAAGGAAAGCATTGCTTGTAATCTATAACAGGCCCATCTACAGCCATGATGCTAGTCAAATCTTGCTTGTTAATATGATGATTTAAATTGTTTTCATAATTAGCCCTTTCAGAGAGAAGTGGGGAGATGAGGCATCTTGGCAGGTCTATTTAACACTTCTGGGGCTGTTTAGTAATTATCGTCTACAATCTTTACTCCATAAGTTACATCGCTTGGTTTACCGCAGAGCAGCGTGTGTCACTTGGATGGCGTTACTGTGCACCAAACCACTAGCCAAGCTTAATGAACAGCCGTGTTATTCGAGTCTAGTTCAGCAGTGAAGGGGTTTAACTGTATGCTTGAAATACATAAATCATTTAATTATTCACTTTTTCTGTTGACTTTTTTGTTCCTTTGCGGTAGCTTTTATGTCAGCATGTAATTGCTCAAGTGATCTCTTTTCAGTACACCATTTTATTTATGTATACTCATTTTTTTTTGCAGCTAACATGTATTTTTATGTTGATATGCATGGCAACATATATTTAGTGCATGAAGACATCACAATGCTAACCAGTGACAAGTATATGAAGATAATTCAATATATATATTTTATTTTATTTCAATGCTCATAATTTTTTATTTCTTGTGCTGCTTTGTTGAATGTGGATGGTTCATGCTTTTCATTCACCATTGCTTCTCTTTTCCCACTGTCTGTGATTTGCTTGCCAGGAGGAGCTACTATTCTTACTCCTACTACCTGTAAGTAAAAAAAAAAAAAAAAAAAAATGGGCATTTTGGTTTTATTTTGGTTAATAACACGTACTGAAGATGCAGTATCCCTTTAAAAATAAATAGAAGATTCTTACCAATTTATGTTTTGTTTTTTTTCTTTTTCCTAAATGGTCATGGTGTCATTATTGAATCCTATAATATATTATTCTTATTAATAATCTAAACTTGTCTCTGCCATGTGTTTTTATTTATTCATAGAGGGATATTGTATTGCATTTGTTGCAAGCCACTAACACTTTTTGTTCCATCTGTTTGTCTATGTAATGTCAATTATGTTTAAAAATTAAATGAAGGGTCTCACCCTGGGTGACCAGGGGAAACGGATATGAGAATTTGTAACTCACATCTGTATGGTATTTGGATATGGTGCATATTACTAGTGTCAGAGGATGTGAATTAAATGGTGCAGGGTATGATGTGACATTTTTGTGCATGTGGTGTAGTTTATTTGGATCCTTAATGTCGGTTTTGGTGGTAAAAAGGGTATTTTATTTGCTTCTAAATTTTGAAGATGCAATATAAATAGTCTTATATTGTCCTAAATGTTTTCAACAGTGCCATATTTAGTCTATGTATAATTATAGGTTCTGTAGACAAATAGGTCTAATAGTGAATAGTTCTGTACATAGCAGTAACTAGAGATGTACAACTTTTATAATAAAAGGGTAATTCCACACAAACACAAGTTGCTCTAATGTGAAAGCGTTTGTGTATAGAAGTTCAAATATATTTGTAAAAGTTTTAAAATTCACCTTTTTAATGCTATAAATGTATATGTTAGTTGATGTGAACTAATGTAGAACAGAGAGATGAATGTAGCCTCAACATTTTTGAATTGCTGCGGCAGATGGCTCTTGAGGTTTTGACCTAATCAGATCAGCATTATCGCATTATCAATAATGAAAATAGATCTTCTAATGGTGGCTTCCATTCTCCACAAAACATGCAGTTGTCACTGGCAGACTAAATAACTATTACACAGATAGTTAATCTTCCTTGGTTATTCTCTTATTAATATAAAAAGAAATGTGTGGCTCAGAACGTATCTGGTGGTCTTGACCAAAACGTCAAACCTTCTGGGCCTCAATTAACTCCTTAAGAACAACTTGCTTAGACATCCAAACCACCACTTGACGCATGGTCCTCTATCTTATCCCAACCCTGGGAACAATATATGAGAAAACAATATGCCTTAGCTGCGCAGATTAACCTAGCCACAAGAGAATCTCTAGCAGAATTATGGAACTCCTCACAAATTCCAAACTTAAACATTAAGTCCAAGATGTTTGAAAATATTCAGATGGAAAAATGGTCCGCTAAATTGAAAGGTTTCTAAAGATGTGCAAACCAAGGTGTCAAATGGTGTTAAAGGAAACAATTAGACCTGGAGACCTATCTTTAAACTTTTAGTTAGCTTTTAGTAAAAGTTTAGAACTGTTTTATAAAGAATTATTAATATAATCTCATTATTATATAACATTTTTATACTTGTATTAATTTTGGGACCTCGACCTCTCAGAAAACCATATGATGCGGTCAGTTAACGAATATTGTTAACGAGACTGACTCTGATCTCACATCTGTATTCTAATGAACTGTTGGCTGCCTACGGCTACATGCAGCATTTCTGATTCTGCTCATTTGTTGTTGTCAATGGAGCCATATGAGGATCTACCACATTTTGCTGTAGGGCCATATATTGTAGATCTTGGTTTCAGTTGTGACTGTTCGCACATAAATCTATATTTCATAAATATTACTCAACTGGATTTAGATTGTACTCAGACATGTCATCTATTAAAGGAGCATTTTGCTGGTCTTATAAGGGGGTCTCTAAGGATCAGTTAAGACTTCTTAAGAATCCTCTTATAATATCTTCTTAAACTGATCCCAAATATTCTAGTTAAATAGTCTTATTCTTTTAGGGCCTTGTAAATATTCTTCATTCATCCAATCTCTATTATTATTTTTTCTTATTTACAACTTTTTTCCAGTATGGTATAGTCGGTTTATTCCAATATTTAACTAAGATTTGATAATTAGTAGTATGTGAGATATCTATATTTTACCTTGTGGGAATAACGTACCTAACTCTAAATGGAGTAATACTACTGCTGGAGTGCATGGGAATCTTACCCCTTTCATTAGGCTTAAATATTCACAGCATTCTTCCCAGAAATATTTTTAATTATTTCATATTCCCACCACATGTGGGGGGCGGGGCCTAACTTGCCACATCCCTTCCAACATAATGGGGAAATTTGTGAATCAAACTTGTTCATAATTGCTGGTACCAAATACCACTTTACTTTTTACCTATTTTGTTACAGTACAGTCTTAAGTTCAATGTTTTGTTAATCTGAATTTTGTGATGGATCAGAACACAATAGTCTAAGTTGGTGAAGTGAAATGAGAAAAATATTTACATAACACTATTTTTTAGAAATAGAAATCAGAAAATTGGCATGTGCGTATGTATTCACCCCCTTTGTTATGAAGCCCATAAAAAGTTCTGGCGCAACCAATTACCTTCAGAAGTCACATAATTAGTGACATGATGTCCACCTGTGTGCAATCTTAGTGTCGCATGATCTGTCATTACATATGCACACCTTTTTCGAAAGGCCCCAGAGCCAACAACTAAGCAAGAGGCACCACTAACAAAACACTGCTATGAAGACCAAGCAACTCTCCAAACGAGTAAGGGACAATGTTGGTAAGAAGTACAAGTCAGGGTTAGGTTATAAAAAAAATATCCAAATCTTTGATGATCCCCAGGAGCACCATCAAATCTATCATAACCAAAAGGAAAGAACATGGCACAACAGCAAACCTGCCAAGAGACGGCCGCCCACCAAAACACACGGACCGGGCACGGAGGGCATTAAGCACAGAGACCTAAGGTAACCCTGGAGCAGCTGCAGAGCTCCACAGCAGAGACTGGAGTATCTGTATATAGGACGACAAAAAGCCGTACGCTCCATAGAGTTGGGCTTTATGGCAGAGTGGCCAGAAGAAAGCCATTACTTAAAAAAAAAAAAAATGGCATGTTTTGCGTTTGCGAAAAGGCATGTGGGAGAGTCCCAAAATGTATGGAGGAAGGTGCTCTGGTCTCATCAGACTAAAATTGAACTTTTCAGCCATCAAAGAAAACGCTATGTCTGGCACAAACCCATCACATCACCCAAAGAACACCATCCCCACAGTCAAACATGGTGGTGGCAGCATCATGCTGTGGGGATGTTGTTTAGCAGCCAGGACTGGGAAACTGGTCAGAGTTGAGGGAAAGATGGATGGTGCTGAATACAGGGATATTCTTGAGCAAAACCTGTACCACTCTGTGCGTGATTTGAGGCTAGGATGGAGGTTCAACTTCCAGCAGGACAATGACACCAAACACACTGCTAAAGCAACATTTGAGTGGTTTAAGGGGAAACATGTAAATGTGTTGGAATGGCCTAGTCAAAGCCCAGACCTCAATCCAATAGAAAATCTGTGGTCAGACTTAAAGATTGCTTTTCACAAGCGCAAACCATCCAACTTGAAAGAGCTGGAGCAGTTTTGCAAGGAGGACTGGGCAAAAATCCCAGTGGTAAGATGTGGCAAGCTCATAGAGACTTATCCAAAGCTACTTGGAGCTGTGATTGCCGCAAAAGGTGGCTCTACAAAGTATTGACTTTAGCGGGGTGAATAGTTATGCACATTAACTTTTTTTTTTTTTGTCCTATTTGTTGTTTGCTTCACAATATAAACAAAAAAAACATCTTCAAAATTGTGGGCATGTTCTGTAAATTAAATGATGCAAATCCCCAAACAATCCATGTTAATTCCAGGTTGTGAAGCAACAAAACACGAAAAATGCCAAGGGGGGTGAATACTTTTGCAAGGCACTGTATGTGAAATTGCGATATTCTCATAGATCTCTTTTATAGAGGGTGTACCAATACTGCCTCATTCAAATGTATTAGCTATAGTTTTTTTTAACTCTCACTTTTTTACCTAGCTATATAAAATTATTTATTACTTTCTGAAAAAAATTATAATATAGTCAGGTACTATATCTGGGATGCACCTAATATAATTTAGGGTGTAGTAAAGACTACAGTAGACATTAGTAGCAGGGAATACTGTAATATAAGCTCCTAGATATTTATAAATCTACACTCTAGTTACTGCCCACTGTACATGTGATATGCCAATGTAGATAGCAGTTCCTTCTTGGAGACTCCACCCCAATACTTCATTCAGGTAGTACAGAGAGCAAAGAGCTTAAGCATTCTAGGGGGTTTAGAGAAATTCCAGGTCAGCTCACCTTTGGTTGTGTGAAACTGGAGTGCCATACATGCCTCTGTTAATGCATTTTGTATGTAGCCGTTACTGCATAAAAAGTATGATGATATCATGAGTTGCTTTAGTATTTATCAACTGAATAATCAGAACATGTTTTTACAGAATTGCCATAGTTTTTATTGTATACAGTGAGGTTGTATTTTTTTATTCTACTTTGTTTTTGTGATATCACTTTTTCAATTTAGTGGTGGTATAAGGATTGTAAGAGGAGTGATATATAAAAGACTATTCTATGAAAGTTTTTTTGGGGTATTTTTTTTTTTTTTATATATATATATACGTATGTTATTTTTATTTCATTTGAGTCCATTTGCAGCTTTGATAAAGAACTACATGGCCTCCTATGCTGTAGAGTGACTCTAGGAGGCTTCTATGTGAATTAAGCACTTGTGTGCATGGCTGTGCAGAGATCTACTTCTGGGCTCAATCTTAGACCCGGAAGAAAGTGTGCACCAATACACGCTCCATAACTTACATAGAAGCCCCCCTAGAGTGACTCAGCAGCAAATGAAGACACCTACTGCCTGATAAGTGCTGTGAATGGAGTAAAAATAAAAGGACATTTTAAATATTTTAATTACATGCTTAACATGCTGTCTACATGGGCATTACACCTTTAAAACAAAGTTTTCATACGGTTGTCCTGTAAGGATCATATGGACCTCTGTAGTGCATTTACAAGTGACTCTCATATTTGTTTGCTGCTTCTCTCCACCTACCTTTACCTATCAGGGACATGGACAGATCTACTGGAATCTGGAGTAAAAAAAAAAAAAAAAATGGCCGCTTCTGGTGCAGACTGAGGATGCTTGGTAAAGGAGTAGGGCCGTCATGGCTTTTGTACTCACTGGTTGAGGCCTATAGGACAGCTTGCAAGTTGTTAATAATAGAGCTACTTCCAAGCTCCATGATGGTCTAGCCCACAGGCAGAGCTTGCCATGCCCCTTAATAAGGCGCTTGAAAGTGGAGAAAAGCATATCTGTTTGAGGAGAAAATGGAGTTTAAGAAGCAAGCAAAGAAATAACAACTTTTCCTTGAAAATATTGTTTGTTAGGTAGAGACCACCATAAACTAATGAGCTTTACTTTTAATTGCATTACAGTTGTTCATTTCAAGGACCAGTTTAAGCGCTTTAGCCAGAAAATATTATTTTACATTTTAGAACAGTTTATATTATTAATGACTTGCTGTATCACTCCCCACCTCTCTCATTGTCTGGAGCACTGCTGAAAGGAAGTGAAAAATATAATGCAATAACATTGTTAAAAGAGCTTGGTCACCACAAAATCAAGTCTTTTTTTTTTTTTTTAGGTTATTCTTAAAGAGCATGAAAACCTGGCTATATGTTGTGGTGTTCATTTTTTTTTCTAAAGTGAATCCGTACTGGGAAATTTCACAGATTTGCTGAATTTGTATGCAAATTAGGATTACCACTGCTCCTGTGTCTCTGTAGTGGTCAAAATAAAGTTGTGTAATATTATCTGATAGTAAGACCCCCTCTACCACTCTTAGCAAGCATCCTAACCCGCATATATGAGCAGCAAAATCCATTCTAAATAATTTAAAAATTATTTACTGTAGAGAAAAACGGTAGTTACTAGTACAATGTACAGAATGTTGGGCAGAGTCTATTCAAAGCTTTACCAAGACAAACTAATCCATGTTATAGCAGTTTAAAGGGATATGTAAGTGAGGTGGATTATGAGTACATCTGATAGAGAATAATTAGTGTATGAAAACATTTATTGTTTATTTATTTTTTTGCAAGGAAAAAAATACCAAAATAAGCATTTAAACTTTCCTTGAAGTTAGCAAAATATATTTTCATTTCTGTCAGTTGAAACGTAGGGTTAACGCCCTCCAAACCCAGGCTAAATTGTTATACAATTTGAAAAATTGTTTTAGCCAATCAGAAGGAAGTAAAGACTGAAACATTTGTATCACAATCTGGCAGTTGCTGTATTTTTTTTCTGTCTGCCTATCTCCTTATGTACAATTTCAGCTGTAACCCTAGAAACCATAATTTTCTTTGGAGGTCACACACAATGTACCCTGCAAGGTACACTTTATGTAAGCTTCCTAGGGGTGTGCAAATCCACATATCAGTATCTAGCATATAAATATGTACATTCAACTTTTCAATATCATACATATTTTTCTACTAATCAGTTTTAGGAAACATTTGAAACCCAGCTCACTTGCATATCCCTTTAAATCATTCACTTCCTTTCAGTAGTGCTGAGTTGGAGAAGGGTTCAGCAGTGGCCATTAATTGTATTTTAAAATTTATTTTCTGGCTAAATACTTTTTTTTGTTTTTGTTCTGCATTTTGCACAGGTATTATTAATGTTAATTTTAATAGTGAACTTAAAAAAATATATCTTTAACGTGAAAAGTGTCTACACTGACCCGGTAAGTATCTGTCCTATAACCTTTAAAGTTAACAAGCAAAATGGACACGTTTTGTGATTTTATTTATGTATTTATTTTTTCCATTTACAGTTGAGCGTCTGTCTGTACTCTTAACTAACAGAACAATGCTCAGTTAGGTGGAACTTAAGAATGTAAAGTCACTCTTCACCTATCCCTGCTCAGACCGGTTAGACCAACGAGATTTTTAATTAACGTAAAGAGTGATAAGTTACAAAAGGCAGTATGTCATTAGCATCCTAATTTGCCCGTTAAACAACAAAAGCAGCTGTAATTATCGGTGCTATTTGATGATGTGATGAAGAGCGTTTCCCCTGCAGCTCTCTCCTGAGCACCCACCTGTGTAGGATAGTGCTGTTGGTGCTCTAACCGATAATGAGGAGCATTTACACTGCTGTCAGCCTCAAGTGCTCACCTAATGAATTGCTTAACATGCTCAATTTCCATATGCAGCCTGCTTTGACTGTTACTCAGCTGGTAACTAACTCTAAGTGCATCTCCTTCAGTGAAGCTGCATTGACTTCCATTGCAGCTGCTTAACCAGTTCTGTGCTGGAGATAACTGGTATATTTAAAAAAAATAAATGCTCTCCATCTTAAAATAAAATTGCCCCCCAGCTAATGTATTTCCCAGGAGTTGTTGTGGTATTCGATAACCAGGAAATTTAGATTGATTCCTCCATAAACATTGTGTACTATAATATACACAATCCTACAATGTACTGAGTACCATGTTTAAATAATGAATATAAGCATTAATCCGGTACATGGTACAAGCATTGCTTTGCTGTTTTAGCTGTCTCTTCAGATAATCGGAAAATAATTATAACGGCTCTAATTACATCGTATTTAGATATATCCATTAATAAGGGGAATATTGTGCTTGTTTAAACTTAACTTTTAAATAAGGTATATTGTAATTAAAGCACTTCAGTGTAATTTTAAAGGGAGACTGTCACACTAAATCAGCATTAGAGACATGGAACACAACTGCAAGAGCATATTTAAAACTTTACAAAAGTTGTTTTTGAATGAAAAATAGAAACCAAAACCTTTTTAAACTTTATTCAACCGAACAGGAAATACAGAGAGTATACTTTAGTCTGTATATCTCATTGGCTGACAGAGGGCAAGCCCCCAAGAGCAGTTAAAAATCAGAATATGTTTTTTGAGCTCTGACTCTTACATTTGAAAAAAAAGAAAACATACTTTGTTACATCAGAAAAATGGTATTTAATAATGTGTCAAAGCATTAAAGGACATGAACAGTTTTTTTTTTTTCTAAGCTCAATAAATGGGAATGTGGATAAATGTCTGCAGACTTCTATTTTAAAATACAATACTTATCATAAATTGATTTTAATTATGCCATGCACTATGGCCCACATTCAATTGCAATTTGGCCAATTGAATAGGGGTCTAAATAAGCACATAACATATTTTTTTTACAGAAGTTTTTAGTTGGCATATTTTTTTTAAAGAAGTTTTTAGTTTGTGAAGACCTTGCTTTTGGATAGATGTTTACTAACTAAAAACTTCTGTAAAAAAATATGTTATGTGCTTATTTAGACCCCTATCCAATTGGCCAAATTTGCAATTGAATGAGGCCCTTTGTTTGTATTCCAGTAGCACGATCCCCACCATTTAGGACCAAGTACTTTTGGATTTAATAGTACATAATTTGTCTAAGGGATACAGGAGACAAGTAATAGTTGTCATATAATTTAGAAGCTTCTTAGCAATGTTACAATTCACCTAAATATTACATTAAGAAGAAACTATTTTTTTTTTTGCCACCTCTCATCCCTGTTGTGTGACATTTCCAGGTTGCTATCAATTACTTGGGAACATAATAAAATCGCTTTCAGTATATAAACCTTACAGGAGCTGTAGGACATTCTGACCTATTTGTTGTTATACATTGACCATTGGTTTCAAAAACATAGATCTTTGAATTGATGACCAGTTGAATTTGGAGAAACAAGCAGCACTCCCTATGCAGCAGAGAGAAGTTGTAAATATTCTTATGTTGCATATCATATTTAAATGTGATTATGGGTCAGCTGCCACCATTTGCTAGTAGACAATGCAAGAACACCATCTGGCACTATATATAAGGAAAATGCTTTAAGTGGCATCCTAAACATAGGATAAGGATGTTCATTTTAGGTTTTTAAATATGATACAAAAAATGGGCAGGAAATGCATGGAAGTGTTTTATGGTCTCTGTGAGCTGTATTCACGAAGGTAAAAACTGTCCCTGGAGAGAAAAGAATTCTTAATTTCCTGCATTCATTTTTATAGCTAAGATGGGGAGATGTCTCCATACTTAAATGAATGGGCAATAGCAAATATCAAGGGCATTGGAGAAGTCTCACTTTACTGTCAACAAAGCAATTAGTAGTATAATGCTATGTTTATATGAAGGAGCCATCCATTCTAGCAAATCTACCGGCATGCATTCTTACTAAAGGTTCTCTAACAAAGAATTATTTTCCAGTCCATAACTGCGAGGCACAAGTAGCAGTTAATGGGAGAAGGGAGTAGGGACATATATCAATATTTAAACTATTCTTTGTTCCTAATAAAGACAGCAATGTGATGCCACTTGCATTTAAATCCACTACAATAAAGCAGAAGATATACATGCATAAATGGCATGAAATTCATACCCTAATAATATGAAAAAAAAAATCCTTAACTCAATAGTAATTTGTATTCATTAAAAATATAGCTCCATAACATTTACTGGAGAAGCTATTTGCAGCAGTTGACCTTTTTCTCCTGCCATTTTTATTTGAGCTGCTCAAAAGCAGCTGTGGGTACATTTATTCTTGTTCATACTGTTAATGCAAGGTCAGACTTATTGTCAGATACCCCATAAGTAGAAATGGTCAGAAGTCAATTCTAGGACCCTTATTAATTTCTGGAGTTAATGTTTTTTTTCTTCATGGTTTAGCGTTTGTGCCTTTGCTAAAGAATATATTGGATACAGCAAATCACTGAGCTTGGCCCATTTCACCTGCATAATACTTTATAGTGTCGGAGCCAGTCACTTTATATTATGAGTTATTTTGTCATTCTCTGGATTAGTCTTAAACATACAATGCCCTTGATTGTAGAAGATTATAGCATTTATTTCAAATAATACTCCGGTGTGACATGCAAGTTCTGAATTTATAGAACATGCAGATTGGCACATAAAGGAATATGTCAACATTGCTTTTCATTTACATTAATACTGTTACTGTACTAATATGACATTAAGTCAATAAGGGAAACTATTTGTCACAAAGATCTGATTATTTTCCTCATACACTAACTTTTTGTATGAATCACATAGAGGAATGACAATTTTGTTTCGCTAATTATTGCATTCGTAGCCCGCTTTTAACATCATTACTGCATGTTGGTCCATCTAGGGAAAAAAGTGTAACTTTTATTTACCCCATGGCGTTCTCAAAATAGAAAGAGCTCAAACATAGCCTTGATTTGTGGGAAGTTACTTTAAAGGGAAATGGAAGACCTTTTTTTCATGCATTTAAAAGAGCATGCTTTAAACATTCCCAAAGTGGTGTTTTGCATGAAAAAAATATTACAAAAAACCTGTTTAAACGTTATTGAACTAACAGGAAGTGCATATAGCATATGTACCTCTGTAGAATTAATTGCAAGTATGAGCCTTACATCTATATTATTGCTCACTGGCTGGCAGAGACAAGTCCCCAATGGTACATTATTAAATATCCTCTTTCAGATGCAATAAAGAAAAAAACGTTTTCAATGTCCCTGTAATACAGAGGATTTGCTTTATGTGTCTTTAAGCACAATTCTTCAACTCCTTACTGTGTGAGAAATTAAGTTCTCTGGAGAACATTTAACGTATACCTGAGAATTCCTTCAAATTGTACACTATACAGTTAGAATAATATAAAGAGTGCAATCCACTTGTAATATTCAATCTGTATGTACACTGTTACTGTTTCTGGAATTTCAGGTATGATGAGCATCATTCATGTAGATAACACATTGTTGTAACAAGAATTACTAACATTTAATGATACCCGCTGCCATTGGATATAATCAGTCTATTGGCATGAAGCATTGGTTTGAGTTTGTTTTGTATTGATAACTTGCAACTTGTCTTTCCTTTTTAGCAAACTGGCCAAGAAACGAAAGGATGCCATGGGAAACGCGCGCCAAGAGATGACCCACATGGTGAACGCTATGGATCGCAGTTATGCTGACCAGAGCACTCTTCATGCTGAAGATCCTCTCTCTATTACTTACATGGACTCGCACAACTTCAGCCCAAGATGTAAGTAACTTAGAAATTCAGATCTCTCATTTGAGCTGTGCACTCATATGGTAAAAGTAGTGAGATAGATAAACTGTTACAGAAGCAACAAATCACCTCTTATAAACGCAGAATGACATGAATCTGTTGGTTCTTATCCAGTGTCTAAGCTTCAAAACTAGTATTACTGCTTGCTTTAGTAGGAAAAAAACATCAGGACTTCCCAGTACTTGCCCTCTATCCACCATGATATTTTAATTACATAATTACATTGAGTAATATTTGGGGAAAATAACTCATGTTTTGGGATCTCTCTCTCTCCCTCTGCATAAATCAGCTGGTGGAAAATGATGGGTATTGGTGTATATTGAATTACTTTGTTTTCTACTGTAAATGAAGGTCACCAAAAAGCCACAACTTGATCACATGACTTAACTTTGATATACACTGAAGCTCTAGCTTTAGCACACTTGCTACCACCTTTGTACATCTCTGGCAAAAATGCTGTGATTGGCAACTGTCATGGATCTGCTAACATCTGTCACACCAGCTTTTTACCATTGATCCACACTTGCATGGTTTGACATATTTTAATATAAAGCACCTACATGCTCATTTTCTATGTTCTAAAAAGTTATTAGGACCAGGGCATTTGGATCATATTGCTAAGTATGGGGGGTTTATAATGGGATTAATAGGATTTACAGTAAGTCAGGTGTCCTGTTTGCCCAGAGCCTATTAACTTGCACATTTCTTTTTGTTATTGCTGAGCTCCTGTGCTTGAGGCTGAATTCTTGCTATTATAGCTCTGTCATGCTTTTACATGATAATGGTTTTGTGTTTTTTGGATGCATTGATCAATTCTAGTAGTGGATGTACTGTGTGTATATGCGTGACTTTTCTATTCAGACCTCTACATTTGGAGGTAATATATCTCTTCATGAGCTTTGTTTTCCTGCAGTGCCTAATGATCCACTTGTGCCGACCGCTGTGTTAGGTGAGGACCTAGTGTGGCATCATCATCATCGATTCCTGCATGAGAGACCCCTTTGCATGAGGTCCATGGTTCTTTTAACAGGCCCATTGTATTCTGTGTTAGTCATCAGGAATGTGTGTGCTTGAATAATTCCCTAAAATACCCCAAATTCTGATAGAAAATGCAGTACTGTTTCTTACCTGAAAAGTAAAGTATAATTTATAATAACATTCAATCTGTTAATAAAGTCCTAAATAAGTAGCTATAGTTACCAACTTCTCTAAAACATGTCCCCAAAGTACTCTGTTTTTAAAGGGTCAATGAAAATCTAAATCTTTTAAATTTTATATCTAGTACTGTACACCAAAGTAGCAGTTAAACTTTTGAAAACGGGTTGATTAATTATAAAAGTACTTTTAAATGTGTAAAAGGTAAGGTAGAAGGAGCTTCTCATTCAATTCATTGAGTTCAGCATCTCTGAAATTGTTCTGACGGACTCAAATCTTTAGTGATATCAATCATATTCATAATCGGGTCAAGCAGTTCTTATGCAGAATCACATCAGTTTGATCAATGATCTGTGTTTGTCCTACCATACAAGTTTATGTGCTAAATGCAGTGGGCAGGGCCTTCTTTAAATGCCAGCTTTTTCATAAATCTGTTTGGTTTGTAAAAGAATATATAGTCAGTTTATCTACTAATAATCCTCCAAGAAATTGTAAAAAATACGGTTTTATTAGTGAAAATCTGTTTATAAAATCAAACTTTTATAACTTTATTTCTCCCCAGAGTAGACATTGTCTCTGTATTCATATCATATCACTAGTGTTCCAATGCAAACAAATCTCCATGTTGTCTAGTAGCATAGGCTCAGTTTCTATATTATCTAATGATTACTAATGCCTTATGATTTTCCTGTCCCTGTTTTAAAATGTCTTATTAAAATTCTGCTACTAGTGCTAAATAAGGACATACATCAAAATTAATATGGAGACTGAATATATAATACTGCTGTATATTTTACTGCCTATATTAATGGTAGCGCAATTATGTAAGAAGCAATAGTTAATTACTGCTGTACATATTACCTTAGTTATCACTTCTATGCATTTTTATCATTTGGATGAATTGCTCTTAAAATAGTACTTGTAAAAATCCCTGAAGATGTTTGTCTGTGGGCTAGATAGAAAAGCT
Organism: Discoglossus pictus; assembly: GCA_027410445.1. Lineage (NCBI taxonomy): Eukaryota > Metazoa > Chordata > Amphibia > Anura > Alytidae > Discoglossus > Discoglossus pictus. The sequence continues at coordinate 209,178,002 of CM050165.1, forward strand.
GAGCCGATTAGATCCTTCTTTCTGATCTGCTAAAAATATTTGATTGTGTAACTTTGAGGCAGTGATGGGTCATTAAAATATAAGTACTGCGGTTCCTGTTGGAGCAAAACTGGCTAAACTAAACCCATTCCTGCGTGTGTTTCCTTGGTTGTGCGAGATTGCATCTATTGTTTCTTTGAGAGAACAGCTTTGTAGACAGCACATTTATTTTCAGGTTACAATTCTTATTTCACGTCTCTGATACACCTATTTTCCAATTATCTCTTCAATGGTGAAAACACATACAGAAATAAATATACAATATCAGGCTAAGTCAATGGATTTGCTTTCATCCTGACATAAACAAATAGCAAAATACATTCCCGTAAAATGTCTACCAGCAGGGAATTGGAAAACATAAATGACCCTTGCAAAACAAATCTACTTCCAAGTGCTTGTAATGTTCGTCGTATGTGCACTTCTCAGTAGGAAGGTCCTATGAGCACCGAAGTTGACAACTCTATCCTTTGTGTACAGTGAAGGTCATACTGTTACAGTTGTTGAGCTTTTGATGCATTTTGTTAGCACTTTCCCATCCTTAGGTTATTTGTAGTACAAATTCCTTTTCTTCCATAAGAATATATCACCTATAGCCCCATATATGGAAAGTAATGCTATTTTTAAGTTCTATGTATTTTATTAGAACCCCCAGCATAGCTATTGTTATGTGCCATGTTTACCAGCCTAACCATTTCCACTATATCAGTTGAGTATTTCCAAGTTGACTAGTTACAAATATTACCTAGCCATAGAAAAGGAGTAGTCAAATAAATATCCAATACATTAATAGCCACATTAAATTCCCCTAACGTGTAAAAACGTAGCCAGCAAGACTTACGGCTATTAAACCAGCACGCTGACGCCTTAAGGGGTAGGAACGAGAAAACCCTACGGGACATGAGAATACGACTTGCCAGCCCGCAACTCCTTTGATATGTCAAGCCCGTAACCGATACGTTGCAATCGCGCTATTAAATTGCATCAAAATCACTGGCGTTCAACCCCGTAACAAGCAAATGGAGCCAAGAAGCCAATGAGTGCTAGAGAGGACCTGCAAGGGGGGTAAAGTCCAATCCGTAGCACTTTAAATGCAAATATACACACACTACTGTACTTTTCTGAACAGGGAAAGTGATGTTAGGTCTTAGAATTAATAGCACAAGATTCTCAAACTCGCAAATCGCCCCCGAAAAATCAATGTGTTAATACATATAATGGAACTTGCATCTAATAGATTATCATATTTACAGCTTTATTAATATTGCATTATATCTGGAATGTCGGTCCAATTGTAACTCGTAATTGAACCCTGTAAGACTTTGAAATCCCACCTCCATCTTAACCTTTAACTACGAGTTTGAATAATTGATCACGTTCACGGCCGCACATCCAAGAGCGACAAATGGTTTACAGGTTTGCCTCTCACGCCCGTAGCTCGCAGCACGTTCTAATTTAATAGCTCCGTAAATCGGCCAAATTCCCAGCCCGCAACCGTTGCGGGTCTCACATTGCTCTTACGAGCTTGGAATTTAATGTGGCTATATGTCTGAAATTAAAGTTTTTTTGGTTTCCATATATATATACAGACATAATTTTATATGATATAATGCAAACATATTTTACAAAGTAAATAAGGGCACTTTAAGTTGTTTATTTATTGACACTCTCTAACCTTTATGAGCCAGGGAAGGTCTCATTAGGTCCTAGGTCTGTTTATTAAATAACCTTGCAATACACAGCTCTTCGAGTCATGTGTTCATTGAGAATTAAAACTATATGCAATGATTAGTCTATACATTTTAAACTTTTTCCAGAGCTCCTAACCCAATGTAAAGCAAGGTCGGAACAAGGTTAGTGTAAGAAATACTAACTAATTTAAATTGAAGAAAAAAGAACACTAGTAAATCTAGTATCCAGCCTTTAATATATACATATAAGACTTGGAGAGAGATGATAATGGACTTGCACTAAAAATTTACTTTTTAATTGTAAAATATGGCTATATTTTTAGACCTAATTCCTTCTTGAACACTGTGATTTAAAATATAATGTCAGGCTCTCCCAGCTTGGGCTAACATATTTCCAATATATTTTATTAATAGTACAAACATCAAAAAGATGTACTATAAATAAAGTATACTGGAAATCTATTAGCCCAAGCTGAGAGAGTCTGACATTATATTTTAATATTTTAATTGCTGTCTTCACGAAGGAATTAGGACTATAAATACATAGCCATATTTTACAATTGACAATAAAAGTTAAGTTTTAATGTAAGTCCAGTATCATCTTTCTCTAGGTCTGATATGTATATATTGAGGGCTGGATAATAGATTTACTAGTGTCCTTTTTTTCTTCAATATAAAAAAGGTGAGCAATGATATTTTAATAAAGTAGCTTGCAAGTAAAAGAACATAAAGTTGCGTCCACTCGGCTCACCTATTTAACGGTGCTGTGCCATGTAGCATAAATAATGACATTTGTCTCAACATTCCATTTTTCTTTCTTTTTTTATTAGTACAGTACTTTGCATTAGTAAACATTTGTTACAGTAAATGTCTAAAATATCTTGAGGCCCTTAAATACTAAAATCTATACTAACTTTAATTGGTGAGATGATGGTAAAAGTTCTGGAGTTTTTAACTGATCTGATCAGTCATTTCAACCTGTGTGCTGACAATTTTATTGTTATTCTTTTGAGCTGGATGCTATTGGAACATCCATACTATAAGCTTTAGTTCAAAACCCGTCACACACATTGCTCTTTTATTGTGACATTGTGCACACATTGCTACATCATGTTATTTAGTGCTTTTGTGACTACCTTGTTTTGTGTTAGCCATTTAAATTAGTCTGCATGCATGCTTATTTTATTTTTTTTACCATTTCTGCAAACCATTTTCTATGGGTATCAAACTCAACTTTTAGTATAGTTTATCAGCTCCACCAAGTTGTTGTCTATTTCTAGTTTTTTTTTTAAACTCTTGTTTCTTTTTCCTGCTGCCTTGGTATAGTGCCAATCACGGGTAAGTCATTTTTAGCTTTTAATGTTCTAAAGAAATGTCTGATATTTCAGAACAGGACATTTCTATGAGTCAAACTATGGTAATGAGTGTCATTCCTTTATTTCATGCCAACAGTTCACAGCAGAAGTTTTTGCCCATATTGCCTTCCATAGAAAAAAATATATAGTCAGGGAAAATGTCATAAAACTAGTGATTAATTAGAAAATATATATATATGTTGATCCCTCTGCTGGTCCCTTGAGACAATTACAATGTTTTGATGAAGTTTCCATGTGTCAGAGGGCCAATTACATTTTTGAAGTGCAGGGCTTGCAGTTAACCTCACACGCTGCCGGCTTCTAGGCATGTAAGAGGGATGGGAGGGGGAGGTAAATTAACATAACGTAAAGGAACATTATCTAAATTTGTTTTCAGCTACTGTTTTGGCATTGTGTGGGTAGTTTTACAAACTATACACTCTGTCCTCGGATACGGTTTCTTGTATATCATGATAAATCTAAGGAAATGGTGTACTAATTTGCTATGGACAGCTTTTGGTAAAACAACCATGTTGTCACAGATATTTAAACATCATTAGGGTGATTATCACAAGTAGATATACTTATTATAACACTGTCGTATTATCTGCACTCACAATTCAGCAACTAGCAAAACTGTTCTGCAGCTTCCTACATAAAAACATAATTTGATAATTGATATAATCACCGTGTATTATAGAAAAATGTTTGTGAAATTAGCATTGAATCAACTTCACAGGCTTACTTCGCCAAACTTGGTTTCCCCTAGATACAATATGGCAAGAGATTAACAAGTCCACTTCTTTCATCCACAGATGAAAACCACACTGCCGCAGCTGCGGGCCCGGAGTCCAGCCGTCTCCTGGATGTCCCACGTTACCTGTGCGAGGGAACCGAATCTCCGTACCAGACAGGACAGCTGCACCCTGCCATCAGGGTAGCTGACTTATTGCAACACATTAATCTCATGAAGACATCAGACAGCTATGGATTTAAAGAGGAGTATGAGGTAAAACCAGGGTGGTTAGGCAAGCACAGCCATAAACCCAGCAGAAAGTGATCTATGGGGAAAACGTAAACTACAGCAAGAACTTTGTCTATATGTAAATTTTCTTGTCCACAAAAAAGTGGAATCCTTAAACATTTCTGTAAGGTCATTTGATTAGTGAAACATTTTCTAGGAAAGTGATAAAAACATTTTTATTAGACATTTAGTAAGGTGCAGGTATTTGATAATAAAAAAGATTTCAGATCCAAGAATTTAATGACATCATACATTAGGTATTCAGATGTTCTTTAATACTAATTTTAGAAATGCTAACATTTTACATGAATAATGTGTTATAATTATTATTTCAGAGTTTTTTTGAGGGACAATCTGCGTCGTGGGATGTTGCTAAAAAAGATCAAAACAGGACAAAGAACCGATATGGAAACATTATTGCCTGTAAGTGCCATAATACATTAATCGATACTACCTCTCTAGTACAAATACATTGCGTAATTTGTGTTTTCTCATTACTTTATTACACATGGTTTTCCACTATGCATTGCAAGGATAGTTTCTTAGATATGTAACCCAAAACAATAATTCCTTTGAAGAAAATGACATTTTTTAGATATACGGTAATGAAGTCATACTGAACCTCATTGAGATGTTGTTATTGTGGCCTATAAGATTACAATATTTTTTTCATTAGAATTGTTTGCGTCACAATTTTTTTAGATTTTCTTTCCGTGAAAATTGCGCGTTTGCGGACACAGCATACTTTTTAGGCTGCATTAGAGTAGGTGGTATGTTAAAATAGTTTTTGGCAATTCAAGATGTCACTCTCCGAAGTGCAGCTTTCTGTTTTGTCAGTGGTAATGTTTCCCGGAAACTATTATTTTAATCAAGGGGGTTTCCACCTGTTGTGCTCCTACCAGCACTATTGCGTTTTCAATTAAAAACCACAGGGATTTTTTTCTGTGTGAGGACATTGTTGCACTATTTTAATGCTAGGTTCATCTGCTGAAACATGCCCTGCTTCTGCTTGTGCCCCATGAAATTATAATGTATAATATTGCACTAAAGCTCAGTTTAAGGACATTGCAGACTAAACACATAGTCTAGAAAATAGATCACTACAGTGCTAATTCATATACAACTGTGACCATTGTAAATATATATATGTGCACAAAAAGATCTACATTTGCATATATCAGTAATGCTCTTTTGTTGTTGTTCTGCCTATGCTGATATCTCCCTGGGGAACAGATAACTTGCCTGTTTGTAATCCAACCAATATAATTCAATGTGAAAGGTGTAAGTGTTACAGAATGGTTTGCCTGGAAGCATTTGAGTTACAAAGAAATACCACAAACTGTTTGCAGACTGCAGTTTGCACCGCAATGCTGTGTATAAAGTTCATGTCTAATGACACCACGGTTGCCACAGGCAGATGTATGTTCTAGCTGGCCAAGTCCCAACTAAACACCAAGGGTTGTGTGTGTGTGTGTGTATATATATATATATATATATATATATATATATATATATATATATATATATATATATATATATATATATATTCATATATTCATATTCCAAGTAATCTAAGACACAAGATTTTTTTTATGATAAGTGTAACTGAAGATAAGTGGCATAAATACCATTACCAAAATTAAACAATATTGATGTTAATTTTTTAATTTTTATAGATTTTTACTGCTGAATATTTTCAGTTCAGAATGTGGTCCTAACAACTGTTAACATCCATTGTCAAATTAGAGGGTATCCTCTATTGATTACTCCAGATTTGATGACGTTTATTCACTATAATAGCTCATAAAGAAACAAAATCTTATTGTTATAAATATATTTTCCTAAAGTAGGGCATTTTGTACTTTTCAGTTTTATTCAGATGTAGATCTTTATAAGAAATAACATAAAAAGTGCCATCATAAAACTAAAAATAAATCTGTTATGTATTTCCCATCTTTCCGTCTATCATCAAGGTTTCAGATAGCAACTCTATAATCTCATCCTGCAGATTTAAAATGTAAGGACAAATAAACCTATGACACATAAGTTTAAGAACACCTTAACAAATTAATGTGTTGTAAGAAATACTAATCCGTAGCACAGAAACAGGGAAAAAACTGTTTTTACTATGAGAATCGAAGTATGTTTTTAGATCATTTGTTTATTAAATAAAAAGTTATTTTTAAAATGTGCTCTATAGAATATTTTCTATTCTTTTTTTTGTTTCGTTGTGTTTTATTAAGGACAAGCAGTAATGGCATACAACTTAGCAATGATATAGATGTACATAAACATACAAATTAATGACCACATTCATGAATCAAATATAAAACATGCGTTTCAGGTATTGCTGTACATTGTATATTCCAGTTTCAAATTGCAACATTGTCCTAATAAACAATTTTTCCAGACTTTTTTTTAGTGATGATGTTATCTGTTTTTTGGCTTCCTACTTTCAGCAATTTTAGTTTACAAGCTGTGGTATCTATGAGAACAGCTTCATATGCGACCTCATAGTCCATTATATGAAAGCGTTAAAAATTTGCTATAACTATAAATGGACTCAAAAACAAAGCAAGTGAAAAAAGTGGTCATGTTGGTTCGTCCGGTCTCCCCCCACCTACCCAGCACCCACGCAAGGGGTGGTTCAAGCAGAATATTTTCTATTCTAATAACAATTCTTGATTTGTTCGCTTCCAGATGACCACTCTCGCGTTATCCTGCAGCCAGTGGAAGACGACCCCTCCTCTGATTACATCAACGCAAACTACATTGATGTAAGTGCCCTGCACAGCCTACCCCTCCCCTGCATGCCTTTTTTAACTCTGGGCTTTGTGTATGTGAAAGCATTTTTTTCCGCATGTCATGCTTATGAACTTGATTGCTAGTGTTTTAAAGATCAGATACTGTACACTTTTCCTTGTTCTAAGTCTTAGTACTCACTGACATTGTTGTGCTTTCTTTCACACCTGACTTTGATTTGGGCTGTAGATATGGCTGTACAGGGATGTAAGTACCACTATATGTGATAACAGAACCCTCCAGTGAACATTTAATATAGACATTGTTCTTAATTTCTAATTACTACTAATGCTTATTACCTGACATCTATGCATGCATCACCCAATTAACCTTGTACAATATGTGTTTTATTTTCATTTTGTCTTGTATTTCTGTAGTTAACCAAAAGACAGCAAAACTATGTAATCTGCAAACATAATCCAATTTTGTTTTGTAAGGTCCCAAAAATGCGGATTGTTCATTTTATTTTATTATTATTTAATAATTCACTTCATGCTCATTTTTCTTTGTGAAGTTTTGGTTGTCTGGCTGCTTAATCTCCTTTTTATTTGTTAAACTAAATACTGTGACATATTTTACAATCTGTTTCAATTTCAATGTCTGTTATTTTTAATTTGGCATTTAAGAAATATATTGAATTTAGCTCCCTACTTATGTTTAATTTTACCAATTAGCTTTATTAACTTACTCCGGTAGATTTCTTCCGGTAAAAGACACCTGTCTCTATGGCAGCAGTTTTGCATGGATAGACAAATAGAAAGCAATTATAAAAGATATAAAACGCAACAGGTGTGAACAATTATCCACAAATCCTGGACTGTCTGATTTTTCTAAACACGTATTGATAAAATGCTGTTTAAGTGATCATCCAGATCCCAGTCCGTACATTAGTGTTCGCACCTAATTCACATTTCCAAAAAATAATACCTAAGGTAATGGGAATGTAACATATTAATTTCTTCAATGGAAGGTTAATGCAGTGATTTATTCTTCCAGTCCTAAACCATTATATATAAGCAAAGTGAAAATCAAATTCTGCTCTTATTGTGTTATTCAAAGTGAAACAATCTCTCAATATTTTAAAAAGAAAATTGGGTTAAAAAAGATATTAGTGGAATTGAATCAAAGGCAAGAAAAGGGTTATTAGGAATATTATTATCATTATGATACTTTAATAGTAAAGCACCAACATATCCAATAGTGTTATGCAGGAGTACAGTAATTACATGAGACTATGACAATACATATTCAAACATTCACTGATACAAAAGGAGTTGAAGGCTTTGCCCTTGAATCAGCCATGAAGAATAAATACATTTTATACAAAGTGATTTCTAAGACTAAAGGCTCAGAAGTTCACGGAATAAAGGAAATAATTGAAACAAAGGCTAGGGAAGAAGGATGGAAAGGCTAGTGAGATAGCAGGTGTGTGGGCTGACAGTGAAGAGCTAAAGAGGTCCCTTGATTGAAAAATTAAAGTAATAGTGTAATTTCATCAAATTCACAAATGCTCAACAAACAGCAAAGTAGCATTAAAATCCCAGTGTCTTATTTTACTATAGTGGCAAGTCAATGATGGACTCATGTATTACAGTATATGACTGGTGTAGTCCATTGTCATGGTAGACATTCGTAATGGAACCTTGTTTTAGGCTGTAAGTGGGCTGCACATGTTTCATATGATGGATTCTTTATAACCATGGCCATTAAGTAGTACAGAACAAGTAACCATACTTAAAAATATTTGGCCATTAAGTTAAAATGACCTGTGTTCAGTTGCATTGATGTAGTGATGGACAAACTACTCTACTTTGCTCCTGCTAGCCGTTATACTTAAGAAACTGAGGCTTTAAAAGTTTATCTGCGCTTCTGACTGCTGTCAGAGAGGGATGTATTCTATTGCTATGTAAATCCTTATGGTTTATTGAAGCAAGTCACTCTGTGCTTAGACTTGTAATATGGATTTTCCTTACGAATAAATAGTATGTGAGAGCATGAGACAGGTAGTCCTCTAGGGTTATCACAGAGCCATTTATTTTGACATAATCAAGATAATCTAGCAATTGGTTTGATTGATCTGTTTACCAAAATGTTCTTTCTTATTTTTTTTTAAGTTAAATTCAGGATTTTTTGTTCTAATAGGTTAATTGGTTGGAAGAACACAGCATTATGTTCTGAAACCATGTTCCTTTTGCATTATTTAAGCCCTATTTTTGATGGCCTAATAAATCAGAAAAAAATACATGATCACTGATTTGATACCTAGAATAAACTTAAGACCTGCAATCATATAACCTGTATTTACAGAAATTTCCATACAGTTAAATATCAGAAATGATTATAGGAATTGTACAGAGTTTTTCAGCTCAATTCCCCAAGTGATTTGGAGAAGTACGATTCAAAAGTACCAGACGCAATATGAGATATTGGAGTTTAAAATGAGTGCCAATGTATCTGTGTATACAAAGACATCTGCATAAAGAATGAGCAGTCAAATCATTATACCGATTCATTTTGCAGTTCTCTGAACAGAGAGGAGAGCACTCCAAGCTACATGCAATAAAACAAATTGCCTTCAATTTAAATAGCGAAAAGGCACTGGCAACATATGTTTCACTAAAATGTGGGTTTTCAGAAAGACATTTGATTCTAGACTCCATATTGTATGTCTCAAGTGATCATGGCGGTATATTAGACCAGATTCATATCTTATAAATAAGCATACTAGACTAATTACTAATCTGAGTTTGCTGCATTTTACTGAAGTATAAGTTGGCATGGCACTTCCAGAAAAAAAGTACTAGCAATATGTCTGACTTTTCCTGACTGTTTGACTTTTGCACCACATGCATGCTGATTGCCACGGCTTCTTTATTGTCTCCCTGCATGCAGCTTGTTGGTAGTGCACTCTCTTCATATAAACGTAATTGGATTTTGCTCTCTGAAGCTGAGAGTTCTCTCATTTCCATTTAGAGAACTGCTACTGTTTTCAAGGGGGATTAAGGCGTGAGTTCATATCCTCTATTGGACAGTTTATGTAGTGCAAAAGTGTAGAGCCAGGAAGGTTACTTATATAAATATACACACCAAGCTGGAAATTATCACTGATGCGTCACAAGCCAAAAAACATTAGTGAAAACGCTATATATTACATGTTATTGTGGAAAAGCGCTCAAAACACCATGCAGTCGTATCGAATTATAACAGTATATTGTTTTAATCTTCAACAAGTCCCAAACTTGTAGTTTGCATGCCTATAAAATAAATAAAGATTATTATGCACATTTTCATGTTTATATATACATTGTTTTTCCTTTGCTAGTAATGGAAATTGGAAACTAATTTCTGAATTGCATTACAGTCAGGTTGAATAAATCACACTGGAATAAAATGTACTGACATTTATTGATCTAAATGGCGTCTTACCATAGCAGAGTGGCTAAACATTTTTATTGATACAAAATGAATAATATATAAAAAGAATTATAGTCTAGTTGGATTTCCATGACACCTGTTTTTGGAATATGTATTCAGATAATGCCATTTTTGGCATCTTTCTTTGCTATCCATGGTTCTAATGCTGAGGCTAAAACCTTTTTTTATTTTAATTATTATTATTATAGGTCATTCTGAAACAAAAACCTATTAATTCCATTGCCAGTTTTTTTTCGATCTTGTTTTGGCCCTTTTTAGAGAGGAATTTGCTTAAAGTCTATGTGCCAAGAATGTATTAGCACTGTATTTCATACTGAATTGTATTGCCATCAGTGAACATATGTTTGTTTGTTATTTCAGGGATATCAGAGACCAAGTCACTACATTGCCACTCAAGGTGAGAAGCAATTTAGCCTGCTCCTTTTATTATTGGGAAAGATCACTGTGTATTATGGTTTCTGTGATAAAGTAAAGGACCACTGCAGTTCAAGCACCAGTATGTACCAGACTAACAGTATTAACAGCTGTTTAATGCATGGACATAAAACATTTTCTGGGAAATTTTTGAAGATTCCTTTGAGTAAAGGAATCCATTTTGTGTTGGTGACATCACATCCTGAGAGCTGGATGATTGGAGTATGTTTTTTTTTTTTGTAGTTATCAGTGTAGGGAGGGGTGGGTAGGTGGAAACAGTCCAGATCCTTTGTTTGATAACTCGATATTATTGGAATTGACACCACACCCCTTCTTAGTTGCTCAGAAGCAGGACATTGCATCAAAGGATGCAATTATAGCTCCTAGCAGTCTAATAAACTTCCGACACTGATTTTCATCTGTACACCTATAGCCAAGTTCTTGGTAAATGTTTCCGAGAGAACCTGTTGAGTGTTGTTAGAATCACAAACATTCACTTCAAATGTGCAGAGCCAATATCTTAGTTCTTTGTTGGATACAGCTCTTTATTCTGCCTAATGGTTTGATGCGTGTGCTTCTAACAACATATATCATCTACCAGGCATTTCCCAGAAAGCAAATGAATCACAGAATACTTGTCAATAGAATACAATTTATACGGTTTTGTTTTATGTATTGCCCATTATTTTAGCATGGCTTTATATCATTATTTTTTAAACCTCTAATATATATGAACAGCTTTTTTACCATGCCTTTACGGTTTCCAAAAAGAAAATGTTTTGCTTCTAGTTTTATGTTTTGCAAGTGCCATGAGTTTTATGATTATTTACATGTTTTCCTTACAGGCCCAGTTCATGAAACCGTGTATGATTTCTGGAGAATGATTTGGCAGGAACAATCTGCTTGTATTGTTATGGTTACAAACCTTGTTGAAGTTGGCAGGGTAAGTGAACCATGCTTCAGTTTTTTGGTGACAAAATAAATATATTTCCAAAAGCAACAGCAAACAATGTGTATATAGATGACTGTGTGAAAAAATATATATTGGGTCATTTTTGGATAGGATTGTGAGATTTACACATATGCAACAGTTATTTTGCAGATTTTGTATTATTATTAATTAAATAATGTACCTGTTATTTCTGTTTTTCATAGGTGAAATGTTACAAGTACTGGCCTGACGAAACAGAAGTGTATGGTGACTTCAAAGTTACATGTGTTGAAATGGAACCACTGGCAGAGTACGTGATCAGGACGTTCACACTGGAAAGGGTGAGAATACTGTAACAATGTCCTCATACCATTAGAGACTACATTATTATTATTTTACACTCTAAAAAAAATTGTGTCTTTTTTTCAAGTGTTGGTCTTAAAAAAAGAGTATATTTAAAATATCAAGCTGCAAGGCTTATTTGTGTCTTCAAGTAAAGTTTATTGGTGTTCCTTTGTGTGTTGTAGATGACCATATTGCGTTTGCCTTATCACTAACAACCTGTTATAAGTCTCCCAAAAAAACGTTTTCTGCATTGATGAGTGCTGAAATCCCACATTTACACTTTGATTCCAACAAGCCTGTGAGGCCAGTTCAATCTTCTGCAAATCTCTTTTATGGACCAATGAAGTTGTCCAACAAAACTGACATTATAATGAAATGGCACTTGGAACTGCAAGCTAGTACTTTCACAGTTCTTTGGGTTTTAAAAAAAGATATGCTTCATAATTCAGTTGAAAACATAAATTGTAGATTACTTACACAAGAAATATTAAAAGTACCATTCATGTTGTGTTCTCACCATAGTTCAGATGCCTGCTATTGATGCTAGTACTTCACCGTTCATATTAACGTGGTGAAATCTGAAGCAGTATTCAGCATAATTGCACCTTTTCAATCATTTAAATCATATTTTGTTTAGGATACATGAGTGGTTGTCAGCAATAAAACCTGCTCAACGGTGAACTCAGTACTGCTACAAGGAGTCATTTTGTTGACTAGAACAGGGTTAAAAATAAAATAAAATCAAGATTACAGACATGCCCTGCTCTGCACAGCTTTAGTATAATTACTGTTTTCCTCTATGAAGTGCTGGAAACCTTTATGAATCTTCTAATCTACCTCATTATATGGTGCAATGGAGTTTTAGCAATGACTGACATATTGCACTAATCGCCCAGCAGTTTCTAATGAGGCCATTGTAACTGGAAACTGTATACATTTCCACCGTCACTCCACAAATTTTCAGCCTTCAATATTTTTATTATCACATTATACAGTAGAAAGAGCTTTCTGTTGATAATTAATGTGAGTGTTTAGATGCAAGGAGCTCTAGTCAGGACAGGGTGAATAATTATTTACCTTTTGATCAAAGTCTGTCTATTGAATTTTGTTTGTGTAAAGTTATCCAGTACAAACTGGTCTGGAAATGACACAGACCAAAATTTAGTAATGATTTTCTGTCACCACCAGCATGACTCATTTGTCAGGTTTTTATCTAAAGTAGGAAACATTATGTACTGTTCCACTGGCTTGGCGTCCATGTATAGTACTAAACAACACCATACCCTGTCATTACTATAGCACAAGTATCCATTTTAGTGTGATAAAACATGTCTTAATCCATTTGTCATTTGAATAAAAAATCGTACATCAAGACTTTTCTACGAAACCATTTACACATCAAGCACAAGCCAAACCTAAAATTGTGTAATTATGCATGTGTTCAGAATGAGGAAAAAACAACCAGAAATAATCTTCTTATACAGAAAGCGGTAGTTGGCAAACCTTAATTTTGCATATTTCTTGTTTTCTGCTTACTTTTTTGTCTGACATGGCATTTAGAAAGAACAGGTTTTAAAAATGCATAAAATCAGAGTTTAAAATGTCCTTGTAATACTGTGGGAACGCAGGCTTGCAGACATATGAGAAACACACACTTATACCCCACGCTGTTTGCGGCATTAACATTACTTTTAACCATTCTGCATCAAATTCCAGTCTTTTTGGCTAAGTCGGAATGCTATCTCAAAGAATGATGCCACTGACAAATACATATTGGTATTTAGGAGACTTTAAGAAAGAAATAAAACAATAAATCTTTGTATTCTTCCCCTAACCTACTACAGCAATGATGATGATTTGTCTAGGAAGCACAGCAGCTTTAATGCTTTCTGTTTAAGACAAATGCCCAGTGCAGTTAAAAGTCTTTGTTCTTTTCCACATTGTATTTTGTATAGCTTTGTTTGACATTTCCCCCTTAGTTTAGTCTAGTTTGTACTGTTTTTTTTTCTAGACAGTCTTTGCCCGCAGTGCAGCAGAGCAAAAATGTGAGATTGTGTCTTCTCCAGCTCATGGTCTGGTGGAAATGGATTACTATACAGAGCCATAAAATACCCAACAATAAAGCAATCATTTGCCATCATCCAACTCCCAGAATCCATAACTCAGAACAGGAAGTAAACGTGGTATATGCAGGAGGAAGCTTTTTGTAAAAGCAATATGTCTATTGACTTTTCCCACAGCTTCTTGTCTGCTGTGTAACTTAATAAGTTAATCATTTTTAAGGTTTATTTACTATGGAGTTATATGAACACTGATGGATGCTGTGTTCCAAATAGTGTGGTTAATAAAATATATAGTAGGTTTATTCACTTAGAATATATTTTATATATTGACTCGGCTGTTGTGTGAAGTTGACAATTTCTGTAGATATGGAGCAGATCATGTTCTGCATTTGCATGTACAGATTATATTGTTAGGAAGTAATAGGTTTGTTTTTACCATTGCTCCATGCTTCCAGTTATCCAGGAAGTAATTTAAGATATGACCGCTAATGGCCAGGAGTTTGCAGGGCAAGTTAATGTAGAAGACACATTCAGCCGTATTAAATTCCAGCCTCGTAAGTCCAACGTGAGCCTTGCAGAGGCTGCGGGGTCGAAATTTGCCCTGCTTACGTTGCTATTAAATTCGAATTGGCTACGAGCGAGAGAGGCTATTTCATAAACCAGTTCGCGGCCATCAGATTTGCGTGCACAAAAGCAAACAATTAAGCAATTACGTAGTTACGGGTTCAGATGGAGCCATTGGAAAAAGAGATAGTTAGCGTTATGTCACTGAAAAAGGGGAGGGTAGATTTCCAAGTCCTACGTGCTTCACGTACAGTTTGCGATCGGTCCCACAGGCCAGATATAATGCAATATTAATAAAGCAGAAAATATGATATTCTATCCCATGCAAGCTACATTAAATGTCTTAACACATTGATTGCAGAGATCGATATAACACAAAATATGAACATAAAATAAAGTATTTTTGGGGGCCGATTTGCGGGCTTGAGAATGTTGTGCTAACATTACTTTCCCTTATAATAAATGTGCAGTAGTGTGTTTGTTTTTATTTGCCCACAAAGTGCTACATATTGGACTTTACCCCCCTTGCAGGTGCTCTCGAGCACACGTTGGCCTTTGGGCCTCATTTGCGTGTTACGTGCTTGCTCGCGAGTGACCACAATGCAATGTAATAGCTGAATTGAACAAGTAGTGGTTACGGACAGGACCGATCAAAGGATTTACGTGCGTAAAGTTCAACGTAGCTCAAATCGTAGGCGATTTTCGGCCATCTTGCGTGTTAACATGCAAGTCCACTGCAAGCAACATTATGTGACTAATTTAATAGCCGTAACACGTAAACCTAGAGTTACGCACTACGTTTTACAACGTAGCTTCAATTTAACGAGGCTGTTTGTAAGGGAATAAAAACAACATTGTTATATTAAAGAGACCTATAACTAATTTTCATATATCCAAAATACCTTTTGAATAAGTTACAAAAGGTACATGAAAAAGTTACATTTTAAACTTGATTGAAACTTTGAAAAAAAATCCTTAATCCTACAGTTGTATGTTATATTATTGATCAAAGCTCATAGGTCCAGTCAGGCCAACTATACATTCAAAGCAGTTTATTCAGCAATGGGATGTTCACTCTAAACAACAAAATGTGCTGTAAAAACATACAAATACCAAATACACTTTCAGAAATAACAAAGAAATCATGAACTGCATTTGTCATGATGTTTTTATTACTTTTTATTTTTTGAGTTTGAGTGCTATTAATGTACCGTAATCTAGTTCTGCTATTAACATGACATGTTCCCTTTCTTGTAATGTTAGTGTAGATTCTTACTGACAAGTGTAACTTAAACATTCTCTTTTTTACAGAGAGGATACAATGAGATCCGAGAAGTCAAACAGTTCCACTTTACTGGCTGGCCAGATCATGGAGTTCCTTATCATGCCACTGGCCTCTTGTCTTTCATTCGACGAGTGAAGCTATCCAACCCTCCCAGTGCAGGCCCCATTGTGGTCCATTGCAGGTTTGTATTGTTATTATTACTACTACTACCACTTATTTGTAACTTGCTATCATATTATGTAGCACTATACAGTGGGTTAAATACATGAAAAATACAATTAAAACACATGCCAAAACCCTGGAGGATCCTGTAGTTAAGCTTACAATAAAGTGCCATGAATTGCAAACTTACAATCTAGGTGATGCTTTTTTGATAAAAAATCTCTGCCATTATAATTCAAATATAGAATTAAACAGTCAGGTTTTTCTTTTTTTACACTAAATTAGTAATTTTGCCATTGTAGTTGTAATTTATTTGCATTTCTTTGTACCATGCGCAAAACATTGTTTAACCATGTGTATGGTTTGAAGAATGGATCTATTGCCTTCAAATTTCAAAGATCAACGTGTTGGCCATTTTGCAAACTTGATATAAAAGTACTGTATACTCCCAAAATCTGTTCATCTTTGTTAACTTCAGTTTGTAGATGATCTATCATTTGTACAAAATGGAGAGTAGAAGAGTAATCATAATTCTTCAACAAGTCTATAATCCTAAATTGCGTTGATTTATATGATTACCTAAACAATGGTATAATCTGAAGGCAAAAACATTAGATGTCGTAAATAACACTGAACTTGCTTACTTACTTTCCTGATGGAAAATATACTGCTAATAAATCAGACTATCCTGTCGAATGTGCTTCTTCTCTTGTTTTATTTAGACCGTGGTGAAGTGTAAACAAATAGCTTTGCTGAAGCGTTCTCTGTATTGATCCACCATGATTGAATGTTTAGGTAGGGCAGAGAGTCAGAGCAGAGACCTAATATCTCCTGTATGTGCCTTACGTACTAATGAGAAGATCCAAGGGTTACACAAGCTGATTGGGATATCATAAATATTTAACCATTTTCTAATTAGGGGTTCAGGAGGTTAAAGAATGAAGGCATAATGTATTTTACATATGTTTAACAAAGACACTGCTTTTTTCTGATACCAATTTTTAGCTCATTTAAACTTTTGTAAATAGGTCTGAAAGACTTCTTACAAAACATATTTATCATGTTGCAGCCAATATATTTACTTCTTATTTACTGTGTTTTCTACTGATGTATAACTTGTGGAAAGTATATTTTTCCAGCATGTCTAATTAAATGCTAACTATATTAATGGGTGGGAGATTAGAAAAGGAAATTATATTAAATTCTCACTTATATGCACTTCTTGATTTGCCAAGATCTAGCTTCTCCTAGTTCTTCATAGATAAGGTTTGATAATGGCTATAGATTGTCCCAGCTCAGCTTCCCAGAATGCAGTGTAATAACTGTTTTTCTTGTAGTTCTGAGCTGGAAACAGTTTTTTTAACTGTTTTAGACATTCACATGTGAACACAGATGTACTATTTATTTACTAGATAAGGTGCAAAACTCCAAATGGTATCTTATTCAAAATGTTGTAAAAGACAGTTGAGAAAAAATAAATTCTTAGTCTTTTTTTCTTTCTTTTTTTTTTTCTGTTCTTCCTTTAATTTGTTTTATGGTTCCTAAGCTGTCTGCTACCCAGACCAATATCCTCATTTTCCATTGCATCTTAGTGTGTGACCTCTCATATTTGGGCAAATCCTAACTAAAGTGTGGTATCCTGATGTATATTACAGAACTGATTATTAGTAAGCCGTTTTTTCCTAGAAATGTAATTGAGTATTTTACGCATATGCCTCTCTCTGTCCCCTTGCAGTGCTGGCGCTGGGCGCACCGGTTGCTACATTGTTATTGACATCATGCTGGACATGGCAGAGCGAGAAGGAGTTGTAGATATCTATAACTGTGTCAAAGCATTACGTTCACGTCGCATCAACATGGTCCAGACAGAGGTAAACAAATAACTGACACTCTGTTGATCATTGGCCTATTTAGTTAGTTGTAGTGTGCTGATCCGCACCACATTTTTTAGATTTCACTGGTTCTGCAGAAGTCATTAAATCAGAATGATTTAACTAGTGATCAATCAACCTGTACTCAAGATATCCTTAAAATGTGGCTTTCAGCCAACTCCAAAACATGCTCCTTAAAGATAATTTTAGGGTTAAAGCGATATCTAGCCATCTATTCTTATTTTGATATACATAGTCAGAAGACCATTACATTAAAGTACAACTAGCTTAAGAGCATTCAAATAACTCCTGACTTTTTCCATAGGAGCAGTATATTTTCATTCACGATGCCATCCTAGAAGCCTGCCTATGTGGAGAGACTGCCATCCCTGTGTGTGAATATAAAGCTGCATACTTTGACATGATTAGGATAGATTCTCAAACCAACTCGTCACACCTTAAAGATGAATTCCAGGTATTAGCAGTAAGCGCCTTTTATTAATATATCTATGTGTTCTTTCCTTCATCATTTGTTTTCTATTCTCATCCATTTTAAATTCACATGTCTTTTATTGTTTCCTTCTTTCATTTATCTTTTATTGACCTCATCTTTCACCAAGTGCTTTCCTCTGTAGCCGGGGTCTCCAACCAGTTCTTTAATGAGAGAAACTTTTGATGAATAAAAAAAGTATTGACTTCTACCAACACATAAATATCACAAGATATCTCTAACTGAAAGTTCCTCTTGTAAAACTTTTGCAAATGCTTTTACCATGTATGGGGTAGGTGTCACAATGAGCTACTGAGTAGCAGCTGGAAAGTGCCAGTTTCTAAGCTACGTCTTGTAGACCCTGGCTCTGTAGGACATTTCTCATGTTGTTTTTCTTTTTCTTTTTCTGTTGTATGGTAGATGTAACATTTGTTCAGTCTTTTATGATACCACTGTTATGCTCTCTTACAGAAAAATACACTGCAGTATTTAAGAAAAATAACAAAAATATCTAGAAAAAGCACAAAATACTGCATTTTGATATTATTTGTTAAATGTTACTGCATCTTTTTATATGCACTTCAAAAGAGGAGAAACAGGATGTTTACTAGGTAGATGGATAAACCTCTGCAGGGGCTTTGTTGCTTTTTCTCACTTTCACAACCTCTATTGAGAACTAAAATTGCGCAGAACTTTTGGTCTGTGAAAAGGGTAATCAACAAAATGTTTTTGCTTTAGAGGAAATTCCTCATCTAAGTTGTCCTGCCTCTGTAAATTCCTTGAAAATGCTAAGCTGTGCCTACAAATGTAAGCAGGTGTTTCTGACATAATGATCATTGATCGGGCTGTACTTATAATGAAATTCTTTCCTGCAGACCCTGAATTCTGTGACCCCTCGGCTTCAAGCTGAAGACTGCAGCATAGCCTGCCTGCCAAGGAACCATGAGAAGAACCGCTTCATGGACCTGCTGCCACCTGACAGATGTCTGCCCTTCTTAATTACCATAGACGGAGAGAGCAGCAATTACATCAATGCAGCACTTATGGATGTAAGGGACCCCTTTCTCTGTGTGACGTGTGTAGAGGACACAAGTTACACCTGATACGGTGTGATTGATGATCTGGTGCTGCAGAATGTTGCGCCACAAATAGGAAATTAATGGGCAGTAATTAAAGCTCTGTTGTCTTTCACTAAGATTGAATTCCTGTGAAATATTGGCAAGTTGTTTGTCATTTTCAGAAGTGCATGTCTAGTGGGAATGACAACTTCACATGGCCCATTTATTTTCACTCTGGTTGTTAATGGTGCGTTTTGAATCGTTCAAGGTTATCAAGACACACTCTGTGGGTATGAGTGAAGCACGGAGGCCATGGTGCTCTGTTACAATGTACAAGAGTGAGCCATTTCTCCCAGATGTCACTTAGCTGTAATGTGGCCTACTCCGTTTCTTACGTTAGCTGCTTTGAGGTTTCCACTTCACATCTGCTCACTTTCCCAGCCTGATATCATTTAAAGGAAACATGCTTGATGATCCAGGCTATACTGTTTAACACTGATTGCTTGATACACCATGGGCTGAGAAAAATGGGCCAAGGGCTATGTAATTACGGAGGAATAAAAGTTATAGCAAAAGACTTAGAAAGCCCTGATGTCCTATTCAGACAGCAACTTCTGGAAAGAAAGCTAATCAGCAATATGTATCTGTGTTTACATGACATCAAATTCAGACAGCACACAGAGTTCATTACTTGCTAGATTAAAAGCCGCAGTTTCATTTTAATACATAATTTATGAATGCAGACTGCAGCAGACAGAAGGTTTTGTGCTACATTCAGAATAGATATTAATACTTGTCTTACTTAAGATGCTGAAATCACCAACATATACTAGAATGTATATTACTTATAATTAATCCATGTAAGCCATGGCCCAAGCAATGAGTTCATATTTTAAGTATTATATGTAAAGTTACTAACGTGATTGCTTCTTAACAATCGACCAGAATTAAGTGAAAAACAACCCAACCAACATTGCCCAGTCTGTGGCAGGTATCTTTCAGAAAGAGTGCTGCGTTAAATCTTCCATCTAAGCAAGTAATTGAGAGACCGGGCCAGTCACAGCAGAGAATGGGTGACAGAGCTGCACTTCTGTACGGTTACATACATACTTGTTATTCAGAAAAGCACACCTGAACTCTATCTGTGTTTTATTTGCAGAGCTACAGACAGCCGGCTGCCTTCATTGTCACACAGCACCCCTTGCCAAACACTGTGAAAGACTTCTGGAGGCTGGTATATGACTACGGCTGCACTTCATTAGTGATGCTTAATGAAGTCGACTTAACACAGGTTACTTTTGGTTTTCTATTCTATTCTTCTTAAGTATTAAATACCATTGAACACACACACTGAGTGTTTTTCCCTTTATTTATATAGGGCTGTCCTCAGTACTGGCCAGAGGAAGGAATGCTAAGGTATGGGCCAATCCAAGTGGAATGCATGTCTTGTTCAATGGACTGTGATGTCATCAACAGGATTTTCAGGATATGCAACTTGACCCGGGTGAGTCTGCAAATGACAACATTGAGATGCAAATAAAGTAAAGCACTGATATTTTACGTTAAAGGACTTCTGAGATCCATTTTTTTCCATTTGGTTCGTGAATAACTGAACGTGAAAATGGGCAAAATTAATGTTTCTATAAAGGAAAAAAATAAAGTAAACCCAGTATGTATTTTTTTTTCTCACTTTTACATGCAGTTAAAATTTACAAGAAGAAACGTAGTAAAGAAAATCAAAGCCTGTCTCAACAGGATGTGTCCTTACAAAACTCATGAGCTTTGCTCCAGTCCTAATGAGAGCACTGGCAGTTATAGATGTAATTTTCCTATTGTATCATTAGAAACTTCCTCTCTTCATTCTTAGAATCCTCTCACCTCAGAACTGGCTTGCTGGAAAATAAAACGGTAAAGCCTACAGCAAAAGCACAAGTGCATATAAATATAATAAACTATATTTTTCATTCTAAAAACATGGTGCTTATTTTTTAGAATCAGACATTAGCTCTGTACTGGTGTCACTTCCTTTGTTGGTATCCCATTTTAGTATAGAGACCTACAACAAACGCATTGTATCTATTATTATATTCTATATTATTAGCATGTTTAAAACTTGATTAGTATTTTCAGTGTGCTGTCAGCTTTAGATTAATTCACACTATTATTTTTTCCTGGTTTCCTTCCGACAGCCTCAGGAAGGGTATCTGATGGTACAGCAGTTCCAGTACTTGGGATGGGCGGCTCACAGAGAGGTCCCGGCCTCCAAAAGATCTTTCCTGAAATTGATTCTCCAGGTTGAGAAATGGCAAGAAGAATGTGATGAAGGGGAAGGGCGTACTATTATTCACTGCCTGTGAGTTACCCACTAAAGGACATCATTTATTGTCACTCTGTCAGACCTCTCCTGCTAATGAATGTTCTTATTGACCTGCTGTGTTTGTTTATTTATACTGCAAGGAGCAATTGATACATCATTAAAAGTGAAAATATGTTGCTTTGGATTTGTTTATTGATCTCTTCCTAGGTTTCTGCTATGATGTTTATGTAGCTCAGCATTTCAGTAAGTGTAGGCTTCTTCATTGTTTTTGCTAGTAGGCTATTTATATCCTGCTTTTTGATAATGTCATAGATTTGATGTGTCAAACCAATTTGGTGTTTAAACTGCTGTGTTCTTGGAAAAAACTACCATGTTGAAAATCTAACTAGAAACCGTGGCCTCATTTGCACGCGCACACACACACTGTAATCTAATGTCTTGGTAATTGTTGCTTTATTTATAATTACCAGATATATGTAGTGCCTCCCAAGAGCACTGTGCCATCTAAGGTTACCATTGTTAGAGGAGGCTTTTGGGAATACCCCGCTTGTAACATTTTTGAAATAACAGGAAATGCTCACGCTTTTTGCTTTAGCCTAACTTTAGCATATCCATACTTTGCTATTTAAATTCCTATTCGAATTTGCAAAAAAAATGTAAGTTTATAATCCAGAAACTAGGTTGTTCTAAAGGAACTCTGTCAACCCCAAATTCAGATTTTTAGGTAATTCTGAAAGAGCATAATAAACTGTCTTTATGTTTTGTTATGCTTTTTTTTATAAAGTGAATCAATCCTAGAAAATTCTGTTACAGCATTTATATAAACATGAGTGGCTCATGCATATTAATTAACTGTTTTGTTGTGCTAATTAGGATTACAGTCTGCTTGTCTGTGTGTGTTGTTGCCAAATTAAAGACTTTCAATATTTCTTCGCTGCATGTAGCATACTGAGCTGCACATAAAATTCTAAATATTTCAAAAATGATTTAGCATAGAGAAAAACTACTAGTACAATGTATAGTCTGTTTTTAATACATTAAACCAACTTCCTGTTGGGGTGAAAGACTTTTTTTAAGAACATCTTGCACAGCTTTACTTGTGGAGCAAAATATATTTTAGCAGATGCTTTGAACCTAGTTTTATTTGCCAATCTTGCAATAAATTATGCTGGTAACTTATCTGTAAGATAACTATACCTACTTAGCATTATTTTAATGCATCATCAGTGCCTTTAATTCAGATATATTTGGGAACTGATTTAAAATTGTATTTTTTTCAGTCAAGAGGAAAGTTATAGTGATAAACATGCAAAAAAAAAAAAAGTATTTGATGTTTGTTCCTCTGTCATGAAAAAAGATAGCCAGACAGTAAGAGATGTGCTTATGTCAGAAAGGCTAATCATTTCCAGAAATAATGGATAGTGTTTCATGTGTTGTCAAAGGCCGTTGTGCCTCTGAGTTCAACGCCTTTCTTACCATCTAAGTGATGCTACAAGTCGTCTGCTGAAGGTTTTCTTCATTTGTTATGAAAGTACAATTATGCTTTTGTGTTCTTATCAATTTTTTATTTTCTATTTTTCTTAGAAATGGTGGCGGACGCAGTGGAATGTTCTGTGCCATTAGTATTGTATGTGAAATGATCAAAAGGCAAAACGTGGTGGATGTCTTTCATGCAGTGAAAACACTTCGCAACAGCAAACCTAACATGGTTGAGACCCCAGTAAGTAGTATTTTGTTGTTGAGTTGTGCCTGACTCTCCAAGACCTTATGGACCAGAGCATGTCAAGCCCATCTTGTGTCTGGTTGTGCTTATCCATAAGGTTTTCTTGCCAAAGATACTGGAGTGGGTTGCCAGTTCCTTCTCAAGTGGACCACAATTTGAGTTGACCTCTATTCAATGAGCTGCCCATCTTGGGTGACCCTACATGGTATACCTCACAGCTTCACTGAAGTGCACAAGCCCCTTCACCATGACATGGTGGCGACCCAGAAGGGGAAGTGATACCTTTACAATATAAATAAACAGCTCTTTCTCAATTTTTAATATACATCTTTTCAAGAACTAACTTTAATAAAGTTCAAAATGTTTACAGAAAGTAAAAAAAAAAAAGTTAGCTTTAATTTATTAACTGTTGCAAAGATTCTGTAATGCAAGTTGCCATTTTGCCTTTATCTGCTTTGCAAATGCAGAATGGCATTTAGTGGCTCAGTTACAATGTGGATATCCTAAATGCCATCATTTTCAGTAGGACTAATGGCAATCTAGTCTACATGGACTCTACCTTTTTATTTTATTTTTCAAGCCAAAAAGGTCTGTTTTCAAGTGTAGCAATTCAAAAGAGCATATTTTAAATTTATAACCACAGAAAAGTGACTGATATATTGGATGCGTAAAAACAGTGCAATGGGGAAGTTAATTTATCATTCATTTTCCATTATCCTACAATTAAAAAGTACAAACTTCTCTTCATGCTGCTGTTCTGTCTGAGGATGAACCAAATTAGGGAGCAGCTCATTACCAAACATCCCTGCTCAATGCATCCCCTGTGCTCATGATAAACTACTGTTTGCACAGACTGTGGTTTTGCCCCATGGGATCCTTTACATATAGCACTTGTGCTGAGGAGGTAAATGAAACAGAGGCAAATTATGGAAATCCTGCAAAGCAAACACTTTTTCAAATGAACTGTGCAATTAATGAGGAGTAATGTTTGTTTGAGTAATTGCCTTTTCTCATTATTTGGTTCTGCCATTTAACAGTTTTTTTTTTTCTAGAAGTTTTTCTAAAGCGTTCTCCTTACTAAGAAACTTAGTAGGAGCAGCCAGGAAGATGTTTAGAATATTAACTTATTCATGTGAAGATTTAGTGGTCATAGATCACCTGTGGGTTTGGGGTGCTGGTTATGAGAAAGGAAAAGCAGATAATGCAAAGAGGGAAAGTGTAAAGAGGGCATGTTTGACTTGGTGAATAAGGGGCAGAAAGAGGCATTTTAAGTTGCTGCCAAAATAAGGTATATGGTGTGAAAGGTTGTTAAAGGGGATCTGGTGTAAGAGAGGGTACACATGTCCTGTGTGGAAGTTCAGAGAGATGGAAGAGAACCACTATTAATGTTCAAAGTGTTATAGATATGAGAGTACCTAATATCAACCAGCGTGAGAACCCACTAGATTCAGTGGAGGCATTCTTAAAGGGACACAACTGATTTTTTTCATTTATTTTAAAAAGAACATGTTCACAACATTAGAAAAGTTGTGGTTTGAGTAAAAACATATTAAATAAAACCTATTTAAACTTCATTGAAACACGCAGAATTTAGTTTATAGATCTCATTGGCTGTTAGAGGGCAAGCTCCCAAGAGCAGTTACACTTTTGAATAATGTTTTGTGCTCTGAGACCTTTATCTAAAAAGATACAACACTGTCCCACATTAAATACTCTCTTTCTGATGTAACAGAGAAAAACATTCTGTTTTTGTAATTAAAGCTAGAAAAGCATTTCAATATAAAGATGTTCATATTAAATAGTCAATGGAGCAGCTTGGCATTTTAAAATGTATATAGAAAATTAAAATACACTAAAACATTGTTCTAGTATGCCAGCTTAAGCTCTTGAAGTTCAGATCAAACGAGGCAGCATTGTACTGTAAAATAACACGTTGTATTTATTCATGTTTTCTGGAGAATAAAACTGTAAAAAATGACATATAAATAAAAAGGCTAAAAACAATTTTGCTGCAGAATGTGAATACAAAAGTTCAAAAGCATACACTCCATTTCCTTCTAAGTAATCAGTCTTCCAGCTTTTATGCTTTGCTGCAAACAAATAGGTCATATAGGCACAAAGTGCTTTTTCGAGAGAGGATGTTCACACACACTCCCCAAAAATGAAGTGTTGCACATTTCTGCATACGCGTGTTCTGGCCAGCTCTAGCAACAAGCAACCATATATAATTATTATGACTGCCAGAACAGGGCTCCATTACGATACATATTTTATCAAAATATATTTGCATTTAAAAAACTTTGGTGTATTGTAGTTTAAAAAGTATGTCTTTTTTTGAGAGAAATGCATTTATTTTCCTGATTTTTAGGCTGAAGTTCCTCCTATCTCTGTCATACTGTAGCAGAGTGTGCAGCTGCACATATTTGTGCTCTACACTCTGCAACAGTTTAGAAAAGGACAAGAGTAGTGCCAGCCAAAATTTATCAGAAAAAACACAATTTGCAGGATAAGTTCTCTCACAAATACATCAACTTTTTAATCACAACATATCAAAAAGATGTGTTTACTGATCTTAACTACTTCAAGGTCATGACAGTTGGATGTTTACAGCAGTGTATTAAGTCTATGAGGATATTTAGTGTTAAAACTGATGCTAAATATATCCACAACAATGTGAAAAAAGCCTTTCTCACTCCTTGTGACATATGTTTGACAAAATGTTGAAAGTCGTAACGAATGTATCAATTTCAAATAAACATATTCATCCATGGTTCACCTACCCAAAACCACTTCCTCCTAACCCACTTTGTAAGTGATTATATTTAACATGTCTAGAAAAAAAAAGATCAAAATTACGCGAGTAGGAAAGAAAATACACACACAAAAAAAAAAAAAAAATCTTTCCCTGCTGTGGGAGACCCACTTTTTATATATATTTTTGCTATATCAGCTAGAATATGACTTATTGGTTAGCAACAAAATCTCTGCTTCTATTTATATGTTATTGTTCAAAGTTCCCTTTTTTTAATATTAAAATAAACTACCATAGTGTTTGCATATTTTTAAACCCACTGAAACATTCCACACATCCCTACAAAAGATCAGCCCTGTAGCTCATGCACACAGTGTTCATATAGTACTAGATGTACTAGCCAATGACAGGCTGTGTCTCAGAAGCATTTCAGCAACATATGGCTGAAACTCAGCCGGTCATTGGCGAGTACATCTAGTAATGTAGAAACATGTGCATGATCTACAAGGGATGGACGTTTGCAGGGACTTTGAAAGGTTTCAGTGACTAAAAACAGAGCTTTTAAGTACCTAAATTATATCTTAATATGCAAGTAAATGCTTTCATTAAATTTTAAAAACAGGGAACCTTCCATGTCTGTTTAAAGACAGCTTGTAGCATGAATAGTAAAAATGGATTAAAATAAATAGTATGGCTAACAGTTTGGTATTCAGACTGTAAACATGGCTGTCAAATTATTAAGGCTTGCTTGTCATTTGTGAGTAGAAGAGGTACATTTCAAAAAGCCAACAAGAGATCGGAAATTCCTAACGTGTAATTCATTTTTACGATGCTACGGGTCTATAAAGTCGAAGCTAATGTGATTTACGCACACTGTGCCAATAGCATGATTTTGTTTTACAGTTCTCCCATGAATATGAGCACAGTTTAATGCTACATAGATTTGGTTATCTGCAGACCCTATAATTGAAAATGAAAGCTTTAATGTTTTAAATCTGAAGTGCATCTATAAACAAGCACTTGTGTGTTCACAGTTGCAACAAGTACTAGTGTTTCAGCCTACAACTTTATAGTTTAATATGTATGTGTTAATGTATTTTTCTTTTCTCTTATAGGAACAATATCGCTTCTGCTATGACGTCTCCCTGGAATACCTTGAGTCATCATAGTTGGATGTGCCAATATTTGACGTCTGTTACTTACTCACATAAGTCACTCCAGAGGAGGAGAGGGTGATTTTTACATGGGACCTTTTATGTTTTAAAAAAGAACAGAAAAAAAACACAACACAAAAAAACTAAACAAGTATTTTTCTTAAGAATTTCTGTATCTTCATACCAGGACTTTTGCTGTTTCTATGACTGTACACAGTATTGATGGATAGTGCCACATGATTACACAATGGGAAACAGAGCTGGACAATATCTCCTCGTGACCAGGATTTCTATAAATTTGTATATGCAGCTGTCTCACGAGACAGCCTTAGAGCCAACCTGTTGCATGTATCTATATTTACAATGTGGCAGTTCTCTCTCTCTTTATTTTTGTTTTTTTAAATAAAAGTGGTTTAAAATGCTCAACAAAAGCCGTGCAGATTGATAGTAAACACATTCTCTATACATTTCAAGTGTCACAGATCTGTACCTGGCTTAATCTGTTTTATGTACATTGAAGGCTGGATCATATCATTTATATTATTTTTCAGAGAATCCCAAACATAAGCCAAAGACTCAATTGTAAATATGTCAATATGGAGAAAGCACACTCTGTATTTATTGCTTATTTACATTCCTTCTTTTCGACGGCTAAAGAAACAATCATTTTCCCGAGGAAAGCTTTTGCTGAAGTTAAGGGCGGTTTATTTTTGTATGTATTAAGTCTAAGTACAAGGCATCTGTTTCCTGCATTGACCCAAAAGCATTGTTCAAAGGTGTTTTATTGTGCTCATGCTTGTGAACTAAATTTATGTGAATCATTTGGTTCTGGACCATCTTCAAAATAGGACCAAAAAGTGATGTATAGTTTTTTCACAAGTATATTAGGAAGTATGGATCAAATCATTGACGCTTGCAAACTCCATTTGGGGCACGATTATGAAAACCTACAGGATTGTCAAAAAGTTCTGGGAAATTTGTAAGGTATGTTCCCTGAAATACATATCAGGAGACGGCAACATAATGATTCAGGGGAAGATAACTGCTGGCTAGCACGTTGTAATAATATGTGTATCTTGATGTTTACAGACTTGTAAGCTTTGGGCACTCGGCAAAGCAAAATCAAATAAATGAATACCAGATTCCAGGTGTGTTCCTTGTCCCATGATTCCCAGGAAATTGGTTTCTTAGAGTATTTAATTGATGCAGCTTCACACCACTGTTGTGCAGGGTCGATCGAACATGTGGCCAAGCTTCAGTTCAGGGTGAATGAGATGATGGTCTTAGATCCAAATATCATTCATAGAAATAAGTAAAGAATTCTGACGTGTCATCCTCATGACTGTGTACATGACTACTATGCACATTCAGGGACATGAAAATGATTCAGCATTAGAAGTAATACCAGCCCAGTAATAATACTAAGAAATCACCTACTTGTTTATGATGCTACAATTTGAAATCATTATCCCATAAAAAAAATATTTATTTTAAAAGTTCCACAATCAAAAATGTTTGAAATCCTTTTTATTGGATTTCCTGTGGTTACAGATTTTTATCACAACTAAACAATTTATTTAGTTAATGCTGGCAAGCTTACATTATGCTTTTGTTTATAGCTTTACATAATGGCTTCACAAATACATATTTACAGGTGTCCTTAGTCGCTAAAATACAGAATACTGTTGAATATTATTTTTTCACAGGCAATTTTACTTAATATTTGAGGACAAAACGTATAATAAACAAAAATAGTAAAGGTGCTCATCTGAGAACGAACACCACCTAAGTAGGTTTGTCCTATAGGCCTGGTCACCAACACTAAGAGCAGCCACTTTTACCTCACGTGTTCCCTTCACAGGGATAAATATCATGTAGCACATCAGTCTGGTCTCACTCAAAAGAGGGATAAGCCTCAAAATACCAGGCAATTGTATTGTGATCAGGAGAAACCGCAGACGTACGTATCAGATTCTGTGGGCCTCGTCAGTGATGGGTAGTTGAACTCCCTAAGGCACAGTGAGCATTTCAAGCTGACATTTCACCATTTTAGCTTCAAAGTGCATAGGTTCAATCTTAAACACATTGATTACAAATTATTCACATGAAAAAAAATACTATTCAAAGCTTTTAAATGGATGTTGTTTTCCGGCATGTAAAGGAGTAAAGATTTTCTTCCTTACCTCATTACATTTAAAGTTGGAGGCGATCTGATGGCTTAGGTCAGGGTGCAGCCATTTTTCTGCTTTCCCATGACTTGGCCAGAGAAGGATATCAACTGTCATAAATACAAATAAATGTAATTGTCAATGTGAACAGATGGCCATTGCAAGTATTTGTGTGGCTAAATTAAGGGGGAAAGGGCAATGGGAATTAAGAAAAAAATATATTATTTACAAAGAAAAGATCAATGCGCATAACAATTAGGTAGAATTATTATAAGCTTATATGTAGATTATATACAACTCCAAATCAACTGTTTACAAAGAATGTATCTGTCTCTGAAGTGTGTAAGAGGGGGATGTAGTTTAAAAAAAAAAAAAGTTTTGTACCGTATGAGGTGGACATGTCCTTATATTGAAAATAGTCAATTGCCCATCAAAAATGACGGTATAATATTGTGTGTTCTGTCTCATGTGTGCCCTCACTATGTGTACTCCATCCCCCTCCTTCCTTCCTTCTCTCTCCCTCCTCCTTCCTTCTCTCTCCTTCCTACCTTCTCATTCTTTCTTTCTCTCTCCCATGTTGTGTGTCTCTCTTTCTCTCATGTTATGTTTGTGTGTCTCTCATGTCTCTCTCTCGCTCATGTCTATCTCTCTCTGTCTCATGTCTATCTCTCTCTGTCTCTCTCATGTCTGTCTCTCTCATGTCTGTCTCTCTCATGTCTGTCTCTCTCATGTCTGTCTCTCTCATGTCTCTCTCTCTCTCATGTCTATCTCTCTCTCATATGATTATCTCTCTCATATGTTTATCTCTCTCATATGTCTATCTCTATCTCTCTCTCTCTCTGTCTCTCTCATATGTCTCTCTCTCTCTCTCTCTCTCTCTCATATGTCTATCTCTCTCTGTCTCATGTCTATCTCTCTCTCTCTCATATGTCTATCTCTCTGTCTCTCTCATGTCTCTCTCTCTCTCTCTCTCTCTCTCTCTCATATAGAATCATGATTTCTGATTTTGGCTTTCTGCCATGTACTTGCATTTAATCATTCTGTAACTGTTGCAATTTTGTGAGCGTTACACACAAACTCGCAGTACCACAACTATATTAGTGATGTTTTGGAAAGATGTATTTAATTTAATTTTATTTCTGAAATTATACAGGATGTCAAAATAAATCCATTATGACACTACACTTTGTAGGCTACAAAGACTGTAAAATATGAAAACATAGTCAAATATTTATTTTATTTTATATGCATCAAGATGATCATTAGTATGAATTGGAAAAATGATATTGTAATACAAATAAAAATAATTCATAATGCTTGATGGCAGAAATATGTAGTAAAATTAAATGACAATTTATAAATATAGATCAAGAATGAATCTTAAATAAAAATTATTTAATAAGACATTCTCCTAAATGATGAGTTGCCCGTAGTAGTTGCTAATAGTTTTGAGTTTATTTAATATTTGCATCTTTTATATTTGTTTAATTATTTAGGTAACACTTGCTAAACTTTACTTTTAAATTGTTTCATTAATTGATTTGTATGTTGTAATTTACTTCATTTACAAAAATAACAATTATGATTAGAAAAAATAATTCAGAAGATATGGAATAGTCTTGGAAGCTGATAAGACGAGATGTTTTCAGAAGAGGTTAGTTGATTAGTTTAAATCAATTATGGTGAGAATAAACAGCCTTTGAGACTACATATTTTTTAAAAACAGAAAATAATTATTTTGTTTTATACATGTCTCTAAATGTCAATAAAATATATATATATTTTAATGAAATCTATCTGCATCCGATTGTAACTATAATTATTAAATATTTCTATTACACTTCTAAATATCACCACCATTACTTTCAATTTCATTACAAATAAGTGTTCAATAACTTATGAAGAAATACACATTCTTAGAATGACACAAGTAAAAATGACTTAACCACACACCCTTTAAGTGTCCAATGACTGGATGTACACTTCTTAGGTCAAAAAATTTAAACATTAGCTCAATCTTAAATATAATATTGGTCAGAAAACTTTATATCACTTAACTCTATTGTTTCAATATAAATGAACAATATATTAAAAAGAAAGTACCATTTTAATACTCTGTAACACTGTAGCAAGCCAGATAGCGACTCAAGAATCTTTTTGTTTTCTAAGGGTATATAGAATAACCTTCTGGGAGGCAGAATTGGCATGTCCTAATCAACAAATTAATTATGGTATTCTCCAATAAATGCAAGCCGTAATTTGTGTAAATGTTTGCAACCCTTTGCGAATAAATGTTTAAAACTATATGGTTTAGATACATTTGTACAGTAAGATATTCCTAAGTAAAAATCCTTGAAATTAGTGACAAAAACAAAATGGTGCATCTTCTAAAAGGGGAGAACTTTATGATTTTAATATACATTACTTATAGCAGTGAAAGAAAGTGTAGTGAATATAAAAAGACTAGACACACTAATTGAAATTGCAGGCTTTTGTGATATAAAACCAGAAATCAAGCTAAATCATCATGTTACATCTTCCATGTGACCTTGCAAACAAATATAGGAAAAATAATTGAAAATAAAGACACTGTAGCTGTATTAAAGTGAGGTGGGTTATGAATGCATCTGATTAAGGGGAATTCGTAGTGTATGATTACATTTATTTGCATGCACTATGTTTTTTTTAGCTTTGCATGAAAAAAAAAACTTTTTTTAATTGAAAATATCTTCATTTATAATATGATTTCAACAAAAAAAAGCATACATCGGAAACAATTACTCATTGTTTGTACTGTGGCGCAGCACAGATGTGACAAGGCGCAATACAAAGCTTTACCTTTATTCATACAACATGTTTTATGCTTTTTATGGCGGTAAAGCATGGCGGAATACATAATTCAACCTTTATTCTTACATAGAGAACATATCATGCATTACTGGTGAAAAATCCTACTCCATACATGAGTTTAGTATTACTATGCACAGAAATAAACACCTGGGGACGTGGGGTAGAGTGAAGGGGGGCTGGGTGGGGAGGGCATGGGGCAGTGAAGGCTGAAGGGGGTTGTTGATTGTGATGGGCAGGGGGCTGAAGTTGGACCAGGGACAGAGGAGGTTTTTTAGGCCTCCTCCTCGGGACTGTCTAGGATGGAATAGTCTCTTAGCAGGCTGAGAACCAGTCTGCGACAGTCCTGGGTGGTCACTGTGATCCTCTTCAGTATCGGGCGGTTTCTGGCAAACCAGAGGGCGTTCTTGACACAGCACATGAGGCGCCAGGCATCTTGAATGGCCCCAACACTGTGCCATGAAACAGTCCATAAAGTACTGAGTGATACGTTAAGTACCTCCTCTGCACACAGTCCTTGAGTTCATCAGCCAAACTGTCCTGGGCAAAAGAGCACTGCCAAAATACATGCAGTGATGTTACTTCTGCGGTACAGCCTCTAGGTCAGTGCCTATACCTGCAGAGTCCCCTTGCATGCATGAACTGTCTCAGAGGAAGACCTCCCTGAATGGCCATCCATGCAGTGTCCTTGTGCCTGTTGGTCAGTCTTTTTGAAGAAATGTTGTCCCAAAAAGTTTTGTCAGGGAGGCCGTCAACTGATTCCATAATGTCTTTACTACAGAAAGTTTGTAGATGACCTTTGGGGTCCAAAAAAAAAAAAAAACGGTTGCAGGTGATGTTTTTACCCTTAGGATTGAGCTAGGCTTCTTAGGGTACAATTTTCTAAAAGTATATACTGTCCATGTGAGCATGCTCAGCTTGGCAGCCAAACAGCAATACTGCATGCAGTCCACATAGATGACTACTACACTGGGTCCTTAAAGGACCATAAATTGACATTCAAGTAAAAATGCTCGAGCGTTTACACAATCGTTCTTTAGATATATACCCTCTCCTTGATAAATTCTGACAAATTATAATTGTGCTGAAACCAAACATTTCAGCTTCTTCGTCCTATTCTAATTTGACTTTTAGGCGAATGAGCATTTATGCTTGATTTATGGTCCTGCAATGAACTGCAAGAGCCAGCCATGGTCTCTGTGCATGTGTCTCTGTGTGAGTGAGTACATGCAATCTACTGGTGCTGGATGAGATCTCAGGGGCTGGGGGTGGGTAATGGGGCAATTCACTGGGGCTGGGGGCGGTGATGAGGTAAATCACTGGGGCTGCGGAAGGGGGGGGGGTGGTTACAGGGACATATCGCTGGGGGAAGTTTAACCCGGGATGTAGGTAAAACAATCCGTGAATGACGGGACATAGACCTTGTTCTGGGCATTACAGAAATCTAAACAAAGCTGCAGCACATTCCTCAGACCAAAATGCTATAATGTATTACGGTTTGCAAATGCAAGAAATTCAGTAAAGTTTAGGGTAACTGTTTAAATGTTTATTTTCGTATTTTTTCATGCAAACATTTTTCTTCATACACTATCAGATGCATTCATAATCCAGCTCACTTGCATATACCTTGAAACCTATCCATAAGATAGTTTGCATGCACCTAGGATGATTATTTCCCAAAGCCTGTGTTTTCTACATATTCTATATTGGAATGAACATCATACATCTCTCACAAGCTCACTATTCATGTTTGGTTTTATAACATTTTGTTGCAGCTGACGATGTTCCAAAGTGAATATTTCATGTGAATTATGTTGGATTTCTGACTAGGAAAAAATTCAAAGCCTTTTATTCTGCTTGTAATCTACAGTCACAACATGTTATGCCTACTGCTCAAAGCCTTCACCTCAGCCAGGCATATTGGAGAGAGAACCAACCCGCTCTCCTCTGATCTATGTAATTTAATGCATGTGTCTGTTGAAATGATGCTGAGGTTTGAATGATGTGAAATGTATTTTTTTGTGTTTCTGTACAGAAGACAAAACTACAAACTCCTATAATAAGAAGATATTGCCAGGAGCGGATTCCGAGCATATATGTGTATTATTATCCTTTATAAAAAAAATATGTAATCTTTACACAGAATAGTAGCCCGGATTGTGATTGCAATGTGTATACTTATTCTAATCACAAATATATATCCGGTATTTTAATATTATGTGATGTATTATAAAAGCTAACTCTTGTAAAAGCAATCCAGAGAAATGGTTTAGCATTATAAGTCATCTAGGTTTAATTGCTATATTTTATTTACGAATGCACATACATTTAATATGTTGTTCAAACTGATACAGGGATAAAACTAAAAGGATACACAAATCCCAAATGTTGTATAATTAAAAAGGGTTTTTGAACAGTACAAAAGGTTATTTTCACTTTTTTTTTTTTTTTTATGTATACTGATGCAAGCAAAAGTTGCAAATGTATGTGTGTACTCCCCTAGCATCTTAGTCATGTGGAAGGTTTCTGGATTTTACTAGGCACTTTAATATACCTATGTATGCATTTATTTACGTTTATGTGCTTTGTTTTATTAATAAGTAATTCAAATCTATGTTGTTACTGCTTTACTCATACAATTAGTTCTTGTATGGATCTGCCCACTGCAGCATATGTAGATACGGACTCTATAGTACTGCATGTGCAATTTAGCGTTCCAGCCTAGCAGGAACCACGTCTCAGCAGCAGGTTGCAGCATATTTTCTGGCACATGGTCCCTGATAGGCTAGGACACTACACTGCACATCCAGTACTACAGAGTATGTGTCTGCATATGCTACAGGTACTATTTGCATGAGTTCGGCATTAATAACAGAGCTTTAATTACTCATTTATAAGACAAGGTAAAAAAAAAAAAAGTGTATTGCATACCTAGCAAAATCCGGAAACCATCCATATCCCTTTAAGTAAAACCAAGTAAAGGAAAGCTTTGCACAGTGATCATGAAATCAAATGACTGTGTTTATTGCCAATTATGTCAACGCACAACTGGTTAATTAAACTAAGCCAGCTGATTCCTCTATCACTATCCACAACTTTCTTCTTTTTAGGATTATTTAACAGGTAATTGTAAAAGTATGAACAAGCAAATTCCTCTCTTTCATTTGAAACGTTAAATATGTTGTCAGTCATATTTTATGTGAAGAGAAAACTATTGAAAACAAAGTTTGGGACTTCAGTGTATATTTAATATGGAGAAGGATCATTCAGAGAAAGTATTCAATTGAAGAGCTACTCATGGATGTGGTACTGTGAGAGAAATAACACCTACTGAGGGAAATTATATGGGATGTACCAGAATTATATGGGATAGAAATGTGCAAGCAGAAAGTCAGAGAGGTAATGCATATTGTGTAAAATAAAGTGACAGAAAAGTGTGCTTTTTACATTGGTTTATATACAGCTGTGTCTCTGTAAGACTAAATGTTTCCCACATAAGTTAGCTTTTTAGATTTTGGCACACCTTGAAATCCCACGCTCCCATTATTACTATTAAGTTGATATATACACACACGTTTTGTAAAACATGGCAGTATTAATACAGACCCACCAACATTTCAAGTGACTGAGGAGGACATACTTTTTTTCAGACAAGATGCATGGTTTGCTTAAGTTATTGCTTCTCATTAATGATAGCATTAATGTGAGAAAATATTCAGATATTAGCAATATATATTTCTAATGAGTCTAAGTAGCAAGTTTCCAATCTTGTGGGGTGCTTTCTTGAAAGATTCTAAGCTCAAAACAGGGCCGTCCATTTTCTGCAGTTTGTCATTATTGTACTTTTCCTTGTTCTTATCCCCTGTACAGCGCTACGGAATATGTTGGTGCTTTACAAATAAAAGTTAATAATAAATAAGCGCAGACATTTCTCTAAAGCACATATATACCAGAAAACAGACACACTCCATTATTGTTTTTTTCTCTCCTAGGCTATCAGTCAAAACTAGAGAGCAGCCAGGGAAAGAAAGGAACATGGCCATGCTGGCAAAAAAGACATTTGCCATTTCAAAAGAGGAACATTTGGGAGGTTGTATGTAAAAAAGGGAATTTCCCTCTAGAAAGAGGGACTGTCCCCCAAAAGGACCATTGGGGAGGTATGTTTATATGATGATATACAATGCATTTTTGGAACAAAACCATGTTTAGTTGTGACCTTGGCCATTCTTGCAACTGTTCACAGTGTTCTAAGAAATATGAGATTAGTAAAATACCATCTGTTATATGCCAGTTTTATGCTGCTTTCTCATGAAGATAAAACACCAAAAAGACAGGCACATGATAAATATGTGTTTTTCTAGAGTTTAAAAGATTTCAGCCAACTGGCACTATTATTTTTCCATTCGGTTATTTATAATTCATCTCTTCCATATAACCTAATCTTTATAGGAATCAATAGTCCTCACAGAATACCTAATACACATTTTTTCCACGGCAGTGTACATGACTGGCTGCACTTGTTCGTAAAAACACACAGATTTTATGGGGTTATGTATGTCACACTTGTTTAATGTATATCTCTGGAATTATCTCTGTCACTGCTTATTGTTCATATACAAAGTTTAAATAATTATCTCTAAAACGAGACTACATTCCTAGAATTGTTTTGTTTTATATAAATGTTTTAGTTGGTTTACTTTTTTGGAACCTCCCCCTTTTTTTTGGTCCTCACTTATATAGGTGCCATGTTTAACAGCTGTAATGATGTTAGGAAATGGGCAGTAACCTGCTGTGTTACTGCAAGATTACATTGGATGTATGTCACAGCTGGCACCCTACATGAGAAAGAATAGGAAGAAAGTGGAAAGTTCCATATGGTGATCACTTATATCTAAGAAGCACCAAAAGTAACAAGTTAAGTGTGTGTTTTATCTGATAATTGCAATGTGGAGCATAAAATTAATTAGATCATCTAGTTAAACATTTATATAAAGCAAAAACAAACCTATCCAGAGAGACCCTTTAAACAACGTTCAGATGAAAATGTGGATAGAATGGGTATTGCTGAGGGTTGTTTGTAGGTTGCCCAGTCTTGACTGGTCATTTATCTTCCAGATCACATGAATACTTCACAGAGATCTTTTCACCTCAATAACAGCCGACCAGATTGCAGTCTATTTGCAGTGTACAGCTTTGAGGCAAAATGCATCATCATGCTGCTAGATGCTAGCTTTGATTTGTGTCTATATGGTGGATACTGAAGGTGCTCACAAACCCTTCCTGCTAGTCAACCCTACCTGCTCTCGGCAGGCTTTAATGTTGCTCTACATATAGAAATCTTCTGCTAGTCCTCCACTTCCTTTTATTTCTGCCAGATAGACAAATTGGACAGAGTAAAAGATGAAAATCTAGGCAGTGCCTGCTTGAACACCACATAGGAGCAATAGCACTAATGATCTACAGTATACACGCAAACAGATAGGGTACAAGTGTGTCTGTTCTGAAGTAAAGGTGCGTAAAATAGGCAATGACTGGTATAGCACTTTATTAAACTAAAATCTATAACAAAGGCAAGATATATAGCTGGGGGGTCAAAATGGCTGGCTGACTGACCAGAATTAGAAACTCCAGTCTAAGGGCCTCATTCTATTAAGGGCTGTAAGAGCTGCGAGGCTGCAAGGGGAGGCAGCAGGCTATGTAGCTGTTCAATTCGCGGCCTCCGGGCGGCTTACGGCAACAGAGCTGTGGCCGTTTGATATAAGCGGATTCACAGCTTACTTTCCTCAAAGCCTTTGATCTTACACGGCCTGCAAGAAAGCCCAGGTCGCTATTCAAATGCTACGTGAACCCTTCCATCAAGGCCGTAATTCGCTAAAACCGAGCCGCAGCTTACTTACACCAAAAAGGTCCTGCAAGGCTCTTACAAATCGTAGCACCAAGTAAGCACATAAAAAAGCCATCCTGTACTTTGATGAGACGTGAAAGTGATTGTAGGTGTTAGAATTCATAGCACAACATTCCCCTAGACTCAAATCTGCAAATATTTTTTTTGTAATTCATGTTCAATTTCCATGTCCAGAGTCCCACGGGCTTGGAGCATATCAGACCCGCAATG
This sequence comes from Discoglossus pictus, assembly GCA_027410445.1. Classification (NCBI taxonomy): domain Eukaryota; kingdom Metazoa; phylum Chordata; class Amphibia; order Anura; family Alytidae; genus Discoglossus; species Discoglossus pictus. The sequence continues at coordinate 209,216,604 of CM050165.1, forward strand.
CCTGTGGGATTAGCCTCCATCAAGGCCGTAAATGGGTAATATAGACCCACAGGTTACATGGGCCACGGAGAGGTCGCAAAGGGCTTACTTACAAATCGTAGCACTAATTAAGCAAATAGAAAAGCCATCCTGTACTTTTATTAAAAGTGAAAGTGATGTTTGGTCTTAGAATTAATAGCTCAACATTCCCCTACTCTCAAATCTGCAAATAAAGACATTTAATTTCATGTTCAATCTTCGTGTTCTGTCTATCATGCAAGTCCCACGGGCTTGGAGGTCAATCACCCTCCAAGCCCGTACGGGCTTGAATAACGAGCTATGGGCTTGGAGGTCATTGAAGCCCGTGGGACTTTGGACAGAAATTAAACCTAAAATCAAAGATCATAATTTGGCGATGTGCAAGCTTGAGAATGTTTTGCTATTAATCCTCATGTCCCCCTTTGTGTTCCCCATCATTTACAGTGCCTTACAGTGCCGGATTGAATATATATTTGCTTTTACAATGCTTTGAGTTTGCGGCCTTCAACCTTCAAACCCGTACGGGTTTTAACAATGATTTACTGGCTTCGAGGTCATTGAAGCCCGCGGGACTTGGGACGGAAAATAAACCTGAAATTAAATATTGGATTTGGGCGATGTGCAAGCTTGAGAGGGTGTTGCTATTAATCCTCATGTCCCCTATTATGTTGCCTATCATTTACAGTGCTGTCTTGAATTTATTTTTGCATTTACAGTTTTCCGACTTTGCGGCCTTGAAACACGATTTACTGAAATGTTTGTGGCCGATTGCATAGTTTGCGATCGGCTGCAAGCGGGACCTCCTTGTGGCTCCGTCCATTTGAATAGCAGCGTATCCGTAGCACTACGCAGGGCCGTAAGCTGGCCGCAGGGAATCGCAGCTTTGCAGCCATTTTACGGCCCTTAATAGAATGAGTCCCTAAGTGTGCTGCAATATTTTTAAATGAATAAAGTACTATATTTTTTAATTGTCATATTCTGACCTTTTTCGATATCTCTTTAATTGAAGTCACACATAACTTCAGTGGTATATATGCTATCACTGAGAGATTGTACAAGACAAACAGAAATATGAAATACCCCCTGAAAATAATAAATAAATAAAACTCATGCCTGTGGGACAGTGGATAGGAGAGACTGGCAGGGCGACAGTGACATCAGTATTAGAGATCACTGGTTCTCAGTTCCTACTCTTGGTAAATTAAATAATCTAACCTACAATAAATAGGACTTGAGGAAAGAAGATTTTCTATCCGCGACAGAGAAAATCAAAAAGTCGAGGGTCATTATTTGTTGGTGGAGGGTTACAGATTCACATGATGTGCAAAAGTATTTTATTTTTTAGGAAGCATAGTGGGTGGAACAGCTTTGTAGGAGGGAAATATAATGAAGGCATTCCAGAATGCTTGGGCTGCCCTTAGTAGTAATTTAGCTAAATCACATATATAGTTCTCAGCAACACGGGTTGTTGCTAATGCTTGTGGGCTCGCATAGCTAAGCAGGGGCTGCAGTTGCTGGCAAGGAGCGCCAAAGGCGCCCCTTGCGCTAGTGGATATGATCGCCATAGGCGCTCATCCCTACGACCCCGTACGACTTTCGGCCCGCAAATGCAGAGGTGGAGGCTCCCACGTCGGCTACTATGAGCCAAAGGCTTGTTGCAGGCCACAAATGCGGCCCCTCGCGAAGCGGTGGTGGAGGCTCTACGGCGCCTCACAAGCAGTTACAAACCGCCACAGAAGCGGGACTTTGAAAAAAAAAAAAAAAACATGCAATGACTAAATATGGACTTACACAAAAAAATACGAGCTGCGGGACTTAGAAAAAATAAATCCGAACTCGCAAAAATACAACCCTAACGGCCGACAAAGCGGAAAACATTAAAAAAACACAAATTACACACAAAAATGAAATAAAAACCTTATCCACAGCAAGGAGGGACATCCAGGATGTCTGGGAGTCAGGTTACACCTCAATTTCAGTCCAATTTACAGAGTTTAGACACTTGAAAATCCCCTAAGCAAAAGAAAGAATGGCCGCGGCAAAAAAAAACGAAAACTAGGCTACACGACCCCTAAAGCTGCAAAACACCGCCAAGCACATATGACTTTTACAAAAACTCGTAAGCAGTACAACATACACTATTAGCAAGGACGCAAAATCATCCACAACCGCGTACCACATACACATTCACAGCCATTTTACAACACTAACTTACAGATTGCAGAAGTACACAGCTACACAAACTGTTTCCCCTCACGCCCAAACCCCCCCCCCCAAAAAAAACACACCACAGTATCGCAATAAACTACAAAGACCTTCACCGCGCGCCTCACAAGGAGCGCCAATGGTGCTCATAGCACACAAAGTACACTAGGGGAGAGGCTTGCAATAAGCGCCAAAAGGAGATCAGCGCGGACTACAATAAGCTTACAATAAGTGCAAAAGCGCCTCTGAAAACAAAAAATACACCAACCGAGAGGCTCACAATGAGCGCCGAACGATCTCAGAAGACCAAAACACTTACTCTCTGTGGCAGAATTACCTGCCTTACAATTTTATTGCCGTCATTTTTTGACGGGCAAGTCGTTAGTCATATATTCAAATTAAAGGAAATATTAGATGGGCCTATTAAGTTCTGAAAATAGTTTTTCTTGGTTCTCAAAATTAACACCACGTAATTCTCAAGATAAAATATTACAGTGCTGTGCACTCCTTGTTGCTGTCTCTGATTTGGTAAGGACACTCTCCCTTTAATATTTTTGATTCTAAATAGTTTTTGCTTTCATGCAGAATGAAAATTCATTAATTTAGCTATTATTTTTTTAAATGGGTATTTATGACAAATTGTAAACTAAAATGTATATTATAGCGATGCAAATTTAGCAATTAGCGGATCTCGGTATAGGGAAATCAATATTTTTGAAACATTTGAGCTTGTAAGCATAATTGAGCAGGAAAATATAATAAAGGTACTGTTCAATTAGAAGAACAAAACTGATGCCTCCCCTGGCCTCTGATGTAGGTTGCATGTGTCTTCTTCTGAGTATGAGCCAGGGAAGGGATAGGAGTAAAATTCTAATATCTTCAGCAATATAACAACTTGCCTTCCCTCTCGCCTTCACCCCTCCTTGACTCCCTGACTGATAAGATATCTACTGGCCATCAGACTCCAAGCAATCAGGAAGTGTTAAAGACAGAGAAGATGGAACCTTTTAAGATTTTCCTTAAAGTTGCGTTCATGCTCATGGTGGACACCGCTGCTAATGTTGTTAGTTTGTTACATACTTACCAACATGTTATATCTGTTTTCTGAACTACAAGGTTTTCATTTGGCTGCTTATTTGAAATTCCAAAAAGAAGTGTCTTTGTCTACCAAAATTATAATAATTATTAAAAATTCTTCAAACGGTCTCACAGGGCAAAGCATATATCATCTGCTTAATGTAAATTAATGAATTATTAAGATGTTGCTTAATTGTCTCTGCCACGGGCTTTATTGTCAGTACAAAAATAAGGGAATGAGAACAATCCAACTGGCACTTTCAATGATTATTAGCAAGTTCTCAAACCAATCATTTTAGCAACTGGGTGGGCCTAAATCCAATGTTTTAATAATGATAATGACTGCACACATTATTATTAATCCTTGTTAATAATACAAAGTGTTTAGTCAATATATACACACATATATGTGACACATAAGTGTTTTACTCTGGCTATGAGGGTAACAGGAAGGAAAATAAACTGAGAGGGACTTTATATGACTTGCAGCTATTGTTGGAAGCTGCCTGCTTCTGAGCATGTGCAGGGGAAAGGAGTAGATAGGCAAATCTCTCTTATCTTTCAAATTTCCTTCTCTCCCACCCTTCCTTCTTTGATAGTTAAAAAAAAGCTATGAATCCTGACACAATGGAATTAGTGATTCATAATTAATAATCAAAAACTTAGATTTTCTCTAAAATGTTTTATTTTCATAGCTCAATTTTTTTTAACTACAGTGATCTTATAATATTTGTATTTGCACCCTAACAACTTTAAGGAATATCTAGATTTGCTGGATTATGAATGCAACTGATGGAGGTGAATTGGTAGTGTATGAAAAACATTTTTTGCACGAAAATATTTTAAAATAAAGAAATAATTACCTTACCTTGAAGTTAGCACAATTTCTTATGGCTTTTGGCAGTTGCATTTGATTAAAATCCCACCTAAATTAGCATAACATTCAAATTCAGAATCAGGCTAATACATTGTATCATTCTTCACCTCAGTGACCTACTCAATACAAGAACTGAGGCACTTCCTGTGCTGCGGTTTCGGAGACACTGTGCAAACTGTCTCACTTGGGATGTAATTGCACTTATTACTGAAGGCTGCAAAGAATAAAATAGTCTCTGCTCACTCACCTCTCACACTTACTCACCTACCTCTCACTTACTCACTCCACCCACACCCTCTCCACACTCAATCCATCCACTTCACACTCACTCACTCCACCCATTTTACACTCTCTCCCATCATACACACTCACGCCACACTCTCTCACTCCACTCACACTCACTTCACCTACACTCACGCACTTTACCACACTCACTCCACCCATACAAACTTCACTCACACTCACTCAACCCATACTCACTCTACCCACTTCACCAACT
>CM050165.1:212498779-212521279 GCA_027410445.1 Discoglossus pictus
GTGACAAGAGTGGTAGAAAGAAGGTCGTTAGCAGAACGAAGAGGGTGTGTGGGGGAGTATTTGGGGATGATAGCAGAGATGTATGGGGGTGCGCTGTTGTTGAGGGCTTTATAAGTTAGGGTCAAGATTTTAAACTTTATTCTGGAGGCTAAGGGAAGCCAGTGGAGTGATTGACAAAGAGGAGCTGCCAGCACTGAACGATGTGTATGGAAGATGAGTCTAGCGGAGGCATTTATAGACAGGATTTGGTTAGAGACTGTATGTGTGGGATGAAAGAGAGGGCAGGGTCCAGTTATTCTGTACTGCGAGCTGCCATTGCCTCCTTGGCTTAGCCAATGCTGTAATGCAGAATCTCCACTTACCCCTCCATTATGGTGATAGATTAATATGGTGTAAATAGTGGTGGGTAATAGTGGCAGAGCGCGTCACGCTTCAGCAATACAGAGTCCATCTTATCTCTGTACAGCTAGCAAATCACTTTCTCTAGCACCCCAAAACACACATCCTCATTATCTATATCTATTAACATTTAAGCTACTTCTACCTCTCTCCAACAGTGAGTAAAACAAAAAGCTAAAAGTCACTGTGTGGCTTTTTTATAAAACTGGGGGCTATATATGTGCACATTCAAATGGAATAGGTTACTTATCATTGCAAGCTCAGTGACACTTTCCTATCTTGTGATGCAGGACGACAACTGTGCAAGATGAAAACCATACTCTGTCTCATGATACACAGTACTAAGAATCCTTACTGCACTACACAGTCCTGCTCTTGTATGTTTGAGTGAGTATGGGTATTTGTGTTAATTACTGGTTGAGTGTGTATACATGACATGTGTTGGTGCCGTTTGTGTCATTAGGTGTAAGTTATAAGGTGTAAGTAATTATAACAATATTCAGTTTAAAGTTAGATATTGTACAAGGACGCCATCTAGTGGTGCGGAATTTGATTAGACTAAATGTTGATGTATAAAGGATAAAAAAAGTAATCTATTGAAAATAAACTGACTCAAAACACGCATATGAAAAACAAGACGGCATGTTATACACATAGCAAGATACAAGCACATGGGCTTTCTGTTGCTTGAGATATGGAATGTGAAATTTATATATTTCATTTCATATACCATAACACCAACAGAGAATAGTTTATTTTCCTTGGTACTACAGGATGGTAGATCTAGGTACCCAGCCAATTTTGGGGTAGCAGCTTCACTGCACCTTCCAGTTAGGAGGAATCCTTCATGGATCATAGCAATACATACCTTTATGCGCTTACCTTATTAATGAATGGGGCGCTGTTTATATTATAAAGTATAGCTATTTTCCTAATTAATGATTATTTGTGTCTTTTATTTAATAAATAAATAAATAAATTGCCCTGCCCTAATATGCAAATAAATATGAATGATTTTTAAATACTAAAGTGCATACTGGAACAGAATACCCATCCAATAAAGTAAGAAAGAGAAAAGAAATTCATATCTTGTAAAAATAAGGTAAAGTAGTAAGGATAATGGGACGTGAAAAGAGCTGCTCACTAGTTGCCAAGTATTCTTTAATTTATTTGTATATATATATATATATATATATATATATATATATATATATATATATATATATATATATATATATATATATGTGTGTGTGTATGTATGTATATATATGATATATACTATATGTATCCGATTTCTATGTGGGCAGAGAGCAATTTCAGTAATTTTAGTTATTCTACATTGAACTTTTACATGGCTCTATAATGCTAAGGTTTATTGTATGTTTCCTGATGCAAACATTGAAATAATGTTACTAGTATTCATATAAGGCATCTCCGTGACTACACAATACCACCACACAATGAAAAAAAAATGTTTGAGAAATTTGAGTCTAGCTCAGAACATAATTCAGCAGGAAAAGTCATAAATCTAGTTTTTTAGTGTCTTTTTTCTTTAAATGCAGTGGCCCTTTATGTACAAGTTATCTATTCAAATTGAATATATTTTTAACAGGCAAACAAAAGTATTTTTTTCCAGCTTAAAAGGTATATGGAAATTTTCCTGTTTTAAAATGAAAATAAACTAAGTGTTTATTTGCATATTCAATCATTAAAAGCTCTGTTTTCCCCTACTCAAACCTTCCAAACAGTCCCTGCAAAGGTCTTCAACACACCTCATGCATACAATGTTTCTATTTGAAGGAGATGAACTAGTCACTTCTAGACTGTTACTTAACAGCATTTTTGGCCTAAAGGGTCACTGTAATGATACAGCTTAATAACATTTTGTTGTTGACACAAAGACCAGTATAACCGACTTTGCCTACGGTATTTTAATCATTTAAATTGGTTTAATATTTTGTGAGATGACATATCTCTACGAAAGTTGCAGATTTTTCCTGATCCTTAGGGTGGCGCTTCTCCCATCTTTTTCAAACTGTGGCAGGAAGTGCAGAACTCCCTAGACTCTGCCAGTAAAGTTATGCAAAATGAGGCAGCTGCAAGGAAGTAAGCTGCATTTCCTCCAACAGTAACAATCATCTGTGACAATCTAACAAAACACACACAGTAATTGGATTCTAATTAGTATTGCAATTCTGGCAGTGTTCACTGTAGTCTGTTATATAGGACTATAAATGCACAATCTGTTCACTACAACTGCACTTGTAACCTTTAGATATCTACTTCTCACTTAAACTGCTTTTAGTACCATGTACCATTATGATGGAAATTACTTGGATAAAGAAAAAAAAATTAAACTTACCTATTTAAAGCAAACTGCTGTGTGATTCATATATGATGACATTGAGGTATGTACAGAGAGTTATTGTTGGATTATTATGTATCCATATACAGTGGATCATTGGTTCTCTTCATTCTTGGAAGTCATCATTTTCAGAACTGGACGCGGAAAAAATGCCTCGGAACGACGCGTTGGACTGAAAAAAAATGGGCTTGGAAGTTGGAGCTTGATCGGAACCCGGCACGCTCGCAACACCCTGCATCCAGTCTTTCAGGAACGGAATACAGTTCATTACTGTGCATAGTGTAGTTAGTGTCTACAAGAGCCCAAAAGCCTGTGCCTATGCTTACAAAAACCAAAGTGTAGCCTGTGCATATGAAGACCAAAGTGTAGACTGTGCCTATAAGAACCAAAGTGCAGCCTGTGCCTACAAGAACCAAAGTGCAGCCTGTGTCCACAAGAACCAAAGTGCAGCCTGTGCCCACAAGAACCAAAGTGCAGCCTGTGCCCACAAGAACCAAAGTGCAGCCTGTGCCCACAAGAACCAAAGTGCAGCCTGTGCCCACAAGAACCAAAGTGCAGCCTGTGCCCACAAGAACCAAAGTGCAGCTTGTGCTTACAAGAACCAAAGTGTAGCTTCCACTTGCAAGAACCAAAGTGTAGCTTCCAAGCAATAACTTCTCTCCTCCTCTACATTGCCAACATCAAGTCCTCTCAGTACAGTTAAAGTGAAGTTAAATTATAAGTTATTTGATGTAATTATTGTTTTTTCTTCATGTTGCTTTAGTTTTAAGGTTTTGTATCCAAAAAAAAACCCATCCGTTTAAAAATAAAATGTGAAATATCTGGGGCTCGGAATGGATTATTTCAGTTTACCTTGATTCTTATGGAAAATGCTACCATGGAACTCAACCTGCCGTCAGTCATCGACAAGAACCGAAGTACCAATGTATAACAAGAATTAAATGAAATAAAGCATAGGAGTAATCTGCCTGAGGAGGACATAAATGTACTTATTGACTGTTCTCAATACTTCAGATCTTTGATACATTACCTGTGTTTGTAAATTAGATGCATGATCAACCAATAAAGCCTTGTCTCTTCGAAGTTCTGTGTTGATTTGCTCTTCTTTGGCTAACACGGCTTGCAGCTCAGCAATCCGGCTACTTACAGTGTTAGCATTCAGGTCTTGCAGTGTGCTTCCACTCTGTAACATAGTAATCTAATGCAAGGAAAGACAATGTATATTCAAATACAAATAAAATAATAGTACTGTAGGGAGAATAAGAATTATTTATTGAAAGACTAGTTATATTGTGTTGTTTTGGGTTCCATTAGGTAATGACAATGTTTCAGGAGCCACAAGGATTTCCTTTTCAACGCTCTGCATAGCTCGTTTAGATTTCCATTCTCTGATTTTATTTCTGTTCAGTCTTGCACACAATATAAACATTCATGTGAATATGTGTGAACAGACATGACTGCTCCATGGACGTAGTTGCATAAAAGCGTGAATCCTTACAAAATGTATAAAATGTGCAGTGCAATATATGCTATACATATAATTCACACAATTGAAAATAGTATAATGTAGCTTGAAATTATTGTTATTAGTTCACGTGCATTATTGTTAATATGAAACACATGATTTATGTTTCATATAGCATAAATGTATTTATTTTTCATTTCAAGTGCTAAACTTTATGATATGTAGTTTATCTTATTGTATATGTTTGACTAACGTAAAACACAGCTCAATGCAAATGAATGTGGATGTCCACTATTTTAGGATTATAGCACTTTGCTCTACTTTAGCACAAGTAATATAAATTGTAGAATAAATACAGGACCCAAATAAGAGAAGCAAATATACACAAAATTGCAGAAAGTTATACACATGGCAAAATAAAAGCACATGGGTTTTCTGCTGCTTGAGTTACTGGATGTGAGATTTACATATTTTATTTAATATTTAAATAAATAAATAAATTACCCACACCATAATATACAACATACAGTAAACTCTCGATTATCTGGCACTCAACCAACCAGGACTCTCAAGCAACCGGGAACCTGCCTTTATTCCCCGTTTGCAAAAAAACTCTCAATTACCCAGCACAACCGGCACATTTTAAAAAAATAAACAAAAAAAAAATGTTTTCTGTTAGTTTTTTTTCTTCTCTAAATAGCTCAGCTTAGTTGCTAGAAGCTGTTTAATAGGTATTTGAAGGGTTTCGAGGGGTTTTAGTGTTATTTAGGCCTTTTTTTCAAGACTCACGTTTAACCGGAAACTATACTTATATGGCAATTGGCAATCCCTGCAGGTGCCGGATAATCGATCGTTTACTGTAATATACAAATAAATAAATGAATGTCCCATACCAAAGTGCACTGGAGCCCCATCCCCCACCCTGGGCTCCTTCGACCACACCAGCCCACCACATAGAAGATCTTGCCTGAAAGTGTAGCGCATGCAGCACACAATTTTTCAACAAGCTCCCTATCTTTCTGTATCAGGGCCCCCCATTCTCTAGCTCAGCCACTGTTATTGATATAAGAAATGGTGCAGAAGAGACTTCAATGTCATCTGATTATAAAAATTGGAGACAAAAGTGTGTGTGTGTGTGGTGTGGTGGGGGGTCGCAATATTTGTTTTGCACCAGGACCCTCCATTCTCTAATTCTTTAGCTCTGCCACTGCTTAAAACTGTCAGACCAATTTTTCTATAGTAATGCTGACACACACACACAGGGCCTCATTCTATTAACGGCCGTAAAATGGCCGCAAAGCTGCGATTCCTTGCGGTCCTCTTTCGGCCCCGTGTAGAGCTACTGCTACCCTGCTATTCAAATGGACGGCGCCACAAGGATATACCCCTTACGGCCGGCCGCACATTATGCAAACGGCCGCAAGCGTTTTTACTGCGCCCGCAAATCTTGTTTTCCGGCCGCAAAGTCAGAAAACTGTAAATGCAAATATAAATTCAAGATGGCACTGTAAAGCTCCGTAAATGCTAGGAATCATAATGGGGGACATGAGGATTAATAGCAACACCCTCTCAAGCTTGCACATCAGCCCAAATCCGATATATTATTATTTACGGATTACTTTCCGTCCCGTAGTCCCGCGGGCTCGTCCTTGTTAAAACCCGTACGGGTTCGGAGGTTGAGGGCCGCAAACAAAGCATTGTAGAAGCCAATATATATTCAATCCAGCACTGCAAAGCACTGTAAATGATGGGGAACATAATGGGGGGGCATGAGGATTAATAGCAAAACATTCTCAAGCTTGCACATCGCCAAATTGTACTTTGATTTTAAAATCCGTCCAAGTCCCACGGACTTCAATGATCAAGCCCGTAGCTCGTTTATTCGAGCCTATAGCGCCTTATTCAAGCCCGTGCGGGCTTGCATGATAGATAAAACACGAAGATTGAACATGAAGTTAAATATCTTTATTTGCGGATTTGAGAGTAGGGGAATGTTGAGCTATTAATTCTAAAACCAATCACTTTCACTTTTAATAAAAGTACAGGATGGCTTTTCTATGCTACGACTTGTAAGTAAGCCCTTTACGACCCGTGGGTCTATTTTACCCATTTACGGACTTGACGGAGGCTAATCCCGCAGCCTTTGCGGGTCTGAGGTGCTCCAAGCCCTTGGGACTTTGTCCACGGACATTTGACATGAATTAAACTAAAAATGATTTTCAGATTTGAGTGTAGGGGAATGTTGTGCTATGAATTCTAACACCTCCAATCACTTTATCGTCTCATCAAAGTTCAGGATGGCTTTATTATGTGCTTAATTGGTGCTAGCGGGACCTTTTTGGTGCAAGTAAGCTGCGGCTCGGTTTTAGATAATTACGGCCATGACGAGAGGGTTTACATAGCATTTGAATAGCAACCGTGGCTTTCTTGCGGACGTGTAAGATCAAAGGCTTTCCTGCAGCGCGTGCGGCCGCAAGGGATAACAGGGCGCCGTCCGCAAGCCTGCCGGAGCCCTCGGCCGCAAGGGAATAGAATAGGCAAATAGCCTGCGGCCGGTCCTTGCGGCCACGCATCTCCTACGGCCAATAATAGAATGAGGCCCACAGAGTCTAACATTTTACCAGTCTACAATTAAAAGGTCAAATTTTACATGTTACAAAACTTGTTTTGTTTTGGAAATAGTTGATCTATAGTATAAAACAATCACATGAAATATAGTCAGTGTGGGGTTGTTTTCTCATCCTCTGTCCTGTTAAGTTGAAGGAAATGGGGTGGTGAACCTTACAGATATATGAACTGCAACATATTGTGCTTTTGTTCCCATTTGGTTTTAATGTAAATCAGATAATAAAACACAATTAATTAGGTCTCTCCTCTAACTCACTGACAAGATAAAGGTGGATCAAACATATTAGTTTTGACTGTCTGAAAATGTTAATATTCTTCAACAACTATAATTTATTTTACATGAGGAAAAAAACTTTCCAGTCACAGTTCAACTGTTAGTGGCTGTTGTTAGTAGGTTCTGGATTACCTGCTCCATGATGCCTTTGAAATTGCTCTTCTCCAGCTGCAGGAGCTCTTGTTGCCATTTGACCTCAGTATTCAGCTGTCCATCTCGGTCTTTCACGCTCAGAAGCTGAGCAATGCTGGAAGAGTCCTGGGTATAATTCTCTTCTTTAAGCGCTCTCTGCTGCAACATGGAAAGCAGCACAGTGAATTTACTTATACAATCAATACTTCACAAAGTCATCCAAAACAGATTCACATTATGCTGACATGCGTAGACAAGTGAAAGACACATAGAAATATTTTTTATTTGTTATTTTGACATCTCTCTCTCTATACTGAACATCACATTGAACCATAAATGCATAATTATGGTATTATTGACAGTATATTAGCAAACATTTGTATCCATGTTTTCTCCATCATTACATGAATATATTAAAGTGACACAGTAAATATCCCAGTTATTGCAGAAATTTAAAGTATACATATAAATAAGTAAATCCAATTGTAATTGTTTTGTTGGAAATGTTAGATAATTCAGAGTTTTGTATTTTGAGCACAGTAGGAGTTGGGTTATTAGAGAGGAAGATCAGAATGGCCACAGAGATTTTAAGTGTAAAAGTCTGTGACAATATTATTATTAATACCACCTGGGCATGCTGTGCATGCCTGTATCCAACCCACTCTATTGTGAGAGGTAGTTAATCACTTCAGATAAAAAAGAAACTTCAAGCTCAGTTATCTAACAGTCCAACATAAAATGTTTAATAACAGTCAACTAAAATGATTTTTATTTTTATGTCTACATTTATAGTTAAAATAGATTATTATAGTTGAAGAGACTCTGACTCGACAAAGAGAGGAACGCTCTTGAAAGCTTGTCATGAAACCTATGAATATGTTTGTTCAATAAAAAAGGTATCACTATATATTGCAATACTCTGATTACTCATATGGATTACTGGACATTCACGGCTACCTCACTCTTCATATATACACACCCCTGTTAAAATGTCATGTTTCTGTGCTGTAAAAAAATGAGACAAAGATAAATAATTTCACAACTTTTTCTACCTTTAATGTGACCTATAAACTGTACAACTCAATTGAAAAACAAACTGAAATCTTTTAGGTGGAGGGAATAAAAATAAAAAATAAAAATAATGTGGTTGCATAAGTCTGCACACCTTCTTATAACTGGGGTTGTAGCTGTGTTCAGAATTAAGCAATCACATTCCAAATCGTGTTAAATAGGAGTCAGCATACACCTGCCATCAATTAAAGTGCCTCTGATTAACCCCAAATAAAGTTCAGCTGCTCTAGTTGGTCTTTCCTGAAATGTTCTTAGTCACATCCCACAGCAAAAGCCATGGTCCACAGAGCGCTTCCAAAATATCAGGGGGATCTCATTGTTAAAAGGTATCAGTCAGGAGAAGGGTACAAAAGAATTTCCAAGGCATTAGATATACCATGGATCACAGTGAAGACAGTCATCGTCAAGTGGAGAAAATATGGCACAACAGTGACATTACCAAGAACTGGAGCTCCCTCCAAAATTGATGAAAAGACAAGAAGAAAATAGGCCTGGGAGGCTACCAAGAGCCCTACAGCAACATTAAAGGAGCTGCGGGAATATCAGGCAAGTACTGGCTGTGTGGTACATGTGACAACAATCTCCCGTATTCTTCATATGTCTGGGCTATGGGGTAGAGTGGCAAGACGAAAGCCTTTTCTTACAAAGAAAAACATCCAAGCCAGGCTACATTTTGCAAAAACACATCTGAAGTCTCCCAAAAGCATGTGGGAAAAGGTGTTATGGTCTGATGAAACCAAGGTTGAACTTTTTGGCCATAATTCCAAAAGATATGTTTGGCGCAAAAACAACACTGCCAAAAGAACACTATACCCACAGTGAAGCATGGTGGTGGCAGCATCATGCTTTGGGGCTGTTTTTCTTCAGCTGGAACTGGGGCCTTAGTTAAGATAGAGGGAATTATGAACAGTTCCAAATACCAGTCAATATTGGCACAAAACCTTCAGGCTTCTGCTAGAAAGCTGAACATGAAGAGGAACTTCATCTTTCAGCGTGACAACGACCCAAAGCATAAATCCAAATCAACAAAGGAATGGCTTCGCCAGAAGAAGATTAAAGTTTTGGAATGGCCCAGCCATAGCCCAGACCTGAATCCGATTGAAAATCTGTGGGGTGATCTGAAGAGGGCTGTGCACAGGAGATGCCCTCGCAATCTGACAGATTTGGAGTGTTTTTGCAAAGAAGAGTAGGCAAGTCAAAATGTGCCATGCTGATAGACTCATACCCAAAAAGACTGAGTGCTGTAATAAAATCAAAAGGTGCTTCAACAAAGTATTAGTTTAAGGGTGTGCAGACTTATGCAATCATATTATTTTATTTTTATATTTTTTCTTCCCTCTACCTAAAAGATTTCAGTTTGTTTTGCAATTGAGTTGTACAGTTTATAGGTCACATTAAAGGTAGAAAAAGTTCTGAAATGATTTATCTTTGCCTAATTTTTTTTACAGCACAGAAACCTGACATTTTAACAGGGGTGTGTAGACTTTTTATATCCACTGTGTGTATATATATATATATATATATATTCTGCCCAGTTACTTCTCTTACTTTGTGTGCAGACCAATTTATAAAATAACTGCATATAATGCCAATATAAGCTAACAACAATGAAAGAGAAGTCTATGATAAATGTCATAATGCTTTTTCATATCTGCATTTGAGTGGACTACAAAAGTCAGTGGGGAACAAGGTGGAAAAGAATAAGCAAACCTATCATTTCAGCAAAACAAACTTTTCTGCTCTAAGCATTAATATATAAAAAAAGGTTTTACATTAACTATATTTAAAAACAAAGAAAATCACGTATTTTTCCCCTCATATTGAATTCGCTGCTGCTCCTTTCTTTTTCAATATCATTATTGTTGACAGCTCACGCCAATAAAATCATTTTATCAACAAATTTGATGCTGTCTGGTCTCGGTTTCCTTGTCAAAATATTGTTTTTAGACTTAAATGGTAGTACTATCTTGAATTAGTCAGTACTAATTAGGTAACATTCTTCTCCCAGTAATCACATCTTTGAAACAGATGGGAGAAGCACCACATTCAAGCGGAGGGAAAAATGTGTGATTGTCTGTATCATTTTTTTCATTACATATATTACTTTTTTTAATTACTAAGGCCATCATTCAATTGCAATTTGGCTAATTGAATAGGGCTCTAAATAAGCACATAACATATATTTTTTAAAGAAGTTTTAGTTAGTAAGCATCTATACAAAAGCAAGGTTTTCACTAACTAAAAACTTCTTTAAAAAAAATATGCTATGTGCTTATTTAGAGCCCTATTCAATTAGCCAAATCGCAATTGAATGAGGCCCAGAGTATATAAAACTTTTTCTGCAACACCAGTGAGATATCCTTAAAGAACAGTAAAGTCTGAGAGGTTTGAGCCAGTGACTCGGCCCTCTATGGAGTACTTGCACTTGTCTTACTATTTCTATCTCTTTCTTCAGTCCCAGAAGCTGGATC
Organism: Discoglossus pictus; assembly: GCA_027410445.1. NCBI lineage: Eukaryota > Metazoa > Chordata > Amphibia > Anura > Alytidae > Discoglossus > Discoglossus pictus. The sequence continues at coordinate 212,509,585 of CM050165.1, forward strand.
TGCAGAGCGTTGTTTTCTGTGCTCAGCGTTGCACAGTCCGTCATCATTTTGCCTCTCAGTAAGCGATCCTGCTCAGACAGTAGATCTTTCTCACGGACTTGCTGATGGAGAAAGCTGATTTCATTTCTACATGAGGAAAGTGGAATTATTATTATTGCTTATTTGTAACACACCAACATATGCCGTAGCACTATACATGGGTTACGATCAAGACAAAATAACAATATTAACACATTGCAAAGGATGGACGGCCCTGTCTTTGATCTTAGAATCCAATGCCCATAGAGCCTTCACCAAAGCACTATGCAGGATTGAAACTCGCAGACTTACAACCTAAAGGATGGGTAAACTAATTTGTGAGATCTTATATACATAGCCATTAGAAATGAATGCTACATCCCTTTCATCTTAAATAGTCTCTTTTGAAGAACAACACTTGAAAATGAACAACATGCTTTTAAAATGTAAAGAAAAAGAAACATGGCAGACTGATGTATTATCTTGTATATGCACTTAAGACTGCTTTCCCCTTCTAAGTCGCTACCTTTTCGTGGTGAAGGGGCTTGTGTACTTCAATGAAGCTGTGATCTAAACCATGTAGGGTCACCCATGATGGGCGGGTAAAAGCAGAAAGGTCAGACAAATTCCAAAGGAACTGGCAACTCCAGTATATTTGCCATGAAAACCTTATGGATTGGCACAACCAGAAACAAGATGTGCCATAGGGTCACAGAGAGACCACACAACAGACTGCTTTGGAAGCTACCATTTTAGTTTTTACTGATCAGAGGAAGCTTTTCTCTACACAATGGGAATGTGTCAGCTAAACCTGCCAGTGCAGCAACAGGACTAATGCAAATTGTATTAGTTTACAATGACACACCTCTTGAGAAAATAGCAAACAGAATCAGCTATAAAAAGAAAATGTAACACTGCAATAAAGAATAACTGCATATACAAGTTCAATATGCAAAGGATATAATTATTTATTTTATTTTGCTTTCTAAAAACTTTTATCCATTCTTAAGATTAGCTATTTAATAGACTGTATATAACAAAATGTGACCACAGTGGTCCTTTAAGATCCAGATAATCAGTTTTCTGTACTACAATAACCATACATTTTTGAAACCTTTCAATGCTTTCCATAGAACAAATACAATTTAGTGGTTAACAAATTTACCTTGAAAATGATATTTTAGTCTGTTTAATCAACTGGGTAGTTCCACCTCCTTGGAACATTTGCAACCATCTCAAGGGTTCTGATAATATTATATTGCAAACTATAATAAAACCTTACCCACAGAGAAACATGGAGAGCATCAGTCAGTTGGTTAATCTGTCAAGCTGCTCAAATGTTTAACTGGACTAAAATACAAGTACATTTTCAATTAGTAAAATATTAGTTTTCTAAATAATGCATATGTAAAAGTTGTCATGATCTCTGTCACAAGGAGGGACTACCTGGACAGGCCAAAGAATGGAAAACTGGAGCAAAGTGATTTAAAAGCTCTTTCCCACCCCTCAGAAAAATAGCGGACATGTTTGTATACTTTCAAACGGGGTAAATCCCATTACAACCTCCATGTTTAAAATATTATTCAGCTTAAACATCTCTGTGTCCTTGTAAATGATAATAATTGCAGTGTTGTTGCCTTTAGCTTAAATATTGCATAGATCCCTTAAAGTGATTTTTTTTAATTTTCTAAGCAAATATATTAATATGTTGATATTTACAACTTTGTTTTAATAATTTACCTGAACTTAAATAGGGAAATCTTTAAAAACAACTTTAGAAGATGTTAACAGTTTTACAAGCGGTTGGTTTCAGGCTCTGCCCGCTGCTATCCTCTTTCTATGACCATACCATACACACATTGGTGCTGCTCTGGGTCTCTGATGTGAATGATATGGATTGGTTGGTGCTACTTGTGCATACAAACAGGAACTTAGCATCCTAAGTAAATCAAGTGCTCTAAGTTAGGACACTGACGTAAATGGCTGCAGGAGCTTTTTTTCCCTAACTTCTAAACTAATGTAAAAGTTTCACTCCCCAATATTAGAGCACTCAGCCCACATCAGTAAATCCTGCTCTGTAGCCACAACAAATATTCTGTCAGGGAGTAGCCAAACCAAGCTTTACAGATGAGACAGGGCCCAAGGAGCCCATAGGAAATATGACCGTCATAAATATTATAATGAGTGCGAAGTGCAGTACCAAGTGCCTTAACTGCAGCTCCAAGGAAACATTAGAGACATATATAGAAAGCAATTGTTTTTTAATTAAAAATATATTCTGATATTATTATATTATTTCATTTCCATCCCAAACCTCCCCCCCCCCCTTTCTTTATAGTTATACTATTCATTTGGTTGGTTATCCAATTTATGTAAATTCATTAATTAGTTTTTTGAGTATTATTACTATATATATTATCTAATGAGATCTATCAGTCCCATTCAATCCATTTCTGCTCAATAGTCTATCTTCAACTAACCCCATTTGTAATTTTGTTCACCACTTAGAACTGATAAAGTTCAATTATTCAATTCAAGATGGCCGACACATCACATGCAGTATGCCTATACAAAATGTATATATAAAGATTTTGTATCTTATTGCTGCTCTCCATACCGTATGTAACTCAATGTGAACGCAATGACGTCATCACTTTAGCATCACGTGACGTGACACGCCCCCTTTTTCACGAAACGCGGAAGTAACTTGGGCCTTAAATAGGCCCAAGCTTTTACTAAATTTACCACAGAGGAAGCTCTCATTGAGAGCGAAACGGACCGTCGGGACCTTGAGAGGGTGATGTGCAAACTTTATCCTATGGAGGATCTAATTTGCCTGGCGTTGTGGCTGTAAACTGCAACTATTGGGTATTAAGTGGCTCTTTCTATATATACATATATGTGTATCTTGCCATTCAGCAAAACCGCAATTACAGGTTTAATGATGGATCTTTTATAGGTGGTGCACTGTATATGATTACCTTTATCAGCTCATTCTTGCTACTATTAGCCCCTTTTTGCTATACACAAGTAATTATAGTGCCAGTATATTCCCTACCTCTGCACATCATCCCTCTCTCTTTTTTGTTTTTAATCTACTTAGTGTGACTTAACATCTTTTAAAGCTCCTCCATCCTAGCACTACTTTATAGTAACGTTGGAGTGATCCAGTGATTAACAGTTTCTACTGACATATGAGGATTACAAGAACAATATTTATACCATATTGTATTCACTTCTATTTGCATACATTAGAAGTTGATTTTCTTATTTACTAATTTCAAACCCTGTAGACTAGGAAGGTAGTTTGACTTATTTATCATTACTACACACTAAAGCGTTTTTCAAGTTTTATTACTCCTATTCCCTGATTAAATTATACCCTTACACATTAATATTAGTGTTATCCACTAGTGAAAATACCAGATCATATAATCTATATCCTGATATTAAAAATATCGGACAATTGTATTTGTAGCTTCAATTAGTAAAAGATGTGTTTATTTTGTGTTAAAATTTTATATATTTATAGACAATGCATTAGAGTGTTTGTTTCTAGGAAACGTGCATTAACCCCTCGAGTACTCGGTTGTGTGTTACCCTGGATTTTGTATCATAAAACAGACTTAATACCAACATATCAAAATTTTTAATAACACCTATGTTGATATCAGATTGTTAAGTGACAAAGAATGTTAAAATGTCATCATTTTGTAGTGATTTTTTGTGCTATAGTATCACTTTAAATGCTTCTGGGGGACTCAGCATGGGTTTGAAAACCAGATGCAAGTGGTCTTTGGTATACGTAAATCTTTCTTCTCCTTTTTGCACTTACGGCAGTGCCCTGATTTGGAGTGATCTTATTAGCATAGGGCTTGGGTGTCAGAGCGTAAGGGAGTAACTTGTGATGTATTGTCAGTGCAAAAATCAATGGAGGTTTTTGCATTGCTTTTCAGCTTTGTTGTGAAGTTCACTCGTAACAGTGACCCGTAGCAGTTTTCTCTTGCAAATGTTTTAGGGATGGGGGATTAACATAGCTAGGTAGGATTTACTTTGCTGCTACAGCACTCGTAATTGCTTTTTCAGGAATTAGCATAGGGCTCTTAGTGTGCAGAGTTTGATAATAACACTTTGCTTGGATGTTAAATTATACAAAATAAATCATCTCTGGAATAAACCTTATATGTTTGGGTACATTAATCAACAGTGTCTCAACAGAAGTCACCATAGATTTCAGTGGAGATTGCTGTGGGAATGGTGTTGCTAGATTTAACTATGGCATTGTGATCTAACAAGTTATATTAATGTTTCAGGAGAGAAATAAATTGATTTTATGAAACACTATTATTCTGGCTATCTGATATATGCTGTTTTTACAGGTAAGGCATTACCTTCTACCAGACCATGAGATAAATGAAAATGTAGAGTCTATGCATCTGTTTGTAATGAATGTATAGCAGTTTCTTTCATTATATGTTTTAGTTTTTTCCTACTAGCAACCACTAAGGAACTTGCACCGCTAATCATAATCTGAAGTTACAGGCTTTCCAAGATCTCTACCTGTGATCAGTAGTGATCTGGTCTTGCTTTGCAGCCGTGTGTTTGAACAGCTTTTCTTCCATTTCATGCATGGCTGAATTCAACTGGAGAACTCCCATCCTCTTCTGTGACAGCTGGTTTTCCACTACCTTCTGTTGTTCTGATCTCTGCTTGATCTGGACAAGAAAACAAGTTACAAGATTAATGGAGCCTCCCCAATGCCAAGAGGGGCACTGTAAAACATACATGAACTATTCATCCATACATACCATTATTAATGTATTGTTGGAAGTCATGTTTAAAAAAAAAATAGAAAATTAATATCAATGGTTCATTTTGGGCAGTCCTGTTTGGCAACTTTGCTTTGTGGTAGACATGTACAAAATATGTTTTGGAAGAGTAGAGAGCATAGACATAGAAAACATTACATTAATTGTTTGTACCAGGACAAAGAGAGAGACGGAGATGTTAAAGGACCACTGAAGTGCTTTATACATAATATGCTCCTTTGAAGAACTTGACTTTGTAGTTAGCAATGGATTTAGAAATTTAAAAAAAGAATACAAAAGAATCTGTATCTATTATATTCCATTTGTTTTAATGGGTGGTATTTGCTTCTTCACCTAACAGCATTAGTCACCCGAAAGGGATCTTGTCTGCAGATGAAATCTAAATTCAGTTCTACTGAAAGGCTACAACAGTCTACTGGAACTTAACTTTAGGATTAAATAGAAGTGCAACAAACAAAATAATCACACCCTCCAGGCCAACAAGCAGTGCTCTAGAGGAACAAAATAAAAGCTTCCAGATACAAGCAAAACCTGCTAAAATTATGTTTTTCTAAAAAGCTCATGTTGTTACATGTGTTGTACAGCAGTGAATGTAGTAAATGGGGGGCCTTGGTGTTGTTTGTAATAGCAAAGTAAATGTTGTGCCCATCACCTGCAACTTTTCTATATAAGGTAAGTGTCTGTAGGGGTGAAAACAAAGCCCCTAGAGTCATCTGATTACATTTCTACAAAAAAAACTTTTTTTGCTGTACTCCTTTAACAAATTAAGAATTCCCCTTTACTCCAGGCCACTGTCATGATGTGGGCCACAGTGATTTGTACCTGCTGCTGCAAAAATAGCTCTACTACTAGCTTGACAAAAATGTGAGGTTTTTACATAACCACAGTGATCCTTTATCAGTTCATTAGTTCTTTAACAAATCAGGATGATTAAAACATATAATATCTAAGAAGGACTGGGTTTCTGTTATTTTCACACACCTGTGACTGCAGAGCATTTGCTCTCTGCTTACAGTTATTTACATTGACCAGCTCCCTTTCCAGTTCTTGCTGGCTGTGCAGTATCTCCATCTCCTTCTGTGCTATCTGCTGGTCTGTGCGCTCTTTCATTCTCTTTAGTTGGACAACCTCCTCTACCAGGTGCTGCTTGTCTCTGGAGTGTGTCTCTATTATGTAAGTAAAATTAATAAAAAGTTGGATTGCAATTTTACATTCTCTAATACATTCTGTTTGCATGTGCATAAGGGTGTGCAATAGTGTGAGTGAGACTGTATAGTGAGATGGAAACAGTGAAGATGGAGAGGAACAGAGACTTGAGAAGAAAAATTGAGAGAGAAAGAGAAAGATTTCAGCATAATAAGAGGTTCTCCCTCCTAACTCAGAAACATGGCTTCTGTCTCAAATACTTCCTCTTAGCACTTGCAAAGTGAGGAGCCTCACGCTACTTGTATCTGCCCTTATATTGATTCTGCAAGTGAAGTAAGCCAAACTACTATATTTTTAAATTTTTTCATTTAAAAATTATTTTTGGTATTTGGAATACCTTTTAAAAAAACTATTTCACTATATCAACATATATATATATATATATATATATATATATATATATATATATATATAACATATAATAGTTGTCAAACTGCGAGACGTAGTCACGCTTTGCGAGGCGGGTACGAGGCGAGCCGTTAACACGTAGGACTAAGCAAGGAAAAAAATTAAAACGAGGCTACACGACCCCGGACCACGCAAAACGCGTAGCACTTTACACATCACACTACGACCTACAAAATACACTATTACAAAAGCTGGAAAATGCTCACGAGACGCGTAATACATTAATAACATTACGACTATACAATGCCGCTTTACACAATAAACCAACTGCTTTACCTCGCGCACGCAGCCTATTTAGAATGCACACTTCAAACATTCATTACACTTTATAAGCAGGGCACCAACACTCACAATGTATATTCTACGCAGATGCAAAATACAAACAGATTGTTAGCCCTTCAGCCTATTGCTCGCTGCATATATCAATTATAAATAATTAAAGTATATTAATTGATTTAAGAAATTATTCATGTTCACATCTTGTTCTGGTTGTTTGAATTAAAAGAAAGAACACAATAGTTTCTGTAACTTATTATTACAGTGCATGGGTAATATTATTATTATTACAGTATTACAATGCAGCATTATTACTACATATGAGCCTCTCAGGAACGTATCTCGTACTTAACCAGTACTGAAAACAATACATTGACAGATACAAGTCTGCCTTCTGTATGCCTCTTTTCCACAGTTTGGAGCTAGACAACACATGTTGAGTGACCAGCACATTTGGTCGGTAAGCTGTTCCTTATCTCTTACTCATAAAATCGAGTATCTCCTTTGCATGAACTCTAACTTAGCACTGATATAAAACAGGTTGAGTACTCATTTCCTCAGACACGAACTGGATTGAAAATATTAACCTTCTGCAGCACTGATCTGCTCTTTAATGCGGTCATGGTCTCTTTTCAACATAAGCAAGTTCGCATCTTTTCGTTTCACCTCCAGTTTCAGACCATAACACTGGGAACGAAGCTCCTATGATGAAAACAATATAATTTAATATATAATATATCACATTTGTATTTACATTCAGGGAAAACACAGATGCAAGGCCGAACAATACACATTTTATACTTTGTCATATGTTGTCTTGTAAGTTCAAAATCATCAAATGTTCTTATATGAATCTTTTACCAAAATGATCTAAAAGGGACATTGCAGTCACCATATGTGATATGGGACATTAGATAAAGGGTGGAAAACACATGGAAAAGTGGTTTAATTTTTAAAACTGATCAAGATTTCACATTGTCGTTTTTAGTTATTATCTAAATAGCCCTTGAAACCCTATCTTAAGAAACTGCATAGATAATAAGGCTGGTAACAATGGGCCATATTCTATTTTAGATTTATTATTTTTACACTCGCTTCCAAAAGGTAACATATTGCTGTAGTGGTAAACATGCTGTGGCTTTTCCACTTTTAAAAAATAAATTGAAAAATATATTTTATATATATATATATATATATATATTTTTTTTTTTTTAATATGCTCATGTACTTATTTAAATACAAATTATTGAAACAGAAACAAATATATATATTTATATTATGTCAAAACATTTGTATTTAAATAAGTACATGAGCATATTAACAAAAAAAATACATATATATTTTTATATTATAATTATTCAAACTATATAATTATATAGTTCTTATATAGTTTGAATAATTGATTGAACCAAGTTAAGTAACTATATATAGTTCAACTAAAATAATTCAAATAATTATTTTAAAAGCACCATAACACACTTTTTAAACAGCATAACAATATATATAATTGTTTTTAGGTATAGTAGATATAGTGAGTGGCCATTACAATTAAGGAGCAGATTACTACCTAGAATACAAAAAATGGAACATGTTACCTGCAGTTTCTGAGTAAGGTGCTCGGCCTCGGTGGTGAGCCTGGGTTGAAGGTTTGCAGCTTTTTTAGTTTTATCACGAGTGAGGGTCTGGAGTTAAAGAGAAACTACACAAGAAAACTTATGAATAGGAAATATAAATCATATTTGTACCTTACATGGCAACTGTCTTAAGGAAAGTAGAGCACTGATATGCGTCTAATTATTTGTTACTGAATGAAAAACAAACACTATGATGAATCATACTGAACTTACCATTTTCAAATGGCACTCAGTTGGGGAGGGACCTGTAACATATGTTATCTAACACAAATGGGGTATTTATCAAGTTTTTCCTTGGACAAATAAATATTTTTCATAAAAAGAACAGCTGATGGCCTTAATATAAATGGTACAGCAGCTGTTGCTTATTTAGCTTTAACATTTTAGCTAAAGGTATTTTTGAGTAGTACATAGTATGTCTATAGTACATAGATGTTATGAAGTGTGTTAGTATTGATATCTTATTATACATACAGCCCTATTAATATAAATTCCAAGCCTGTAGCAGCAACAGGGCACTCGCAAAGCCTGCGGGCTTGAAATTATGATGCGTTACAGAGCTATTAAATTGAGTTACAGGCCGTAGACACAAACCCGTAAATCATTTCTAGCATGTTGGACATGATCAATTAGTCAAACCTGTAGTTACGAGTTTAGACGGAGCAAATAGCAAAAGAGGTCGTCATCATTAGGTCACTAAAAAATGGAGGTTAGATTTCAAAGCCTTACGGGTTTCAATTACGAGTTTCGATCGGTCCCGCATTCCAGAAATAATGCAATATAAATAACTCAGTAAATATGATATTCTAGTCCATGCGAGTTCCATTATATGTCTTAACACATTGATTGCGGGATCAATATGACACGCAATTAAACTGAAAATAAAGTATTTTATATTGCAGATTTACGAGCTTGGGAATGTTGTGCTATTAATTGTAATACCTAACATCACTTTCCCTTTAATATTAAGTACAGTAGTATGTGTACATTAGCATTCACAGTGCTACGGATTGGACTTTAACCCCCTAGAGGGTCCTCTCTAGTAACCTCTGTCTTTTTGGCTTCATTTGCGGGTTACGGGCTTGAGACTCTAGTGCATTTGTATCAATTTAATAGCGATTTTCGAATGTAACAGTTACGGGCTTGACAGATCAAAGGATTTGCGGTCGCGGAGTGCAATTTTTGACATCCCATAGGGTTTTCTCGCCCTTACCCCGCAAGTTGTTGGTTGGTTGCTTTACGGGGCCACTTTAATAGCCGTAAGTCTTGCGGGCTATGTTACGGGCTACGGTTTTACCCGTTCAGGGATCAGGGTCTCTTATAAAGTACAAATCCTTCCATTTCTAATTACCAACCCATGGAAGATACTCTCACTCATCACCCCAAACAGTAATTCCATGTGATATATTAGCTTGCTCTGACACACTTGAGAACCAATGGTGTTGTCCAATTTGCATATAATGCAAGATCAGATTATATTGCTCAGGATATCAGTGTCATCTGTATCTATTTATCCAGAGCATGTTTAAGCACCTCATCAAACTGTCTGGTTTTAGTCATTCCTTTCTTTATTACTAAAACAGGAAAAGGATATAGGAAACTGGCCTCCAGTTCCAGGAAGTAGACTTGCTGTTGGAGGTTCTTGATATATTCAGCCTCCACTGTGGATAATGTAGAATCCATATCCGCCTCCTAGAGGAAACAACAATACATTCTTTAGTATTCTCTTGAGCATAATATGTCTGTGTGCTGTGGTCACTGGGGGTCTTTCACCAAATTTTGGATGTAGAATTTTGCTAAAACTTTAAAATGTATCCAGTTTAAAACTACATTGCTTTAGATTATGCACTTTTCCTATTTACCATTAAATATGTTTCTTAAAATATTAAGGCATGACTTCTTTTCAAATATTTTAGGAAATGCTAAACAAAAATCATGTTAAAAAAAATCAAAATAATAATTGATGCTGATAATTGGCTAATGAATTAATAAAATGATCCGATGCACATGTAATATAAGTGCAAGCCTATAGGCACTGGTTAAAGATTTGCCAATGACAAAATATCTATTTTAGTGCATTATGTATTTAATCTTTCTTTATACAGGATTAAAATCATCAATTTTATATTGAGGATTTCTACAAATGGCAAGAAAATGGTTGCTGGGTAAATCTTATGTACGGTAGTTATTAATATTTTACCTCTACATGATTGGGGCATTATGTAGCAGTTTAGTTTTTTTTTTTTAAATACTTTGTGAGACTAGACACAACTAATAGAGTGTGCACTCAGTATTATGTTTTTCCAATTATACAGAATTTTAGTAATTCCTGGCATACAGATTTCACTTTTTTCCCCCGTCATTAACACACAGCAACATACCCCCATCAAGTTATTTTTTGATCAAGTTATTTTTATTTTATGCTTAAAGATCATTACAAACTACAAACACATTGTATTCACCATTTGCTTCTAAAGATAGTAATTCCTGAGATATTCAGTGTTCCTTGTGCTACATTTTTATGCAGTTGAGAAGCTCCCTAAAAGCGTCAATATGTACTAGATGAACAATGAGGAGTTACTGAACGAGATACTAGAACTTCTTAGGGACCAGCTCAGTGTAGGACAGCACACTTTCTCTTTTTTCTTTCAAATACTGTCACTTTCTACCACAGTATTATTTCAGGAGGGTGGACCTTTGCGTCTAAGTTACTACAATTATTCTGTTCTCCTCAGAAGTACTGGAAAGCAATAGTTATTTCAATCACAATCACATTCTCAGTACTGAATAATGGAGTACTGGCAGTTTTAGATTCCAGTTATACACCTGAGACTACGCAAAAGGTATACTGTTATTTTACTTAATTGTCGTGCATGCGCAGTTGTGCAGTATTTGCTCACTCATGTGCGGTGCTGGCACGCTACTGCGCCTGTAACACACTGTGGATCTACCACTCCTGCGCAGCGTGCGAGGGACAGAGGGAGAGACAGGGACAGGGGGGGGGGGGGGGGGGGTTCGGGAGACAGGGAGGGAGGGAAAGAAGGAAGGAAGGAAGGAGAGGGGGGGAGGGGGGAAGGAGAGAGAGTGGGGGGGGGGAGGAGAGAGAGAGAGGGGGAGGAGAGAGAGGGGGGGGGGGAGGAGAGAGAGAGGGGGGAGGAGAGAGAGAGGGGGGAGGAGAGAGAGAGGGGAGAGAGAGAGAGAGAGAGCGAGAGGGGAAGAGAGAGAGAGAGAGGGGGAGAGAGAGAGAGGGGGAGAGAGAGAGGGGGAAGGAGAGAGAGGGGAAAGGAGAGAGAGGGGAAAGGAGAGAGAGGGGAAAGGAGAGAG